>JAHLSL010000067.1:7537160-7576844 GCA_025920805.1 Petroica traversi
TTTGCTTTTCTGGGTTTAAAAACAGATTGTAACAATAAGGCAGTAACATGCACAGTATCCTTTTTTGTTAGTGCCCTTGTTTTGTTAGGCATTCTCTTATAAACTAACCAAATCTGTTAAAGCACAACCCAGAAATCTTTGATAATTTTTCAGTGCAATTTTTACATGTACATTCTAAAAGCAACAGGGCAATGGTTTTGTCGTGCTGTCACTGTCGCTGCATACTATCTAACAAAACAGGATCTTCTGTTAGAGATCTCAAGGTGCTGCAAGAACAATAAACTAGAAAAACAATGCATATGTTAGATAATCCATGTCCCCTCCCTCTCCTTGTGGCTGTATGTCTCCTGCTGTGTGTTCTTAGGAAAATCAATCATTACACTAAGGAGCATCAACAAAAAATTACTTTTTAAGTGTCTTAGCAAAAAACAAGGGCTCTAGAATTTTAAAACACTTGAAAGAAAATAACCTGCCATTTACTAAATTCCTGTTTAGGAAAGAAAATCCAGTCTATGAAATAGAATGACCTCTCATGCAAGAAATAAAGCATTTCCAGGACTCAAGAAAACTGGAGTAGAAATGGTCAATGTGAAATTATAACAAGCTCTTGACCTTCCCTGGCCCTTTATGCGTTCTCATGAAATGATGTAATTCATTATTTTCACTGATAACTGTAGAGCAGTGGACCGGTTTACTTTGTATTCATTTATTCAGACCTGAGTAATCTGTGTTTAATAGAGTGCTGGAGCACGTCAGAATGAACAATTAAACCCGGTTGTTATAGAAGACAACTTGCCATTATTGCCACCATTAGTTGTATGTGTTTTATATTTTTAATAAAGAAGGCGTGTTGCAAGTTCAGTATATAATCCTATATTAAAATTGTGCACTTTTTTACATAGAATGGCAATATCTTTTGAAAGTTTGGGATTGTACTTTGCAACAAGCTCTCAACTGATGATGGAGGCTGTAATTTTTTATCAAACCTATTCTGCAAGGATAAGCAGACTGTAAAGACAGAACCAAGATCTTGGCACGGATTGTGGTAGAGAGATCAGCTATCCTATCAGCAAGATGCAAAGTTTTGGAAGAATATTTTCTACAGTGCAGAAATTGAGTGGGTTCGGTTACTCCTCAAAGAGTAAAAAATGGCATTCTGCTTTAGGTATATTCTATTTGACAAATCCTTCCCTCTGGCAGTCAAAGAGAAAATTATGGAGGGACAGAATGCATACATGGCATGCAACCATGGTGCTCAACGTGTGCCAGGGTAATGAAGAGGATCCTTCAAGACCTTCCATAGCATCACACAGCTGGGCAGGGGAACAGCAATAGGAAGAAGTGCAAGTGTTTAGGGCCAGTTTCCCACAAAGGTACTCTCAGTTTCCTTTGTCTCTCTACTAAATGAAGCACTGATTTTTGGCAAACCTGGCATGCCTCATCTTTCCGTTTTTTGTAGTATAAGCTGCTGCAGTGAGTGCCCTCTCACATGAATGAAAGTGAATGTGTAGAGATAAATCAGATCAGCAGATCTGTCATTATCTTGTATTTCCAGCAATCACCATGTGCTGTCATATCCATGCCCTGTGGATTATCAAGAGCTGGTGATATTTCACTGCAAAGCAGGTTGGAGAGGTGTGAGACAAGTAAAAAATCTAAGAACAGAACACCTGAATCTTGAAGGCACAAATAGCAGAGCTGTTTGCCAATATTTTCCTTTGCTGGGGTGTTCAGAAGTAGAGGGAAGATATTTTTTGTCAAGAAGCAGGTAGCTGGAGGAAGTTCTAAGACAGCCCTGTGTCCTGTGTCTTCAGCTCTACCTGTATTTGCTTGCCTGTATTTGCAATGCAGCCTTGTGAATTAGCAGCAGGAGTGGTGTCTGGTGTTTATGTGTTTATGCATGTAGCCAGCTATTAAATTTTTAATACTGTAGAATGAAATTCATTTTGCAATAATGAAGAGTTTATCTCTAGTAACAAGGAACAACAACTCAATGATTCAGTTCAGAGATGACATAGAAAGCAAACCCAAAAGTAACAGGACAGATAAACATGATTAGGTCAAAACTGTGACCTCTATGAGATACAAAATTATGAGAAACGAAATAAAAAAGTGTGAAGTGTAACATCTATTGTGTAGAAAACCATTGCTCCCATTCTTTTCCATTTGCTTCAGGAGTGCTACACAAAACAGCACTGGAGAAGTTACATCCTATATGCTGTACAAGGTACATCCTATATACTGTGCAAATTGGATCAAATCTTGCAGAGAATAAATAGTGGTGACTTAGATCAGGTAATAGCCCTTCTGCAATGATTTCACCAGCCATTGCTCACTATTTACGTCATTGTTGGTTCTTTTGATGTCTTTTACTTAGCGGAATTCTTGAGGACACAATATCTTCTCTCAGTGCAAAATGCTGCTTGGTGAATAATGGTAGTGTGCCAGTTAGTACAGATTATGTTTTACAGCTGACCAAATTGCCAATATTTCTTTCCTAAGCTAAAGATGGTCCTTCCCTCCATCCCAAATTGCACTCTTGAGTCCCGCTACACCTAGCAAGCTATAGTGATGCTGGGAGTTATAAGCTGATTGCTCTCAAGGTAAACACTAACTCATTGTCCCTAATATTATCCAGCAAAGACAAATTTACAATCAGCAGGCTACATAATGCCAGATAGAAGCATGAGAGCTGTATGGAATGCTCATAGGATGTGTCTAGCATATTACCACAGTTGTTTAGAACAGGTGTTTTGTTAATTGTGGTATATCCAGAACTGCACACCGTGTTCAAAATGACCCTTAAATGGCCACCTCTCACACCAGTGAAATGAGAAGATGTAGTGCACTGAGCTGTGAAATGAAGCAAGGAGGAAAAGTGACTATGGCCCAAGACCTATTCACCTACATTCATTGCCAGTCTTGTCAGAGCAGCCTTTTTTAATTTTTTATTCTATTTTTAATCTTTCCTCATGTTTGTTTTGTTTTTTTTTTAATTTGTATTTTGCCAGATTAGTTGAGTTGTCTTTAAGCAAGCTTGTAAAATAATTTGAACCAAATTCCAGGAGTCCAAAAGCTGGAAGTTCTGTGGGTTGGAGATAAGAAGCACTTTACTAATTTCTTTGCTTTTCATAAAGGTAAGCAATGTTACATGTGAAGCAAATGATTCTCTACACACACCTGTCGCACCTCGAAGCAATAAGATTCTGGGTAAAAAGGACTTTAGACTGTCACCTTACTCAGATCAGAAGAATTCAGGAATGCGGTATAGCAGAGAGGATGCTGAGACAGGTACTGGCAGGGTTCTCTGGCTCATGGCACACCTTGACTGTACGGTGAGTTACCTTTAAGGAAGATTTAAATGAGAAAGGGCTGATGATGCACTCAGTGCCCCTCTGCAGCACAAGGCTGCTGAGGCAGGGGCTGCTGGCTGATTTGCTCTGCCTGCAGCAGGTGCTTCACCAGCTGCCCCAGGATGCCCAAAAGCTCATGCTGGGGAGGGCTGGGGGCCCTTGCAGGCAACAACAGAAGAGCAGCTGCCTCTGGGAAAGGCAGGCTGCTGAGCAATGAAAAGGCATCAAAAATCACAGAATAATTCCAGGTTAAATAAATAATTAACCGATTTCAGCATGCAGACTGCCTGAGAAAACAGTTCACAAAGGAAGAAAGTATTTTCCTTTTTGTCTTTTTCCACACAAAATACTTTAATGTGTTTCTTTATGAATTCTATCTTCAAACAAATTTTTCTTTTAAAGATAAATAAAATGAAGGCACAAAGAAAAAAAAGGCTGAAACTGAATATTTATTCAGTCCTCAATTTCTCCCCATTTGTTTACTTTGTTGGCTGACAAACAAAAAAATCCATTTTTCACGCAGCTCTAGTACAATATTAATCATCATGAGTACGAGCAGCAGAGTCTAAGCCCATGCCTATTCATACTGTGTTATGCTGGTTCATGCATCTGCATACTGAATAGTCCCTACTCTGGAAGTAAGGAAAATAAGGCTGTGTGTAATTGAAGGTGAGAATGAGGCTGGCAGTTTCAGGTCAGTCTGCTGCTCTTGGGATCTCAGACATTAACATTGTTATTTTGGCCTAAAGAGATAATAACTGCAATTCTCTTTTAAATTCATAAACCATACTCTTTTTTTTCCCCCTCTTTTGTTTGTTTTTTTTTCTCACAGGCTTTCAAACAGAACTTCCTGTGGCTGAGGGCAAGAGATACAGTTTGTAACAAGGCACACACTTCGACCAGAAGGCACAGAGAGGTTCAGAGGGTTCCTGGAAGTATGCAAAGCAAGGAGAAAGGTATAGAGTCCCCTCCCTGCTAGATTTCATCTGAATATCAGGAAGACTTTCTCCACAGTGCTGAACAAGTCCATCTTCAGGGAAAAAAAAAAATAAAAAGTAGGATATAATTTTTGAGCTGCAAGATCTGCTTTTCAAAAAACACAGGCCACTCTATCCTGAAGCACTTAATTTTAAGCTAACAAGATGAAAGCATTCAGGTTTCCTTCTGTGTTGTTTACAGATGTTCAGATTTAGTAACTTTAATTACTAATTACATGTAGTTTGTTGCTTCTTCCCAGAAATCCAAAAATAGGTAAAGGTGAATGAAGAAAAATCTGTAGCCAAAGAAATGGCCCAACTCATCATCCCATTTCTGCTGGTTATCTCAGATTTTGGGATAACTTCCATTACTGAAAGCAGTCTAAGGGTTAGACGATAAAGACCAAAATATTAGGTCCTGAATCACTTTCACCTGTAGGAAACTTTCTTTCAAGGTGTATCTTCAGCAATGCAAGAAGAGCGGAATCCTTCATAGAGGTGTTTGCTCAGATCCTCTGATGTTCAGACCATTAAAATACAGAATAGTAAGAGAAATAGAAGGGCTTTTTAAGGCATGTTCTATCCAGCTTTGGAAAGATACGTATTTGTGTTCATTGGCAGGGATAGATAAATTGATGGATAAGTAGAAGTCTGTCAGAAACATGGATGAGATTCACACAAAAAAATAAGGGTGACATAGAAAAAAAAAAAAAGGCCATATAGAAAGCTGTCACCACTTCTGCAGTAACTGCCAGTGTTTGCACTTCTTACAAGTAGCTAATCCAGAGAAAATTGGTCCACAATGAAAGGAGCTTAAGCTAAGTCCTGCCTAGATCATATGTCTGAATAAAACATGCTTGCAAAGCATCAAAGAAATTCTCACCTTTCTGTGTGAATGCATACTTTTTGTCGACTATAAATGGGCTTAGGTAAGTAGCAAATTTATGAAAAACTTTCTCAAGATAAACTGAAATCAAGCAGGTCAAGAATTAAAGAAAAGAAAAGTAATGTGCCATGGTTGAAAGCTCACTTTTAAATCTGCAGGGAAAATTAAGTAAACCAGGTATTTTGCTGCATGCAGAAAAAAAATTGAGTCTACTGTGAAGGACAAAACACAGTTACTGTAGAAGCTGAAGCAAAACATTACTTAAGTACACTGGAATAGCAATTTTTCTCTTAAATGAGTCTCTTTTAGAGACTGAAATAATAGTGCCTCTATTTTAAAGGACAAAATAAAGGTGTTAATTACTTACTGTAAAGCCCCAGAGCTGCACTAGTGCAGCTGTTTATAGTTATGGATATGTCTGATATGTAGCTATCATGTGGAGACTAATGCTAAGAATAGATTAATACTAAGAGCAATGACTGTTGCAAAAGCTTTTTGCTACCCAGGATGTTACACGTTTCTGTTTATGCTATTTCTTTCTCTTCTAACAATCCGGAGGATCTGAGTCTATGCCTTGGGCAATGGAATATGCATAAGGTCCACCAGTTGACAAGGAGTCTCGAGAGGCAAAGTGCCTAACACTGAGGTTTGCTGATACAGTAAATTCCGTTTTCAATCTCCTAAGGTAACTGCAAAAATGCAGTAGTTATGTGAACTGATATCTGTCACACCGATCGTTCAAGTTTGTTTAAAAGTACTCATATGAGTGAACCTGTTCCATCAGATTTCACGTTCCATAAGATTCAACCTGTCTGCAGCACTCTGACTTTAATTGCTAGAGCAGGAGCATAATGCCAAAGATGGGTACTCTGGCTAAGGATCCAGTTTCACATTACAGCAAACTCATGGTACCAAGAGGCTGTTAAAGGCATAGTTCTGCTCCTGCATGTCCTGTCAGAAGCTCACTCCCTCTGCCAGGTAGGACATCAATGTAGGACCATCATTTCCACCAAAAAGAAGGGTGGAAAAGAGGATGCCCAGAACAGGGGGCGCAGCAGTAAAACATATTTTTTCTAAAGCCTTCAGCAGCATCAGTGAGACAGTGACCACACCCTAAATTCAGCAGAAGGGCAGCAACATGTGTATGCTTGAGTCACATTTAAAATATTATGCTGGTGCACACAGGATGTTCAGAACACGCAAAACAGCAAAGGCACCTCAGTGAATCACAATTCCTCCAGTGCCTCCTTGCTTACTGCTAGCAAGGAGTCATTGTCAGTGCCTTGTCTGTCAAGTAATTACTGCCACAACTCCTCCTTCCTTCATTTCACTGGCAGCAGTGACATTCCAGACAAACTTCTGCTGGGAAAAGAGTAAGAGAGTACCAATGTGCAGCTCAGAATCTGCTCAAGTACCCACCTAAGCTGCTTTGAAATACTTTATTAAAATTGTAAACTTTTTACCTCCCTAATCTATGTGTTAAAGCACAGCCCCGTTGGGTTTTTCTTTCACAGTTACAATAACTCCTGTTTAGCACCAAATTGCTCAAGCCTCTTAAATTCCTTCTCTTGGAGGAATTTAGTAGGTTCTGAAGTCATGCCATTTATTCACAAATATCATCCCTGTCTCTTGAACAGAGCTGCCAAGAGACAGAAATAAATAAGTAGACCAGACTTCCTCCAGGTTTTCCTCTTCACTTGGTTTTTCTTACCTCTCTTGATATTTATAAAATATTATATAACTTGCTACCAGGAAAAGCATAAAATACATTTATAGTATAGTTGTTCTGTTGATTACAAAACATTGTTGCAGTCACATAAAGCAATAAGCTTATAAATCTTCTCTGTTATTCTTGCTGTTCATTAAATTTAGTGGAGTGACAGGTACGACTCTGCAAAATACAGTATTTTTGTGGAAAGATGCAACAGATACTGTTTCCAAGCCTGTTTCTTAGGGCAAGTCAGTCAATTGACACACTAAATCTTAAGTGTAGACGGATGAGGATGGCTGGGAATATAATATTTGTCACAGAGGTGTTGGGTTGCTGAGTCTTTTACTTTTCAACAAGGGCACTTGTTAGACCATACCAGATATGCTCCCTGCACCAGTAATTATTTTGGCCAGCTTGCAAGCTCTGTGATTCTTTACACACATTGTGAAGATCCAAACATCCCGCTTAAGGTTTACCAGCTGCCAACTGATCTTAGTGCCTGTTACAGTTGTTTTGACATCAGCCTCTATCCTTTGCACTGGACATTATTCACTGCTGCTCACTACCGGCAAAAGTTGTTTCTGCAAGGAAGATTTCCATGCAGCAGATTCCAGTGAGCCATTGACTCAAGGGAGCACTTGGCTGCTTTAGACAGAATATATTTGACTTGTCATTGGAAAATGGACCATTCTAAATTACAAAGAAGAGAAATAATGCAAGATGAACTGTGATAAAGCAAGAAAGGAATCAAGGGTGTTTGTACTTCTGTGCAGGTATGCACACGAAGAATTAGACATTACTGAGAGCATGCAGCCCATGCAAATTGCCTGTTTGACTCCTGTCAAGGACTAAGGAGTTAAACTGGAGAGTTGAGCATTTATCTCTTTAAGGTTTTGAATGAAAGGGCAGAATTTGAGTTCAAGACATGGGAATTTAGTTCATTTAATTCTTCCAAAGAAGTTTGCAGGGAAGGATGCTGTACTAGAGCTTGGTCTGAAACCCCTGTCTGAAAGCTTGTGGCTACACAGTGGAATATGGATTTGGCTTTGTTTTACTTGGCCACCTGGACAAAAGTCAGTTCCAAAGGCTAAGTCAGAAGCCTGTGCAAATCCTATGACTATTTCAAACACAGATTTGAGGTAGAACTGACTACCCTGTTTATAGAGTCTTATGGGCTACTCTGCAGACAATGCATTATATGCCTGCAGCTGCCTGCAAAAGGCAATATAAATCACCATTATAAGCAGGGAGTACTGTGTCCCACTGGTGTGCGTGGAAATTCTGGAGCATTTTCTCCATCATGCAATATTTGTCCAAGGACAACCTCTATAGGAATATGAGCTTTTTCAAGTGTCAGTGTAGGCAGGAGGTGTGTAAAACCTCTATAAATCAGCAAGGATCTTTGTGAAACTACAGAAAGAAGCAGGAGCTTTAGTTACCTATGTTGCAGTGCCTGGCCATGTTCTCTATCTTCAGTTTCTCTTATTTTCTTGGTTTCACAGAGTTCTCAAATATTTGTTTCTGCTTCTTGTATTAATGCATCAATTTTATTTTTCATTTGGTATCACAGTGACTCTTAAAGCAAATGCAAGCAATAAAGCTTAATTAAAAGAACAAAAATGCATCACTTAAAAAGATGGATAGTGTGTGCTAAGGTGTCACGTGTTCTAAAGCAGGTATAATTTTAAAGTAATTACATTTTTAAAACCCTACAAGTAATCCTTTTTCCACTCCCCCAAATTAATATTCTGCAAAATTGCCTCCTTAGTAAAATTTCAAAGTCACAGAATGCGTTGCTATTTAAGGGAACATGCTTTCCATCTGTATCTGAAGAAGAGTGCACTGGGAGGGTATCATTCAAATAAATATGATGAGCCAAATACTGAGATTAGTAAAGTGGTATTGTTAATTGTCAAGATGATGCTGAATAGACAGAGGCACTTAATTGTTGTGTTTGTGCTCCATTGTATCATTGTCTCCTTGTGTTGTTTTTAATTTGTTTTCTACTGTAACTCATGAAAGTTACATTACTGCCATTAAGGTGAATTTTTTGAAGCTGCATCTGCTCATTGGTTTGCCGATTCCCTCTCTTGAAATTAGATTGATGTAGTGTTATATATTCATTCCAATCTAATGACTTTCCCAGAGCCCCAGAGTAAAGAAAATGGGTTTCATTAATTTCCCTAATAGCATCACTGAAAGACACGTAATGTGCAAAGTTAAAACTTCTTTTGTTTTTAATCTCTTAATGATCTCTTTTCCCTTTGTTCAGACTATCCTTAGTTTTACAGAAATAGAGAGGAATGAAAATGTCTCTTGGTGGATTTGTCAGGGAAGCGAGACTTCAACCATTTTGGTGGAAATGTTTCATGGCATTTTTATGTTCTCTACTGATGTTTATTCCTCTATTCAGTCCATTTATTGCTCCATAAATTGCAATGTGTATGGTTTCTTCTATTTTTTTCACATCTCAAGGAAAATGAAGACCGAGTTGCTCAGCCGCATCCTATTTAGCATCCTGAATTTGTGACTTGTCTCTGAATAAAAGTCTAGAAGTACTCTTACAATAACAGGAATCATTCTCTTTGTAGAGAATACGAGATCTTTATATGTTTCTTTTCATCTGACCTAACTTCACAGTTGGTGAACCCAATTATTTGATACAGAAAGTTTTTACTAAATGTTCTCTTTCTGAAACAGAATTCCATTATTACAGTTATGCTCTGGCTTGGGCAGCATAAAAAGAGATAAATACCTAGAGAATAGACTGTCTGAACCTAGAGCTGGAACCAGCAGACGAGATTAGGTGTTTTCATGGTTTAGTTGTAGGATGAGGAATTAAAAATCATTGGTTTGAGGTGGCCCTAACCTTAATTCGTCACAGAAGTTCATTCAGTTTAAAGTTAAGGTTAACAATTAATTACAGACTTCATCAGTGTCAGGGCCAATAGTCTGTGATCATTCCATGTGCCTTTTTTTTTGTACAGACTTAGATTCACATTTTGGACAATTAATGAAAACCAGGTGATAAATCACTGCCTGGTGTTGTAAATGTTCCCTCTGCTTATTTGCATCACCATTGGGTTTTCATTCCATAAAAAGAGGAACCTTCCATCATCTCTTGCAATGTAACTGTGAAGGTTTATTAGGTCCCACTTAATGTATATAATCTCATGGTTTAGCTACATCATGCTGCAGAATGAGATTCCACAATGTCCAGACTGTCTCAAATCAACATATTTGGAACCACTGAAAAAGTGTCCTTACTTAAATACCAGACATGCAGACTCTGCTACGGCCTTGTACAGTTGTAGTTTGAATATGAATTTACATTTATTGACTCAGGAGTGTTCTGGTGCCACACAGAGCCTAGCCAGGATTCAAGGCAAATGCAAGTTGTTGGGATGCTGCCAGCACTGCAGAGACTGATAGTCCTGAGCACTGTGGGCAAAGGAGTACAGTTTTCTCTCTGTGGTATAATCCTTGAGAACAATAGACATGAAAATGCCCTTTGCCTCTTTTTTTACTACTAGAAAATAAATGCAGCTTAGTCAGGAGATGCAACAGGCATTTCCTGTAGATAGTTCTGCTCCCAGCACTATGTAAGCAGTTCTATGTCTGACCATCATCAGTCTGTGCTAAAGTGAGGAATGGAATTCAAGCTTTGTCATGAAGCACTGCTGTTTTGAGACAGTCACCCACCTAATAATTATATCCTCTATTCAGCAAAAAGGCATTAGAGAATGAGCAGTGAGACATCAGTGTTTGTGCATCACACATCAGATTTTCTGGTGGAGAGAGGGAAAAGTAAGTAGTAATTCACCTCTTAACAAATATTCCTGAGTCTTGGCTTCAGCTCACATTTTTTCCAAAACTCCCTGAAAAGTTTCTCACTCATTAGTTGAGCATGCTTCAATGTATTTGTCCAACTTATCTAATTTCCCAAAAAAATGTTTTTCTCATTATATTTTACTAATTTGCAAGTTCCACATTTTTTTTATGCCACTTAGACAATATTTTTCTGGTTTGCGGGAGTCATAAGCACCACTGACCTACTTTTCCTGTTATTTACTAGTCAAATAATGTACTACAGAAGCTTCCTTGACATGCTTTGTGGTCAACTCCTGCATGTTCCAAATCTGATGGAAGAGTCATCTCATTAGTGCACTGTCTGTGTTTGTGTAGGAAAAATATCATCCTATTTTAGCATGATGTGTCTGACATTTACTTTCAAATAGTATAATACAACAAGTAAAACTAATCTTGAATTTACTCTGCTCACCAAGTATAGTGGAAACTTTAATTATACTATCCTGAATCTATCTCTATTGTGCATTTTGTTAGAAGTCCCTCAAGTCTACATTACAGACTAATTAATATTTCAGTTATGACCTAAAGGAACTGAAGTTTGGGTAAAAGTTCTCAACATAAAGACAAGCAGAATTTCCATGGTATGAATTACCATGGAAACTTGACTGCAGCTGGTAAATCTCACTGTATAAGGTCATGCATTCCTTCAGTTTACGTGATTATGTCATATTGTGATTTATGATGATCCAGACAATGTTTGTCTTCAGCTAATGCTATGAAGTTCTCTGTGTATTTCTCTTTGGCAGTTTTGACCAATTTCCTTACTGCCATGGGACTTTATGTGTTCAAACACTTTATTGCTATTTGTTCCTTTATTCCATAGGAGTAAATGTCATAACATACACTTTGAGAAGATCCCAAAAGTAGGAGCCACTCATGAGAACAAAGATGCATGCAATAGGATATGAAGAAATTGGTTTTTGAGAACAATTTTGGACCAGGGCCTGTCTTGTATGGTTTCATGTTTCTGTAAATCTTTTGCTCTGTTTAACCATGAAGCAGATGCACAGATGTCATGAAAAACTGTCTTAAAATAAAAGCATTTTAAGAATTATAATAAAGCATCAGAGGGCATTTTTTTTTAAATTGCAAGGAGCCACCAATCATACTCAGTTTCACAGGAATGTATTTTTTATTGGAAGCTAAGTTTGATAACTTTCCTCTTAAGCTGCAAAGTAAGAAATAAAGCAGTTCTCATTTGTTCGGCTCTCTCGGCTATTGGTGAAAGCCAAGGAATACACAGGTTTTTCACATAAGGCTACAGTTCAACTGGCTTCAATGGAGGCTACAGTTATCAAAGAATCAGTACTTTAATTGGGGATTTCATTTTTTGCTGCTGGCAAAGGGCAACTGCCAGCAAAGGGGTCAACACCTTTACAATCAGTTAATCTGCATTTGCACTACTGGGCCCATCTCTGCTGAAACAGAGAAAGGAAAAATTGCCATGAACATCAGCTCACTGCTAATCTTTGTCACTGATCACAATGACTGATAGTGCTACAAAAATACTGATATGGGCTGCAAGTTTAATATCTCTAGAAGGGATTCCTTGCAGATATGTGTCAGGTTTATCAATCCTAATTTAGATAGTAGCTAGACCCCCTCTACTTGATTTGTGTAGACACAGAAGAATAAAAATCAGCAGGCAGTTTACTCACATCCCATTTCTTAGCTGTATTGGTTCAATCAAGTAACTGAACCTTATAAGCAAGAAGAGACTTAATTTCTTTTATGAACCCAGATTCATATGCACTGCATTTTAATCTCAACCCTACAATCTTTAAACCCATGAGGAGATTATTAAAATTAATAAAATTTATTGGTTTACAAAGGGAGATAGAAAAGTTAAATTATCTGAAGTACATTTTATATAAGATTTTTATTTTCCAATAAGCCTTTCAAAAACAGGACTCTCCATTAGAGAAAGTACAGGAGGTTTCAATAACCTCAAGCATTCACAAAAAGTTTATGGATGTTTATGTCTGAGGGAAAATGTTCCCTATCAAAATAAACTGAGATATATTTTCCTAGATGCTAGTCCAAGCAACTGCTTGAGGGGTTGGAAAACTTGCTTGCAAAGTGTTTTAGGAAGGTATCAATGGCTCTCAGTTGTATGGAGTGTTTGGAATTGGACTTGGTACAAATAATTGTGTACATCACATCTGCTTCCTGTGCTGTATTTTTGTTCTTCTTCTGCAAAAATCCCATTAGAACTTTGGACTTTGGCAGCCCCATCTTTTACAGACTTACTTTGGTATAAAAGACAGAACTCAAAGTTCATCTCTTAAATGTACATGAATCAATTTTTTAGCATTGTTTGGTTTCAGTTCAGAGTGGGATCTATGCATTTCAGTCCTTGTGCAATAGATCTTCTGATGGTTTTTTCCATTTTTCTGTAACTGTCCAATGTAATAGAATTGTTACTCTTCAGAGCACAGTCAGTGTTTCATCTCCCAGTCATTAATGTTTGTAGCATACGTGCGCTGAGCACAAGCTAGAAGCCACTTCCTTCTTTTTTATTCCAATGCTTGTGGGATTTTTATCTGGACTCTACTTTGAATTCATTGTAGATGGCAGCACTCCAAGAACAGCTTTGATTCACGGTGTTTAATTGCTACAGGAAGAATAGGAGTTGAGCCTGTTCCCCTCAGCAAGGTCGCAACAGCCCCTCTCATAGCACTTGGACTTTCAGGGACTCTGGAAAGCTCAGTGATCAACTGATGGAGCCAAGAAGAGTTGAATATCCAAAGAACCTACTCTCCATCTGGGTTCCTAAAGGGCATTCCTTGCTAGGAACCTTACTAAAAGGAACCTGAGATAAGGATAGAAATACACCCCAAACAGTTCTTCACTGGGAGGGTTGTCAAGCATTGGAACAGGCTGTGCATGGTTGTGTCACCACCCCTGGAGGTATTTGAAAGGTGAGTAGCTATCACACTTAGGGACATGGTTTAGTGGTGGATTTGGCAGTGCTGATTGACAATTGGACTCAGTCTTCTTAAAGGTCTTTTCCAGCCTAAATTATTCTATGATTTTCCTATATTCATGAATTGCAGTCTCTCAAAGTTCCTATTTTTGGCTGAAGTTTTATTTTTAAGAGTTAACTGTGCAGGAAAAGTTGTGGTGGTTTAACATGATGAACTTCAGCCAGTTTGTCTCTTATTGTAGTTACTTGGCTGGGTTTACAGAGGGCCACAGGCTAAATCAGTTGAAGGGAAATTTAAACTTGGTCAAATGCACTTAATGGTAGATTTTGCACTGCTTAAATGTGATCCATCCTGGTTTGAGTCACTTATACAACATTTGTGCATAGACTAGGTTGTGAACTCTACACAGCAGTGACATTAGAAACGTGAATGGCACTCCCTCTGATTATTTGAGGGCTCAGTCAATACACAGGATATGCTTTAAGATCTTGTTTGTTTTGCCAAGAATACCCAGAGAACATCAGGTATTTTACCAGAGTAGAAGAGAAAAGAGGGAAAGCCTCAAAATTTATCATTTGAAAAGCAGCCAGTCTGTATGTTTAGCTAACTGTTAACAAAGCTTAACCTGCTCTGTTAAATGTCAGTGCAAAGCATCTCAGTGGGTTCTGGCAGCACAAAGGTGTGCTGCTGAGACAAGGTATACATTCCACTGTGAAATGGTCAATGCAAATTAAACATCTGAATCTACTTCTGAAGAATCTGAATTTTCTGAAGAAACTAATGGGAATTTAGTCACTGACTTCAAAGGGAGCAGGGTCAGAAATCTAATTTCTTGCGACGTTTCCCCAACTTTCATTAGTGTAGGTGGGGTGCAGAGGGATGACATTTTATTTAGATCTTAAAAACTTGGCTTTTCCACAAATACTCTCCCTGAAATTTTTAAATTTTATTTACGTCTGAAACTTAGCACAAAATGAGCAGCATATGTAGGGTATATGACAGTTATCTTTCTAGGTGGACGCTGAATTAACCTGCCTCCAATGATTTTTTTATTCCTCTGCTGCTTTTTAAAGAGCTTTTTATAATCAGTGATTGATTTGATAGAAGAGAAACTTAAAACAGGGCACCATATACCCTGTCTGATTACTTAAACATCAGGTGGTCATTTGTTACAGGGAATTTATGGACACCTTGTCTTTATTCAGCTATTAGAGTATGGGACACTGATAAAAAAAAAGGAGATTTGAAAAAATAAGGAGAGTATTTTATTTTTCTTATAAATGTTAACTTAAATGAAAACTAAATAGAAAGAAAAATAAAGGGGGAAAAAAAGAAAGATCAGATCAATGTTTTGTTTAGATTAGCATCAGCAGTTGATAATTAATTTAACTTCTTGTTCCAGTCACTTGTAGTGAGAAATGTAGGCATCTGATTTGTAGACTGCAGGGCCACCTTGGGTCAGCAGAGTGGTTTTAACTTTTACAACATAGAAACTTTACATATGTTTTACATATCTTTTACAACATAGAAACAACATAGAAAAGTTACAACTTTTACAAGAAAATGTCTATAAGCCTCTATTGTAGGCTTGCAGAATGACACTTGACAATTCATTCTTAGGTGTTTTAGAGAGCATGTGTTTTCCTGGCTTAATCACTTGACTTTGTCTCACTATTAGACCTAACAAAGGATTGTAACTGTGAACCAAATCCAAGTATGTGCCTCCTCTGGCACTTGTCTGTTTAAAAGCACTTCTTCATTCCATTCTTGAGCAATCAAAATGCCTTTTTGGGCAAAAAATCTTGTCTTTTTTTGTCTCACTATGGTTTTTTTTCACAGAAGAGCCATCACAGCCCTACCCTCTTACTAGACCTGGTCAAAAATGTCACAGTTACAATTACACCCTTGTCAGAAAAATGAGAGCCTGTATTTATACTCATAGTAGTTTTTACAGCAGAGATTCAGTTAAAAACAAAGGATGCAATCTATTTAGAAAAAAAAATAGTCTAAAATAGTCTAAATGTTACTTCATCTTTCTGCTCATCAGACTGTTCTTTCTCTCCTCATCTTTGAGGATTTTAGCATGCTAAATGTTGGAACTCTCTGGAGCACAATTGGATACCACCGTTATGTTTGCCATGATCTAACATAAAAGACTGTCCAGAGAAAATGTCAGCTTAGTGTTTTTAATAAGGGAATGATACACTAAATACTGACACAGCACCAGTTAGAGGAAAGAGAAATTACATGCAGTTACTAAAACCAGCACTTTTCAACAGTTTCAAAAATATCCTGTAAAGTGTGACGCACTTGGGTGCTTGCTGGAATAGCATCTCATGTTTCATGATGCACTGGAAAGCACAGCCACCTGGTTTTGGAGCTCTTTATGGAAGAAAGGATTTATGCTTTTGATGAAAATTCTCCCTTCTGGGATTTCAACCTGTGGTGTGTGATTAAAAATAATTCACCTAAGTGTTCCACACAGATAAAGGAAAAGCTTGGAAAGAAATGTTAACTGCCTTTGGCACAGACCTAGGCTGTTTTCCCCCAAACACAGACCTTTAATGACAACTGTTCTACTTCATCAAACACATTCCCTTTTTCCCAGTGAAGGAGCTTCTGTCATTCCCTTGGGCTAATGCAGACTGAAGGCATTTGCCCTTCATGCTGCACTCATGAGGTCTAGAGACCCACAGCAGTGCCTTAACTCTAGTAAAAACTGTTCAGAGAACTTGTCTCAACAAAATAGATTTCTGCTGAAATAAACTTTCAAAGCCAAAAAGTTTTATGGAGAGAGTTCTAATGGAGATTTTGAGGGGAGGAAATAGAAAAAATCAGCTAAATTTTAAATCTGCCCACCCACTTCCAAATGAAAATGGAGTCTTTAACCTGATATCCTCTGGGGAATACACTGAAGGGTTGGCAGAGAGCAGCAAAAAACAATTTAGAAGCATCAAAGTTGTCATGAAATTATACTTTTTTTCTCTAGCTATTCCAATTCTTCCTGTAGATTTCATCTTGGCCTTGGTTTTTCTGGGTCTATTTATATGGGCCTGGAGTTAACAATTTTGACCTCTAATGTACTTAAGAGATCACAGGAGAACAGCTACAGTCATGGCAGGTTCTTCTTAATTCCCTCTTTCAGCTTTCAGGGTGGTATCTGTAGACTAGCACTCTTAATCTTTTTGAATTTACTGTCACAAAAAAAATCCCAAAAAAATCCAACAAACCCTTCATTGTAATTTTGGGGTCTTTTCCTAAGTGGACTGCAGAACCATATGACTCTGCATATTACAAGGTGTAATCAAGTGCTGCAGAATAATAACCGTGGGGGAAAGCTGTCTTTTTTTCCCCCCAAAATTACTTTGTGAAGGAGGTCTATTCAGATTATTTTCCAGATGAACACAAGGGAAGAAATTGAAATAACAAGAGCAACACAGAGTGTTTGGAAAGAATGGCACATCATGGTTAAATAATATACAAAAATTAAAAAAAATCCACTCTGAAAACAATTTTATTACTTGCCCTTAAAAAATGCTGTTTGTCTTTGGTATTCTGAGTTTGCAATGGCAATTAAGATTAACCAGTGCCTTAAGGAATGTAAAATCATGTCTGGAATAGGAAATTCTTTGGCCAAACAGAAGATTCACAGGCATGTGAATGAATCTGTTACATCTACATGAACCACTGGCCTCTACATCTCTGCTCAATCCCAGTGTTTGAATTTTTATAAGTGGGGGAAAAAAAATCTAAAACTTTGTTGGTTTTCCTCGTCTCTATTAAAGCTTGAGTAATATTTTTTGTCACTGAATACGTTATTTCTTGCCTTAATAGCTTTTCAATTTTAGATGATGTCCTATGAAAAATCAGTTTTGCATCCTCTAGTTCATAAAGTCCTGGATCTCTCTGTGATGTTTTTCCTTTCCACTTTTAGAGACCACAGCTGTGTGCCCTATAGCATAGCGCAGGTAATATTCTTATCAGTTAACATGCCTGTCAATCAAATCCTTGTTTCATTGCTTTGGTTTTGTCCTTTTGGCAGGAGACATTCATATTCCTTACAATCAAATTTTGTTGTGCCAAAGGTTTTGTTTTCTTTTCTTGGTCTTCATGGTCCTCCTTATGCAAAAGTCCCTATCAAGTGAGGCCCGTGGAGAAAGTGGCACATATCACACAAACTTAGAATGGTACTTTTTGTAAATGCAAGCTGCTTCACTGCTTGCTGATGCTTAAAATCAAAGAATTGCACAGGATGATGGCTCTCCTCTATTGCTTTTCAGTCTTATTCTGTATCACATTTCACAGTTGCAGATTGTGCCCTTGCTTTTCTTCCCTGGAAGGAAAAATCCCCTCATTTCTCTCGATATTGGAAAGCTTTTCTTCAACGTGTGAATAGACCGATACATAAAGAAGTTGATCCTTTAGGTTTTGGAAACACTATGTTATTTAGTGCAATCAGGCGCATCCTGAAGGTAGTGTGAAATACTCATTTCCAAACTGTAGAGACCAGTAATACCTAGAGATCACTGATTTTTATTTTTTTTTTTCAGAAATACAGAAATGCCCATCTCATCTCCTCTGGTTAGTTTAGACATTTTTTTTTCTCTTCCTCAAAAAAGTGATATTCAGCTTTTATCCTTATTTCATACAGGCTGACAAACAAGTTTTGGTTATCTGGGTCCTGAAGCACAACTGGAATATTATTCCTTAATAAACCTGTTGTATGGCACCAGCTCCTGGATCTGTATAGACTACTGGAAGCTTTGCAAGAGATGGGTTTCCGAGAATTGAATCCTACCAGAGCAGGGCCTTTACCTGACCCAAATCAAAGGGTTTAGCCACAACTACTGCTGTTGCTGCACCCCCACAAGTGATGACAAGACAGCTACGCAGCCCTCCTTATTGTTATTGCCTTCCCACACAGTACAACAGAAAAGGCACATGCTGAGGGCAGCTTCTGCTTTTCTGCCCTCTTACTCGTCATCATGATATCATAATGATGATGTCTGCTCACTAGAAAACTGGTGGAAATGACCAGTTTCATATGGTAATAGTGTTTTTGTAATAATTCCAAGTCAGGACCACCTGAGAGATGCCAAACATAAAAACATTCAAAACCTTGTTAGTCATCCTAGAAGGCAACAGTCCTTCAGCCAGTATGGGCAATGACAATCTGTGAATCTCATGGACTGCTTCCATGCTTCCACTTAAAGCTACTCCCTTTCATAGGTGTTGTTCTACTCTACCCTTCATTCTGTTTAGCTGCTTTCTTGACTGCCTGAAGACTGTCCGGGATAGCTCAGTGTACAACATCACTACAAGGTGTGCTTGGGAGCCAGGCTGCTGCACACACTGAAAAGTCTGTTACCCACACCACTGTCCAAATTTATGTGTTTTCTACCTGTCACATTTCTCAGGGTGCACCTGAGGTAGTCTTTCTGATCTGGATCATGGACAGACTCTTTATGATACAGCAAAGTTTTAATATTTTCTGCACAAAATGGAAACTCCTTAACCAAGGAATAGGCTCATCACAGCCAATAATAAATACCTGTGACAGAGAAAAATGATGTCTATATCATACAAATAATGCAAATACAAAGATAATAGGAAAACTGCTTCTCCTCATCTACTATCTGATGGATTTCTTCTCTGCAGTATATATTACTCATTACAATATCAATTTCAGTTCTTATAGCCTCACATTCCCTTGAGGGGGAAGGGGCATACAGAAAAATATGCTGAGTCTTCAGCCAAAAATTTCCTATACCATGGTCCGATCAAATGGACTGGAAAGGAATATGATTACTGGGCCAGTGACCTTAGGCTATTCACTTCTGTCCTTTTTTTAAAGGTTTGCCTCCCCAACAGATGAGTAGAAGGATACTTATTTAACTGTGCTCTCATGATGAACATCACTGAATAGGAACTGTTCCTCACAATTAAATGAACACATTGCACCAGAGAGAGACCATTGTTATTAGAATCCTGCAGAATTCTTCTGTCTCCTTAACAAAAATGAAGAGGTACCATAAGATGATGTCATCTCCACACCAGAAGTAAAAGTAAATCTCTAGAGTTTTTAAATTTCAAAAAGACCATTAAAATTAAAGTATATGCATTCAGTACAGGCAAATTTCCATCTGATCACAAAGAAATAATCAAAGCGGTCTTAACTTTTAATTTTCTTTCCCTTGCTCTTTTCTTGTTGGTTCAATCCCCAAGGGTTATAGCATTTTAGAACCATGAGCACTTGCACATTCAGAAATAAAACTTCTATTTCACAGTGAAAATTATTCAAGAGTAGAGATCTAGGGTCTGTTTGCTGTTGACTGCCTGTAAGCAGAATGGCATTCATGATTGGTTCTTTTTTATTTTTTCATTCAAACTTCAATCTCTCTTCCCATGCAGTTGCATAGGAAAAAACACACAGCACTTTGACAAAGTCATGTGTGGGAAGATGGTTTAATAAAACAGGACTAAACCTGTCAAAATTTAAACTTGTGGGACAACTGATATTCGAGTTAATTAAAACAAAAGAATTAAAAATTCATCACCATATTTACTTTGTCCATATCAAAATTATTTGTGTGCTTTAGTTCTTAAAACAATATTATTTCAAAATATTAATTTTTAAAATTTCAAAATTAATTTATATTTAAGAGCAAAAGTATTTAAATGAACTTTGACTCAAAATTTAGCCATATTTTCTCATGATCTCAAAATCACTTTAGACAGCTGAAATTTCATTTTTCTGCGAGAAACCGTTCTAGTCACAAGTAAAAATGTCCTGCTAGGATTTTGCCAGCACTTCTTTTTCAGTTTTGGCTGCAAGGAAGCAGTGCATGAGGGTGAAGAAAAGAAACTGAACCAGTTTTGTGTTATTTTAAAAGACTTCATTTTCAAAGTGTTGCTTGGCATAATTCAAATTTATTTTTTTCAGTCTGGTGCTGCGACAGTCTATAGCTGTGATATCTGTTTCAGCAGTCCCTTCACATATCTTGTTCATTCTTGCAGCATTATTGATATACTATTTTCTTTCTCTGCCCAAAGATTTCCCTTCATTTGAGTGAATGAAAGTGCTAATAATTCTCCTCTTCCCATCAGTTTCTTAGTGTGAAATATCAAATAAGAGACTAAACCTCCACCATCTAGATTAAGTTATCATTAGATTTGGGTGACATGAGACAATTCCTTTATCAAGATACAGGGTCAAAATAGTATAATCATTTTTGCAGGGTGAAGTCTGTGGTACATAGCTAGAGATTTTCTCTGGTTCCCCTAGAATTTCTCTCTTGTTCTGAAGTGTTCACAATCTTTCTGTGTCTGTATTTTCACAGCCCATTAAATGAGTCTGACCTATAAGATGCCTTATCATCATGTCAGACTCTCAGTGTTTATGGAGAATCTTCTACTGAGCAACAGCCTTCATGGTTCTTATGAGCCAAGCAAAGAATTCAGGTTGGTTGTTATGTCCCAAGGCAGAAGGAAATGAAGGCAGTTTAGTGCTACATCCCATCATGCTGGCAGAGAGCAGTGGGCAGATTCAAAAATTAACTTTTAATGCACTGTGGAGAAAGATTTGCTGCTTCTCCTACTGCAATTCTTGTGATTGCTGTTACCAGAATATCCTGCATGTTCTGCTCCAATCTGACATTTTGCATGTTGTTTTTCCTGTGTGACCCTAGGGATAGACATGCTTCTGCTTTTCATTTCTGAAGTTCAATCAGATTTCTTTGTTGTATTTATATGTCAGTGTGGATAAAAATCCATTCCTTGCAAAGTGCGATGTTTGACTGGCAGAAGGAAATCACCTTTTATTTTTTAAGACTGCTTTTATCACCAACACTTCTGTTGAAATGTATCCACATTTCACATACACACTAAAAAAAAAGGCAAAATTCCATTCCTTGTGGTGGTTTAACCATAGCCTGCAACTCAGTCCCTCACAGCTGCTTATTTACTTTCCCGCTCCCTCAGTGGGATGGGGGACAGAATCAGAAGAGTAAAAAGTGGTAAAATCTTGGATTGAAGTAAAGACAGGGTAGCAGGTAGAGCAAAAACCATGCATGCAAGCAAAGCAGACGAAAGAATACTCTCACCTCTTCCCATGGGCAGGCAGGGGTTCAGCCATCCCCACAGCAGCTGGGCCCCATCACACGTGACAGTGACTTGGGAAGACAAACACCATCACAACTAAACATCCCTCCTCCCAAATTCTTGTTCCCCCAAGACTCTTTGCTGATGGGATGGTGTGAGGAGCAGAAAAGGCCTTAACTCTGTGGAAGCACTGCTCAACAATAACTGAAACACCTCTGTCTTATCAACACAGGTTCCAGCCCAAATCCAAAACACAGCCCCATAAGAGCTACTGTGAACAAAATTATATCGGCCAAAACCAGCACACTTGCAAGAATGTGGTTCTAGAAGCCTTTCTTTCAAGTTCTCCCCTCAAAACCTCTCCCTCCAGGCAACTGTGAGATAAGAGACTATTACAGAAAACCACTGTAGTGAATTGTAGGAAATTGTTAGATACAATTACCAAAAATGTGCCCTAACAGTAGCATTCAAATAACAAGTCATAAGTTATTAGTTCTAATGCATACTGCGTGTTTCTCAGTTACCCACTGAAATTGTATTTACAATGCCACTGGCATAAACATTTACCATCAAGAAAAGATGAATGCATAGACCATTATATAGACTTACTTGTGAATTGTTGAGCCTATAGTAAGGTCCACCAATCAGCTTTGGGTTTTACAGGTAATAAATACACCATCAGAAAAATTGAGCATGTGCCTCTGCCCTGAGTATATTATAGCATTAAAAAAAAAATAAAAAGGTAGAGAAGAATTAATTTCTCTTCACAGGGATTGAGTAAATTTAAAACAGAATTAATAGAAAGTTTTCCATTCACTTAAATGGAGCTGGAAAAGATCAATGCATGTGCTATGTGCTTATAATGGCAATGACATTATACTTTCTTTAACAAAAAAAGGAAAAAAATTCAGAAGTCTCAAGAAGGCAAGATGAGTTGTGGATTAAATTCAGGCACAAATTAGGTTTAATACACTGGCATTACATTCCATTGAAAACATCCTGACGTGATCAGACTCATCAGGTGGATCCAGCTGGGCTTTGACAGCCCTCCAAAGAGCACCAAGAGACACCCAAACAAGTGGTCTTGTTACAGCAGTGGCACATGATAATGACATCTAGCATTCAGAAGGCCTGTTTCCTCTCAGATTCTCGTCTTGGTTGCAGTGATTGAGAGCAGGCAAAATGCGGGAAATACCTTGCATTGCTGTGCCTGCTGGGAGAAGAATTTTGCTTATTCTACAGGCTACCACTGGGACAGATGTTCTTAAAGTTGGTGAGGAGATAGAAGGATTTGCGATATTTGAGAAAAAAAATATAAGAATCAAAAAACTTCCCCCCTGAAATTTTAGAACAGCTAGACTCTGGTGCAATTTAGAGGTCTCTGAGGAAACAGACTGGGATACTTCAGTGGTGTTGAGTAGGATTTTGCAGGTTTAGAGACAATCTCTGAAAAGGAGTGTGTTAAGCTAATTTCAATTTTTCCATCAAGTTGCTCCAAATCTTCTTTGAATCACTGTATTAATGATGTCAGATCAAGATTTTTTCCACTGTTTTATGCCCATGGAAGGTTTCAAGTGTTTTAAGTTATATTTCATTATTTTATTAATCTGCAAGAATTTGTCTTAAGGATTTGAGTGTTAAGCCTCAGGCCTAAAGCTAATACATATACCAAACCATACATACTGGTTACTGTCTTGAAGCTGAAAGTCAAAGCCTATCTTGCCTTACATTTACACAAATCGCTTCAGACCAAGACCTTGCACTGGATGCCTGCCAGCACTCTGCTTCCCCCTCTCCTGACTGAAGCCAAAGAAGCTGAAGGTGCTCAGCACTCCAGTCCAAGGCAGTCTGCCCCTCCCTATTATTTCTGAAATACAAGCTAATTACTTTTTGAGATAACTCTTGCCAATACCTTGGTTTATATAAAGCATCTGGTGGTAGCCAGTGGCATATATGAAAAAGAGCTAGTGCTCTTACCTGACCTAGCTGCTTTGTGATTTCACAGCTGAACTCACACAGCCACACTTTACTTTTTCTCAGCTTTATGTTATATTTTCATGCCACCATCAATAGGTCTCCTGCCATGGATGCCATTTTTTTATACCCCTAAGAATCTCTAAAACATATTGTCCATGAGATTAGGAAGTCACTGAAGTAAATACAGACATGTATTTTTTTGTGTGTGATTGCTTTGCAAGTGAATGTTTTGGCTGGAGAGTTCAGACTAACCTAAACATCTCATAACAGCGGAAAGAAACCTTGTTTGACTGGGTTGTTAGCTAAAGGAATTTGGGAGCAGATATGCATATTATTTTAGAAAATAAAAAAACTTGATTGTAGATTGCAGGTTCAAAAAGGTCTAGCAAATTGTCAGGGTTTGACTCTAGGCATTAACTATAGGCTGCTATTTGAGATCCTTTAGCAAGAAGGTCTCAGTCAGAAACAGTTTCACCTGTGCTCCATCTATTCTGCAGGAGATGAGATCCCATTTATCCTTTTAGAGATAGTGTCCATAACTACACATTGCTTTCCTGTTACTGCACTGACTCAGCAAGACATGGTACTTTATGTATGCATCTACTTAAAGCACATTACATATCAGGATATCCCTGAATTTAATGTAGTTTTATATTCAAGCCATTTGAATTAAGTTGATCAAAAGTGCAATAAAAAAGGTTTCTATATGATAAACTATTCAGCAATCCTGGCTCCTACTGTGTATATTCAGCATGAGGAAGGTTTTTCTCATGCACTAATCAATGTATTGCACAAGCAAATTAAAGATTTGTTTAATCACATATTTTACTGCTTATACACATATTTGCCCGTGGCTAGCATCACATTTAGAGTCAGCCCAGTGTTTGAGGTTGTTTAACCTGGAAAAAAGAGGCTCAGGGAGGACCTTATCACCCTCTACATCTACCTGAAAGCAAGTTGTAGCCCGAGGAGAGAGCGGGTGGGAGCGGTCTCTTTCTCTGAGTAATAAGTGATAAGATATTAGCAAATGGCTTAAGTTGCACTAGTGGAGGTTTAGATTGAATATCAGGAAAAACTTATTCACTGAAAGGGTTGTCAAGCACTAGAACAGGCTGCCCAGGTTAGGGGTAGAGTCACTATGCTTGGGGGTACTTAACCGGCTTGTAAATGTGACACTTAAGGGATGTTGTTTAGTGCTGCACTTGGCAGTTCTGGGTTCATTGTTGAACTCAGTGATCCTAAAGGTCTATTCCAACCTAAACGCTTCTAGGAAAAGCCGAATATCTTCCCAGAAAAGATGTCCCTTTACTCTCATTTCTCCATACTGTTTTCAAGCCTTTTGAGTTAATAATTGTCCCAGGATTGAAAGCTACAAAGATATAGCATCAGTTTTGATGCAATATATCATAAACTCAGTCGATATTTCATGCAGAAAACCTCAGAGACTGATAGAACAACTTTGTGTCATTCTTAAATTTCCATGAATAAAATATCCTGAGGTGTGCAGTAGGCCCACCAGATATTTAGGACTCATTGCTTAACCTTTGAAATTAGACATCATGCTGGTACAAAATAGAAAGGCAGTAATTATCAGAATTAGAAAAAATAATGGAAATTTATTAATGAGTCATCCTTCCCCTTAAGCTGTACTGTAACAAGAAATAATCATCATTATAATGAAAATTGTTATTATTGGACCACATTATGAACACCAGTGATTTTGTACCAAGCTTTTACTGTCAGGGGAATGGTTCATTAACCACAAAGAACACTTCACATTAGGGATTCAGTTTATCTGGCCAATTTAGACAATGTTTAAGTAATTTTTAATTAAAATTGAGATCCTGCATTTTGGAATGGTGTACTGGTTCAAAGGAATTGTAAGTACAATTACTACAATCAACTTTTTAGTGAATATTTTCATTCCAAATAAAAGTTGGCCCCTGCTCAATCTGTTAAGCAGCCATTCTGGCCTACCCTGCCGCTTCAATACCAATTAGTGAGGTGGATAAGAAGAGGAAGAGTAAGGCAAAACCTATTCATAGCATAGAAAGTTTTCTATTTGGCAAGGGGTAGATAAATGAAATTCCCTGGAAAATGTGTTGAAGACAGGGAAAGAAGAATTTTTCTGGTAATTCAAATATAAAAAAAAAATATTTTGATCAAACCAGCTTTATGTCGTATTATTTGTTGCAGTAAATATCCTTTTGTGGCAAAATTGAAGCTGGGAAAAAACTTTCACTTATATTATTCACAGTATTTAATGCTATTACAAGATTATATGGAATTAATGAAAATTGCCTTCAGACTGAGGAACAGCCCTGGCCTCCCAAGCACCAGACAAGAAAGGTGCAAGTGCTATAACTTAAGGAGGATTCAGATCAAATCCGCATTCAGTGTAAATGTCCCTTAATTTCATGAACTTCATTGTCTCAAGACCTGCTGAGGATATGTTACAACTGAAGTGTGAAGCATACACCATCTTAGGCCTCACTTAAAATGAGAAGTATGCTTACTGGTACCTGTAAATAAACCAAACTGTACATAAGATCTGCCATCAGCAAGAAACACCAAGTTCATTAAGATCAGGTGTCAGTGAAGTGTGAACTGCTGAGAGTGTTCACACTGCTTTCATTCACCTGGCAGCTGGGCTCCAAGTGCCAGCACCATGTTCAGTCGGATGCAGTCGTGGATCATCACTGAGCTGCAAGAGCTGTGTCTGCATGAACTGGGGATTCTGCTGCAAGCAGTGCCAGCCAAACTATGTCCTTAGAAACTGCAAAAAGTCAGAGTTAAAAAAAAACAAACAACTCAAACAAATAAAAACAAACAAACAAACAAA
The DNA here is from genome assembly GCA_025920805.1 of Petroica traversi. Taxonomy (NCBI): domain Eukaryota; kingdom Metazoa; phylum Chordata; class Aves; order Passeriformes; family Petroicidae; genus Petroica; species Petroica traversi. The sequence continues at coordinate 7,563,804 of JAHLSL010000067.1, forward strand.
AAAAAAAAAAAAACCAGAAAAAAATCCCCCAAAACTTTAAAGACTTATAAAGGATCTTCAGATTTTAACAGACTGTATGTGGCTGGAGGGTAGAATGATGGCCACTATAATATTTAAAAAATGGACATCAGAAAGGCACTTCAATGTATCCAAATCTGTCATCTTTCTAAGCACTGCCAAAGCTCACGCGTAACTTAAAAATATCTTTCAATTTAAAGTCCTGAAGAGGAATAGGGTTTTAAACACAGATTTTAGAGAGGGGTATTCGTATTGTGGCAACTTGCTTTTGTAATTAGCTAGACAAAAACACTGAGTTCATCATCTATGAAGCTGATTTACACCAAAGGTATCTAATTCATTTTCTTCCTCTTGAGATTAATCGTGATAAATCTCTTCCAAATGTACTAAATAATGAAATGAAATAAAATGAAATGAAACATATTCTTCATGCCTAAATGGATGGTTTCTCACATCCTAATGGAATATTGCTGAAGAATTACAATAGAGGAAAGTGGTTCAAACACATTTGTTAAGAAGTAATAACAAACAAGTAAAGAAAGACCACAGGGATTCCACTAGGCTGGTTTGTCTTTGATTTCTTCATTTTAATTCACTTATTTTCTTCACATTATTCCCTTTGCTTTCTTCACTAAATAAGTAATTGAGGTGTCTTTTGAAGATTCTAATGACTCTTGAAGTCATATTTTCTTTTAATGTATTTCATGTGTGTGTTCCTCCTCAGAAAACAGCTGTGTCTTCTTAATGGAAGAGAAGACTTTTTAGAAGTCTCTGGTGACAGAAGAAGGGCTAGGGATGGGGGTAGGTATGTAGGGACCATGTGAAGGGCAAGAAGTTCTTGTGGTTCTCCTATATTAAGGTAATTAATAGGATACAGTGAAAGTAATAAAATGCCTTTCCTTGAGGGATAGCCTGTTCCCTCAATGACAGGTGCCTTGGATAAGGGTACAGTGCTTGTTCCACCCAAGCCATTGCCATCTTTAATTTGGGTGTCACAGATACCTTACAAACACACACACAAGTTAAACAAAGTCTCCCCTTTCTCGAATATGTTTAGTGGAGTAAATACAGCCACATATATCCTCTCTGAAATGCTCTGTATGCCTGGCAAGCTTAGACATTTGCTCTGATGTTAAAGTTTCTCCAGGCAGATTTTCTTCCTTGTCAGGGACACTGAAGTTACTTTGAGTGATAGGACTTCAAACAACACATCTCTCGGGTCCTTGTTATATAAGTACTTCTACAATTTCTTTCCTGCAAGTAGTTTTCTCTGAGTTTTTCTGGATTGACCTGTTCTTCTTGACATCAACCACTCAGCCTCCATCAAGTGTTCACGATTTGCTGTGTTTGGTTAGTGGCCTTGGAGATCAGACTTAGGTCTCCTCTTTTATCTATGGATGCCTTTAATTCCCATTTTGTCTCTGATATCACAGAGAGCTCTGCTGTTTTAAAAACATGTGAAAAGCTCCCAAACCTGGGAGATAAAAATTTACACCTAAAAATAAGGAATCCATGTTGAACAGCAGGGGTAACAAGAGAATAAGTTACATAGCACAGTAGCAAAGAGTTATATCTATAAGATGAAGACTGATAGAACCAAAGAAAACCAGAAATTTAAAAAATCATAGTGGGGAACCAAGAAGAGAAGAGACTGTAACAGGAGACAGTGAAAGACAATCCAGAAGTCAAGAGGAGAAAGTCTTTGATTGGAACAGGGGGAAAATGATGTAAGAAAAGAAGCAAAGGTATCAAAAAAGAATCAGATGAGCTGATTTCTTCAACGTCTCTTGTGGCAATTTTCAAACCAGTATGGTGGATGTCAATCAGATGTGGGCACCTAATTCAATTTATCTTCCTTGAAAGGTCCTCAAATGCAAATCTATTCAAATTAAGAGCCAGAAAAAGGGGTGGTGGAGGCTGGAAGAAGAAACAAAAAAGCTTAAAAAGATTGATATTTCTTTTCACTCTTCTGTGTGATGAATTGAATTTCTGTTAGTAACTAGCACTTTTGCAGATGCTTATTTAATGGCATGCAGGGGAGAGGCAGTAGGTGTGGGCAAGGGAGGTGAGTCATGCCTTGCTCAAGAGGGAACCTACTGTGATGTTCATAATGCACTGAATCAGGTTCAGAAATACAAAAGTTTCTTTTCCTCTTTTCCCTACAACTTTTGTTTTCTCATGTCTGGCATGAATTCATGACAGCTTCCTAATAGCCTTTTGTACCACTGATAATTAGGCCTGAATACAAGTCTAATCCTGAAAGAGGATGAATTGTTCCTCATTTTTACATAAATACAGTAAAAATTTATTGTCTTCTGTATAATTGCCTGGTGCAAGAACTCTTCGCAGAGAACTGGGAACTTGGCCACCTCTCCCAGCAGCAGTCCAAACTGGCTGTGGCATATGTTGTTATAGTCTCCAGATTTAAAGATGTAAGGCAGTTGTCTGGCTGTCTCTCTACTGGAACATCCTTTTCTGATGATCTGAATAAAACCAGACTGTTTGGGATTTAAATCAGGGGTGCATGTAACACCACAATTCTCTGTCATTATAAGGCTGGGAGTTGTCTGAAGATATTGCCATCTGGTGTATAGAAAATAGGAGATTTTGATGTTTGAGGATAAAAAGCTGTGGCAGACTTTTGGAAAAGTTGTGATTTGTTTCCCTTGCTTCATTACACTAATTTGTAATGCCATTTAAATGCCATTTTTAAGGTTCAAATTGAAGTTGTTTAAGCCAGGGGGAAGAGAGGATTTGTGACAGGAATTAAAGATTTCTCTCTTTTGAGACCCTGCTTGGACACCCTTGTGGATAGAAGACATCATTCAAATTAAGAATAGAAGCTTCAGTCTATTCATAACAGGGATGTTATGGGGGCACCACCAGGCCTTAAGTTTCACATTTTCCCTTATTTATTTTATTTCTCTGTGAGCCAGTTGTCCATGCAAAACATGACAGTTAATTACACCTCTCTGTTTCCCTCTGACAAATACAGCACAAGTAATGCCAGCAAGGATTAAACTGTTTGCTTTTGGTTTACAAGGAATTAAATCAGTGTGCAGTAAATTTTCCTGTAAAGGTCTTTTCTAAAGCTGTAGACTAGGGAAATAATATTAGCAGCTAATGTTGTGGATGCAGAACTCGGTTCAACAACCTTTAAATAAACATCCAATATGTTTTTCCCTCTCAATGGGCTTTATTCAAGGTGTCCCACTTGGGCTTCAGCAGATGTGAGAGTTCTACCTGTGCATCCTGCCAGCCAAATACATCCACAGCCACATCAGAAAGAGGAATGAAAGAGGATTTGGAAAGTGGGGTATGTGGTGGTGGGTTACCTAAATAAAGTGCTGGAGATTTAGATAGGATAGTACTGTCCAAACACCTACACACCACCTCTATAGGATTAACCACATGAATGTACCAGCACAGGGTAGGAGTGTTTATGCTTTCGATTTCCTGTGGAAAACCCAGAATCAGAGGCAAAAAATATTGCATGTATTTTATTGAAGAATAATCCAGAAAGGATACACAAATACAGATCTAGCCTGCCTATCCATAGGTATCTGGAAAATACACCAGCAAAATACCCCTGTATCCTTCTTCTTGTCTTACACAAAGGCTGTGTAATTAAGTAAGCTCAAAAAATCCTTTCATATCTAGTTTGAAAATAAATAGTAGTCTTAAGCCTTAGACTGTTGTCAATAACTGTGATTGAAGCTTGAAACTGTTAAGGAAGAAAAAAGAGAAAAAAAAATTCTGAAGAACATTTTAAGGTGCAGGGAGACTGAAAGACCTAGCAACAGATTGAAAGAAAAAGGCACTGCAGGTGTAATATTTAATGGAGTGTTAATTGTTCAGTGGCTAAAAATAGCCAGCATAGAGTTTGTTTGTGGGTGAGTCGTTGATTGCAAGTGCTAAGCTCTAAAATTAAAATTATAAATTATGAGCTCACTTTTCTGTCCCATGGCTTGTTTTAGGAGTTTGATGGACTTCCCTGTGCAAAGTCTTATCCAACACATACTGATGAGGATAAGAAAGCACAAGTTGTAGGGTTTGGTGCTGCACCTACTATTTACTCTAATGTTTAGGATTGTGAAACACCCCTGAATTTCTAAACCTCATATCTTATATTCAATGTGAATTGAACTTCTGTTAAATGACAAACTGGATTATTTCAAGCAGAAGGGAAAAAGCACTTTAATTAAATAATTAATTAATTTAGCAGCACTTTAATTGTTAACATGCTCCCACTTCTAATGACACTCAGTAGACAGGAAATTCTTTTTAGTGTTAGAGAAGAGCTGTCAGAGAATCCCAGAATCCCAGAATGGTTGGGATTGGAAGAGACCTCTGGGGATCAGCTCCATGTTAGCACGCAAACTATGAGATTCACATCTGAGGGTCACCACATGGTGTATTTTATCTCCACTCATCATTCAGGTTTAGAGCTGAGAAAATGATGCCAAATTAAGCCCTTAATTAATACTGTTATTAAGGGGTTGATCCCTGAGAAAAACCCTAGTAATTTTTGAAGTTAGTCCGTGAAATAAGTAATGTCGGTCTTTGGTTAAGGTAAGGGACTAGGTCTCAAAATTGTGTTGTTTTTTATTTGTGTTGTTGCTGTTGCTATTTAAAGACACTCAAGTGAAATACAACCACTGGTTATATTTATATGAAAAAATATTTGGATATATTTGTGTTTTCATCTAGAAAAAAGTGCAGGATCTTCTGACTCAGCTTCATAACAAACCTGCAGTAGGAATGTGCTGCATCCTGTTTTTGCTGTAGGAATATAATTCTGCTAGTGTGATCTTCCATTTTCTCATCTGCTAAAGCATCAGGATGTTGATGCTGAACATCATTCATGAAATATCATCCTGTAAGCACAAAAGAGTAAGTACTTTATACTGTTTGCACTTAAACATGCCTGTCCCTTCTCCACAAATTAAATGAAGCTGATAAAATAGAGTAGAATGGCCTTCTATTGGAAACACGGCCCACTGAAAAAGGTCAAAAAGTTAAAAGCAGATTTCTATAATTCACAGGAGGCACAAGCCATTAAAAGTTACTGCCTCATTCATGTAACAAAGATTGTGTCAAGAAAATAAAATAGTACAATATTTATCTATTCTCATGAAAGCATTCATCAAAAGATGAGAAAGCAGCTATAAAGATCGTTCATCAAAAGCAGTGAAGAGTTTTTAGCTGTACAATTTACCACAGAAATAGCAAGCTGCTGCATTTTTTAAGGCAGGGCAACAATGCACATCCAAACTGTGAAGGATTCAAAGGAACACAGCATTTCTTTATCAGCTGTCACAGACCTCCAGGGTCCTGCTGTGTAAAGCGTTGGAGAAACCAGAATCTGCAAATAATTCCTTTTTTGAGAGTGGTGTCCCAGGTTTGGCTGTGACCCAGCAGGTAAGAAGTGGTTTGTCCTTCCAAGCCAGGCATCTGGTAGGTGTGACTTGCCCCTGACTTGTGGCCCCTTGGCCACTCTTGGAGCCCAGTGAGATCCACCCAGCTGCAGCCCCCCCACATCTTGGTTTGCTCTGGAAGGATGCCAAGCCACAGGGCAGGCTGGGAATCGTACATCTATCCTTGCCTGGATACCAGCCTGGCCACCACTTCCTTCCAGTCCTGTCAAGAAGTGGTGGCTTAGTCTGATGGGCACTGAATTTAACCTCTGAGCGAGGTCACAAGGCCTCTTACTGAAGGGAAAGTTTGGCAAGACAAGGCACCTTAGCTTCCTGGGGATAACTACACCAACTCAGAAAGGAAAAAGACTTCCTGCCTTTAAATTCACTGGCATGTAATGATTAACATTTGCAATGTAATTCCCTTCCCAGAGGCCACGTGCTGCCGCTGCTTACTCTGACCCTTACAGCAGTTTTCTGGTACTTTGCCTTGAACAAATTACAAATCCCTCTGAAGAGATGACTGGGCATTTCTTCAGGTTCAGAGCCCAAAACTTGTTCTGCTTGCCTGCCTGTGGGAGCACATTGCTCATACTATGGCAGTGCAACACTTACAGCAGTCTGTGGGTGACTCTCACTACCTGTCCACAACTTTAGGAATAAAAACAACTCCCTTGAAAGAAATATTACCACTGTTGAACTTTCTTGCTATATGAAAGTATTTCAGTAACTGTGTGTAACTAGCTAATGTCCCATTACCCGGACACCAATCCTACAGAATAGTGACTGTGACACTATTGAGCAAATTCAAGGGGATGGAAAAGCAAATGCATCTTATTTGCTTAAATCTTTCTTTTAACTTCAACTTTGAGAGCTTCCATAGCATGTCAGAGTTTTATGAGCCTTATTCGGACTTGCTTCTACACTACAGAAATTGGCTATAACTCTGCCAGGCAGGCCTGAACTTGATGTAAGGTGGCCAAGGGTTGCTGAAACTGAGAGCGAATTGGTTCCTTCAGCAATGCCCTTCGCTGCATCCTGCAGGAAATACAAAGAGGGTCCAGAGACTTCACAGCTTCAAAGTCAATATTTTTTTCAAGTATCCTTCCAGTTTGTTTATTGACATATTTATAATGTCAATATGGTTCATAGCATCAAATTAGATTTATTAACCCTTCCCTGTGAAATGCTCTGTATGGTTTAAAATACATTCAGATAGCCTTGTATTGTCAATTGTGTTATTTAATTTGCTTTTTTTCTAATATATGTGAGTTTATATCAGTTTTTCCCAGTGTGCAATAACTTTTTTAATTGCTAAAGCATAGTGTATAAAGCAAAAGTGGTTTCATTTATGAAAAAAACAATCTATCATGGCTTTTTAATTGCTTTTGTTATTTATATCTTGGAATATTATCCATTAATCATTTGTGAGCTATTTGTGCCACATTTGTATCCATTAAAACACTGGGCTGAAAAACCAAGTAGACAACATTTGAAAAAATGCTTATTTTTTTGGATAAGATCCAAAAATAAGGCAATAATACTGCATCCGTGTAAAAAATTGGTACTCTTATGACTAATTCGTGTCTATAAATTTATAGATAATAACATTATATACATGCGATATACAAATAAAGATATAATTTAAATTAATTTATATAGAATTAGATAAAATATTTATATAGAAAATATAAATTGACTAAAATATTACTTCTACATTTATTTTTATATATAATATGTATTATATTGGTTCATATACATGAGTTGGTCAAAATAATGTCTATTCTCTCTTTATAACTATTTTACATCTTGAAAGCCATATGTGTGCGTATATATTTATATATATTTTCCCGATTTTCTAAGGTTATTCAGCACTCAGATTAAAATAAAACAAAAGTATCTTGACAAACTTGAATTGAAACATAACTTTCAACAAAATATAATACAAAGAAACCCTGGCTATTTTGATTCTTTAAAAAAAACACAAAGTTTGCCATTTTTATTTAAAAGTTATTTTTAATATTTCTGAGAGTGTTTTCATGCATTTTAGAATGAAAAATATCTGATTTTTATGCTCTTTATGGAAGGGGATATTTTTTTTCCCCAAACAGTTCAAGTAGCGTGGAATAACTCATCTGAACAGCTCTTGGTTTAACTGTTTTGTCCAAAGATTTTGTGTCTTATTATACTCATAGATCAATAATCCACACACTACAATATGCAAGGCTTCCCTTTAGGATTTTAAAACTCTTAATCATAAATTTCTTCCCAGAGTATTTCTCTGGATCTGGTGTGGCAGTCGATTGTGTTGAGAAAGGAAGGTTCTTGAAGAGGATAATGGAAGATTAATATTACAAGCAGGAGTCAGAATTGTGGTGGTAGAACTTCTTTGGCAGTTTCTAAGAAAATTATGTTTTCGTACTGATGGAAGTATCTAACTCATAAACAAAGTGTTGTCACTAATTTCTTTTATCCTGATTTCAATGTCATCCGTCCATTGCTTAAGAGATTTATATTCCACTTCTTAATCAACATTCTCAAGGGAAGATAATCAGGCATAAAATACAAGTTACTGCTGATCCATAAAATACAACAAGATTGCCCTAATAATGGTTGAATATCTGAAACCCAAAAGCCTTTCCATGTCTTCATATGCATAAATAAGGGATGAAATGGAAAAATGAGGGGTAGGGGCAGCCTAAGGTGGACTGTAGATTTAATTTTACTCTCCTTTTATTTTGTTCTGCTAAGATTGGAAGATTCTGTCATAAAAAAAGGAACAAAAAACAACAAACAAACAAACAAACAAAAAACAACAACAAAAAACCCACATAACAAAAAAAACCCCCACCATCCTGATCTAAAAGATAACAAATGACAAAAACAAGATGACAAAGATTTCAGCCATGTACACATTTCAAAGACTCCCTTTCAAAAGTGTATTAAAAGACATCAAACAAGAACTGCATAGGCAATTCAGAAAGCCTGAAACCTAACATCATTTGAAAGTTCACACATGTCCTATATTAAGCATATTTTATAATATAACTTGAATTAGAGCTTACTTGGATTTATTATAGGATAATTAAAATGTTTTTCTTAGTCTAAGAACTAAAAATAGTTATGTTGTATTACATTAATAAGACAATAAGTTTTTAGCTATAGCAATTAATTATACCTGTTACTAAGCTTTTCATCTTCAAAGTTAGTAATTAATCCTTATAAGCAAAGCTAGTTGAAGGATCTGTCTTAAGTAATATATCTGAAAGGGCATTATCATCTTTTTTTTTCAATAACTTCTTGCTGATATTTCTTAAAGAAGGGAGAAGGAATGCAGTTCACATGTATAGTTCAAATTGTGTTCATTCTTAATGAGGTGTTACTCATTACAGAGGATTATTTTTATTTCCGGACGACCATTAGGAATATATACTGACTTAGGTGGTCTTTAGAAAGCATCTTTAATTGTTGATTTAGCTTCCAAGTGTATGAACATAAATTAGTGTTTGAGCAGTGCAGTCACATTTGAAAGCTGTTATTTACACTCGAAAGCAGAGACATAAAGGCTGGAAGTATTGACAGCTTGCCCAGATATTCAGAGGAATGTTGTCTTTCGTCCTGCATCTCTGACTGACATGATTATCAGTTTAACTGACATAAAAGGGAATTTGTCATTATAAAATAAATTTGTTTTACCCGACTGATACTTCTTGCTATGGCGTTCCTTTCTCTGTGAAATTGTGAGAGCTATGTTAAATTAGGAAGCGTCTGGCCCTGAACCTTCAGAGTGTAAATCTGTTGCCTAATTGATCATGACCTCATTACATATTTTCCAATATGATTTTCTTTGTCTACACGAGGTTATAACAGCTGCTTAAAGGATAATGTGTTAGCAAACTTGATTTAAATGCTGTAGTCTGGAGAAGAAGAACAGTAGGATCAATAAAGACAGTTGTTTTTTTAGCGTTGCCACTTAGCCATTATGGTTTGGTAATGATTCATCCATCAGATTTTTTACTAGGAACTAAGCATAAATATCATCAGGTAAGATATTTCCAACTTACTGTTTATTCATCCAGATGAGAGCTTCAATAAAGAATGCTTGGGAGAAGATGAAAAAAGCATAGAAGAAAATGCTTACCTAGTTCATTCTTGAAATATACTTTGAAAATAAGAGTCTTGTGCTTCCACACTGTAGATGTGACATGGAAGAGAAGTCCTCAGCTCTGCCCCATCCCTACCTTCACCTTTAGAGAAGACAAATAGGCAGGGAGCAGCTACTGTCCCAAAGCAAGTGTTGGAGGAGCTTGTGCCCATGTTTGGGAAAGGTAATGAGCTCCTTCAATTTCAGAGTTGAAGTGTGTTCAGTGTGCCTGTCTTTACTGCAGGTTTTTCTTTTGCCAGAATAGAGATTATAATAATAAATAATTGTTATCTGCAAACTGGAGAAAACTCTGTCATAAATATCTCTCCTCTAGGCAGTTTGCACTTTTGTTTCATTTAAGTAGCTCCTTCCTTTACTTTGATACCTCATTATCCCTCTGCTTCCCAAACTAGCTACACAGCAGCAACAAGGCTGTAAAAGTCTACTGAGCCATCAGTCTAAAACTGCAGAGAATGAGGAGGATGGGAGCCCTCTCTGCACGTATTGTTTTGTGGCATTATATTAGATCTATTTCTTGAAGGGAAAGCCAGATTAAAAAAAAAGCAGAGAATGGATTTTTGTCTTACACCATAATAATGTCCCAGTACAAAAGGTCAGTTGTGGATGGGTTTCTGCTTTTTTTTGTTTGTTTGTTTTTTAATATCAAGTAACAGCTATGCTTGAATTTGGCTTCTTAGGAAGTAAGTAACTTGGACATAAATGTGCTTCTGACATAGAAAACTGCAAGCATGACCAGAGGCACGCGGACCTGGATCTATTTGTACTGTAAAGAGAGGATGGTTCTCTCTTTCAAGAACTGACTTCACAGTCCAGCAAAAAATAGGAGGGATAAGAGGGATTCTTGGTGATTTCATGTGTAAAAGGAAAAGGAAGACAAAGTAAATGCCTGCACTTCAGCCTGATAACAAATATGTGCTGAGACACCTAATTTAGGGCCAAACCTTTCTCGCCTCCCCTTTCCCCAGGATTCTCTCTCTCTGAACATGTGGATCCAAGGCTAGACATGAGTTACATGTGATGTAGGAGGGATGGTTCAGTCTTGGTTTGTGCCTGCTGCAGGTCTGAGGGAGGTAACTGCTCTCCTGCCCCTGTTTGTAGGGTTGTGGGCTCATCGGTGCCCCTGCAGCACCACAGGGAGGGAAGGACCTTAGTTACCACACACATTTCTCATGTCACTTTCATTTCTTTTCTGATGAGGACAGTAAGGCAAGTGACAACTGACAAAGCTTCCAGAAAAGGCTTAAATAAATGGTGGATACTGATTTCTACTGGTTGATGATAAAACCATACGAAGTCCTGTTCTTTAGAGCAGAATGAAGGTTGGTCATGGCAAACATATCCATGTCAAAATGGGATCTTACTATTAAAAAAAAAGCAACAGAAAAAACCTGATGAAAAATACCTGATAAACATTTCACAATTAAAAGAAAAATCAGCACAGAAATACTTTTTAAATGTTCAGAAAACCTTTTTCTTCAGCGTGGTCTCTGCTGGCCAGATGCACAGTAACATCTGCCAGCAAACCAGCCTCTGACCACTCATTCAGCTAAGGCACATAGTCTATAGTGTCAACATGTCCCTGCCCTCTGGAAAAGTCCACAAGAGCAAATAGAGTGCCCTCTCCCCTTTGAGAGGCTTAGATTGCCCCATTGAATCCTGATATATAAGCTTTTCATTATTGAGGGCTTTCTGAAGAAAAAGTCATAGATATGTAATTATAATGCAAGTTAATCCTCTCCTTATCATACAAAATAAAGTGCTTTTGTGAAAGACTGTATCCATGTTCTGAAGACTATTGTGTTTACTGGAAGGGAAAAAAAATCTCCTGGGGAAGAAGCTGAATCTTTGACTTAAGATACATAATCAATAACCTTGCAAGGCATTCAGGCTACATATTCACTAAGGAGCTGCTTTAATCAAACACATCCATGTCTCTTTTAGGATAAATCCCTGTTGTCAGCTACAGTAAAACAGTATTTTCATCTCTTGTTTTCATAATATTAGTCCTACATGACAGTTCTGTGTCATCTGACAACCCTAATCCATCTCAAGGTTAGAATCTATTTTGTATTTCAAATCTCCCAAATCTCTGACCACTTAGTTTAAGTAGGATTAACATAAGCACCAGAAACCACAGAGAAGCAACGAAAGCCAAGATTATGCTTTGATCTGCTCAAGTAGACATTTGCTGAACTCCAGCAATACAATGATCAGCAGAGCAGAGACCAGGAAAGCACAGCCTCCGAGCAAAGCTTTGTGATGGATGTGCACTGGTAGGAAATTACCAGGTACACTGAGTGCTTCATTAAAATTTTTTACAGGGAAAGTTGGGAGAAAAATACCAAAACCATTCTTATCAATGAAGCAGAAGCAGATTTTGTTTCTACACAATTGTTAGTCACTGAACAGACTAAAATCACTCAGGAAAATGTTCCTCATGGTACTGGAATCTACATCAAGGTTATTCCTGGCCCTGTATATGCACTAACAGGCATCTGAGTGAGAAGTATTTGCCTGCCTGTAAGTGCAGAGATTACCTTTAGCAATTACTACCAGCTCAGTTGACAGACTTGAGTAAGCTCTGTCTGCTATTGCCAAGCCCTGATCCTGCATCTCTGATGCAGGGTTGATTTAACTTTAATTAATTAAATGATCTAATAGAATTGCTCAGTTGCATTTTCTGTTTCCTAGACTTAGAATTTATTTTATAGGACAGCTTTTGTGGTTCTGTTCTCATGCGGGTATGTGCGAAATGGATTTTGTTTACAGATAGCCCAAGAAAGTAGATTAAGTGTCTCTTCATGATTTTTCATGACAGAAATGTAGAAAGAAACTAATAACTTAAATACTAAAATAAGATTTAAAATAATTTCAATTATAATTGTATTTTTTCCTATTTAACTGTCATCTTATGTAACCAGTCACACCTTAATAATCACTTTAACAATCATTTGCCATTTGCATTTTTTTCTTTTAACAGTCTGATTTTCAAATGAAGCCTTCCACTGAAGAAGGATATTAATCTCATACTTAAGACTATAGTGTGAATGTTGCACATATTTTGAATATGAGCTTTTGTAAAGTATTTTACAGAACACTGTCTCATTGCCTAGAACAGGGAGCATATTTTAGTTCTGAAAAACTGGAGATTTGTATTCATTATTCTTTTGTATTTTTTTTACACCTGGGTCATATTTCCTATTCCCTGAACTAACTAATATTCTTCTCATTTTTATTTTGTTTAGGGTTTGATTGTGTATTTGGGGCTTTCTTTTTGTTGTTGCTGCTGCTGCTTCTGCATTAATGTGGAGTGTTCTGGCTTCTGAGTTCAAGTAATATTAATGAGAGAAAATACAATTTTTTTGAATACAGCTCTATAAAAAGTGGAGAAAAACTCTCCTCTCCTCTCCTCTCCTCTCCTCTCCTCTCCTCTCCTCTCCT
>JAHLSL010000067.1:7576854-7699879 GCA_025920805.1 Petroica traversi
TCTCCTCTCCTCTCCTCTCCTCTCCTCTCCTCTCCTCTCCTCTCCTCGCCTCTCCTCTCCTCCATTGCTCTTGGTCAGTTTTGGGATGGGTTCAGGACTAGGACACCAGCAGGAACGATGGGGTGGCATACTCAGATGGGTGTAGGGACAAAAGTAAAAGGTATAGCATAGAAATTGCAAGCACTGAAGATTTTTGGTGATTTTTTTTTTTTTATGTTGGCATCGAAACAGATGGATCAACTCTGTCTTTCACAGACAGGTCCTTCAGTGCTGCTGAGCTTAATTGGCAGAACTTGAGCCACCTCCAAGCATAACACTGTGTTCACCTTAAAAATACTTATTTTAAGAGACAAGCCCTCACATTTGTGATCCACAGGGTAGTTTCAGGTCTACCTGCAGAAGACATTGTGGATAGAGCAGGAAGGATCACCTTGGAATTATTCAGCAAACCCATTGGATTGTTTTGATTCACGTCTGGACTTCTGGCTTCTGTCCTAAAGCAATCTTGGTAGGCAGAAGATGCTTTCCATCTGTGCTATTTATGGGCAGTGGTAGTGTTCAAAGTATCTCTGAAGGGACATTAAATCCCTGCCAGTCTGTCACACCTGAGAGGGGAGGGGGTCTCAAGGCAGCTGAATCCTTCTGCCGGCCAGTTGCCATCTGTCCCTGCACAAATGTGATGGACCACCTGCAAGCAGGTCACCTGCAAGGGCTCCTTTGGGGGTGTGAGGGGGCTGTGAGAATGCACCATTTTCCTGTGTCTTCTGAAACTGCCGTGGACCATTGGTACAGCCTGGAGGAGCTGCACCCTCTTCCCTTGTGTTAGGCTACTGAAGCTGCATGTCATGGGACAGCAATCCCGTCTTTTCCTTGTGTTCCCAGTCTCTCCAGCATGCTGCCTGGCTGCAGAGAGCCACACTGAAGGCTGCCCCAGAAGCCAGTGTCCCTCCTGCTCTGGGAGTGGACCTGTCTGTCTCACTCCGAGACTCAGCACCCTCCCACTGCTATCTGGCCCAGTGAAATTATCATCCTAACCTCAATAAAGCACTTCATTATTTTCAGTGTTGTAATTCCACTGGAATGCTTATAAAGAGGACAAGATAGGAAACTGTGGGATGATGGGATTCTGCAATACAATAAAAAGGGATTATTTTTCTTAATAAAAAAGGCTTTTCTGAGACTTGCAAGCCCAATGCACTCAGCTGTCCTTTTAGTACTGAAAATCCACTTTTTTTTAAGGCTCATATGCAGTAAAATGCTCAACTGAGTCTCCCTGTGTCTTTTCCTCCCAAAAATATCTGGTAATGTGTCCCACAGTAGGATGTTATAGGAAAATCACCTTTTTCTGCAGCTCTTAGCTGACTTCTTGGGGTAAAAGCTACTTCAGCTCACACGTCCTTTCATGAGCTTCTGCTCATGCCCATTACAACAAGCAACTCCTTTTCCTAGTGCTGCATCAAAAACAACCCATCACTACTTTTATGTAACTCATTGGTCTTTTCAGGAAAAAAGGTCTGAGTAGTGGAGTTTGTCTCCATCAAATATTCCCTTTCACTCAAACAGCTGGTTTTGTATCGACCTGTTTCATACTTGGGATAAATCTGGGCATTTTAAAGGGGAGGTAGCATCTGCTGAAGTCTTGTTTTGCTTTGTGCATGCTAAGAATTCAAATGTTGGGTTTACAGACCACGAAAAAAACGATGCTACTGCCTTCTTCAGACTTTCCTACAGGAAAATTTATCTCTGTATAGCTAATTTAATGCTTAGTGGGAGATAAAGAGGGAGAAAGATGGTAGTCTCATGATTTTCCATGCAACTGTGATTTGGAATTAGGATAGCAGGAAGTTATTTATTAAATTTTAATTAATAAAATTCAAGATAATATAGGTCCAACTTCATCTGTGATTTATTTTGGTGCAGAGCTAGACTAATAAGGTGAAATAGCTTATGCCAGTAAAACACTTCATGTCATAGTGAGAGGGATACATCCTATACAATACTGTCTGGAAAAACAGAGATAATTCTCCAAAAATAGCCAGGAGGAAAACATCGAGCTCATTTTAGTCTTCAGTGTACATTGTTCATACATTAATCTGTGTGTTTTTCTGTTCAGCCTAGCCAATCAATATGTCTGAATCTCCCAATAAAACTTGTTTCTGCAGATAATCTACTAATTTAATAAGATGAAATGCATGCTACAAATTCCTCTCTTTCTGCACTCAGGGAGAAGAAAATGTAATAAGTAATGTCTGATCTGAATGAAAACCACTTACTTATAGTTGCTGCATGAAAGAGAGGCTTGGAGAGAGACAAGGAAAGGAGTTCGCTCACCTGCCTTAGATTGCTACTATTAGACCAGTGGACTTCTTAACTACTCAAAGATCACTTGTGAGGGCAAAACAAACAGTAATGTGACTCAGGTCCTATGAATCATCATTTTAAAAAACCTAGAGAGGTCTGCTTCCCCTCCAAGAGCCTCATTTCCTGGATGGAACTTAGACTCAGTAATCTAAAAGTTAGGCAGTGTGAACATTCCTGAATATTCTATCAGCTTTATATATCCAGCTTCAAGCTGTAATCAATTTTTCTTTCCTTCATTCTATTTTTACTGCTCTGCTGAAATTACAGAAGCCCCAACCTGGCGTGCATCCAATAGCCATAGCTTCTCGTGGATAATAAAAACTGACCCACAGCCAAGAGAAAACAGAGTGATAGAGATGAACCTTTTTTATTTGAGCTTTGAGAATCCCATTTTCTTCTCCCTTTCAGGCCAGTGCAAATGGGGCTAAAAAAATATCCACTGCTTTAATCAATCACCTCTGTCATGGTACCTCACATCTATGATCCCTCTTTCCATTTCATATAGTAAAAACCTTCCCATATTTACCTTCAAAGCCTACCCTTTGTTTCTTTCTTTTTATGCATGAATAATCTATGAAGTTATTGATGCCCTGCACTTACACACTTCCAATAATGCTGACCTTGACATCCAACATATATTTTCTTCCTTTCATGGGAGAAGTTTCACAGGTCTGTTCAGTATCTTTGCTTGGGGCATATGCACTAGTTATCAACCTTTAAATCTCCTCCAAAGCTGTACCTATTTTGCATTTGAAGCCCACTTAACATT
Organism: Petroica traversi; assembly: GCA_025920805.1. Lineage (NCBI taxonomy): Eukaryota > Metazoa > Chordata > Aves > Passeriformes > Petroicidae > Petroica > Petroica traversi. The sequence goes on from JAHLSL010000067.1 coordinate 7,579,985, forward strand.
AACCAAGGGCCTGTTTTGATGTGAATTATCATAATAGTTTCACCATCACATTTCTCTAGATGCTCACTCTGAATGGGACACACAGCAATGTTTTCCTACATGTAAAATGTCTTTTAAAAAGTCCTGGGCCTCAAGTTGGGCATATTTGACACGTTTTCCTTTTGTACAAGAAAACATGTCAAATATTCCTTCTTCTTTGAAGGAAGCTATGGGAATTTAAAATAAAAGAAAAGAAACAAAGTCTCGTTTTGCTTGGCCAGCCAACAGCTTTCTGCCTAAAGTGTGCATAGGGCAACCTGGATCTTTATTCTCCAAAGACTGTCCAAGAAGATAACCCAGTTGGACACAATCCAAAAGTACTCTGAAGTCAGCAGAAAGTCTGTCTTTGACTTGTTTAAAAGAAAACTTACACCCAGAGGGAGATAAAACTGATATTAGAATGCTTCTCATTTCTTCATTCTGAACTAGCAGGGCTGGAGATACAGGAAGGACAGGCAAAACCCATTAAGGGTATTGAGGAAGATTCATGGTGTCTAGATTCTTTCTACCCATTATTATGCTGGCAGCTTCAAAAAGGTGCCAATTTTCTGTGCCAAAATATGGGACTAAAACCAGAAATACTCTTTTGGATTCATGAGAAGAGAAACTATTTATTTGTGATTCATGATGAAAATATACCTTATATATGAGTGTAAAAATAGCCAGGTTTTTTTGTTGCATAGAAAATAGCCTTGTAAATATCTTTCACACTGACTTGCTCATAGTCCTTGTGCTTTATATGCAGGATAAGCCCCGGGTTTGAAGTGTGTTTATTATTTAAAGGCTTGTTTTGATATATCAAGGTCTCTGCCATTCCTCCTGATGATCCTTTCCTTTGAAGGTTCACTACCTGATTGAAATGAGAATTTCCATCCACTGCATCAAACAAGCAATGATCTCTCCTGAAAGGTTCTGTATTTAATGGCACCGTGTGTGATGGGAGCAGAGAGGGGAGGGGAATTTTTTTCCAAATCCTTGGTCATCTTGTTATATGTAATAATGTAGATACCAAATTCCTGGCAGAACTAATGTAACCTTTGAGATTCTCTAACAGAATTCAAGCCCAGGCAATGAAGGTATTCTGCTGTATGCTAAAGGCAGGATGGGAAGTCCAGAGAAGAAGGTAATGAACTTAATAATGTCAAATACCTTTATCTCAATCATCTCTACAGTTCTTCAGTATACAAACTTTGAAACATGGGAGAAGAAAAGAAAATAAAAGTGTAAACCCACAGTTTTTACATTGGAATATTCACAGATTAGTACCTTTCTAATATTATGTCCTTTACCTATTACCAGGTGCTTTCCTGGAGGTGCTTTATTTTGATTTTTGCTGTTACTACCATTACTTTGGGCAGGTTTGCAAGACATATGCAGTAGGAATTCCTGATTAAAAATACTTTGTTTTCTTGTTATCCTGAGAGTTCTCATATTCCAAAAGCAAACCTTGTAATAACTTTACATGGTAAATCACTGGGTACACACTGAACTCAATGGAGTTTGGTTTGGTTGCAGGACTCAGTAAAATTTAGAGTCCTTACTTCCAAGTAGCTTACTGCTTCTGTAAGACTGACAAATGTACTAGGGAGAGAAATCATGGTCACCATCTTGGCTGCTCTGGAACAATGGAGTTTTCCAGGGTTCAGCTAAACATCCCTGAGAAGACAAATGCTATTGGGGCCAGAATTATACTTTGTCTTACACTACAGCTACAAAACAAACCCAAAATTCAGCACCTTATTTCTAAGAATGTGCTTTTCTTTGATCTTGTCTTCTGTCACTTAAAAGTACAGCAACATATAGGTACAAATATATTTTTATATATACATTCATCACTGATGAGATGCCAGGAGAACCAGCATGTCCACTTTTTGCACAGACACACACAGAGCCCAGGACAGAAGTAGAGATGCTCAGGGGATCCAGCAGACAGCAATCCTGGCAGTGGGACATGGACAACGTGATCTGAACAGAGAAACTGGTGCTGCTGAGCTGGATTAGTCTGGCAAAAGGAAGGCTGGGAGGTATTTGTTTCAAATCCATTTCTTTTTGAAGGGCCGTTACGAGGATGATGGACCCAAATGGTGTTGAGTTACACCAGGCAGTGTATCAAGGGGCTATGGCCAAACTGGCTGGCAAGCTTCAGAGTAGACATTAGGGAAAAAAAGATTTCCCCTGGAAAATTATTAATACCTATGAATATTAGCACTTTTGTCTGAAAGTTCTATTTGTTTGGTACATCTCTGCATCAAATTCTATGCAAGTCTTTCTTCTAAATTTTGGTCAAACAATAAAAGACACATTTGGGCAAATTTGGTACAAGTTCAGACAAAGATCACATAAGCAACACTTCAAAAGGCAGTTTTCAGATTGCTCTGTGCATGAAGATTCAACTGGTTTCTCTTCTTTGATGAGGAATTATGTTGATCATATCAGTAGCCTGAATACTTGAAAGTGTCAGGTTGGTTTTTTTTTTAATTCACTGTATTGCACTGTTCTGATTTGCATCACGAGGTGTTCTGGTTTTGTTCTGACCCAGAAGATTCTGTGATTTTCAATTGTAAATTTATCTTGCACAAAGTCTTGTATTATGTGGTTCATTAGTCTACCCCTCAGATATTCAGAATATTTTGTTTGTCAATAGATAGGAGATTTGGCAGCCTGACCTCTGATGTACCCACCAAATACCTGACTCAAGATTGCTAGGGTGTTAGAAGTACTGCTTTTGATGCAGAATTTTTGACAAAAGCTTTGATATAAAAATTCAATCTTTTCATTAAGCATTGTTATATAAACAACATTTTAAGAAGGTAAAGGAAGGTTAATAGGTGAGCACAGCCCTGACTAGAATAGGCAGCAATGAAAGGTTTTGACATCCCAGATTCACTTGAGATCTCTCCCACTGAAATATGCTGAAATATCCAATGCTCTTAATCTTTTTTGAACAGCTAAATTTATGCCGTTTTCATCAAAGAACTTCCTTGATGGTCAAAAGGAACCATCAAAGGTTCCTTTTGACTCCCTTCTCTGGTGTTTTTGCCACCAACTTCATAGTGATTCCACATGTGAAAAAAATCATTAAATCTCATGCACTTTGATTTATAGCTTCAGCTTTACATCTTGTAATGTTATGATTCTTCCCTGGGGCCTCATGCTTTGTTTGGAGTTGCATCAGGACCTATTGGCTGCAGGTATAACCAGGTCCAGCCCTGCTTCAGCAATTGTAGGAGGCCATCTCTGCTCCAGAGATATTGTAATTGCACATGACAAGTAAAGGGAAAATGTAGGAGGGAATATGTAGGGAGTGTGAGAGGATCTCATCATTGTCAGAATGATCATAAAGCTGGCCATGTTCTTATTTACTAAACTACCCCTCAGCCATTGTGTAAAGACATCTATCCAAGAAATACAAGACAGGTGACTTAGAATGTTGTAATGAAGGAGTAAAAGGACAAGCCACAGGGAGTCAAGGGGAAAAGAATACCAGTTAGGTCAATAATATCATTAAGAGCAGTCATTAAAAGAAAGAAGATCATTAGCTGCTGTTTTAGATTCTGTGCTGTTCTTAAAACAATGTACTGTTATTTTCTTCTTTCCTCTAACCTGGTATATTACTTGTGTGTTTAATGACACCAGACATGTACTTAAGAAAATTGCACACCAAGGATCTGATTTATTGCCTAGGATTCTATTTGCATGAAAAAACAACACCAAAGCAGTATTTGACAGGTACGTATCAATTCAACTCCTAAGAGGTGCATTTTGAGTCAATTGTGCAAGGAATTAGGCATGCAATTACCTACAACATTTATTTAAATCTGTGAGAATTTAGTACTTCTCAGGAAGTAAAATTATAAGCAGACTGTCTGGATTCAACTGCATTGCAAGAACAACTTTGCTATCCTGTCTTACACAAAATTCTGCCATTTTATTCTCCAGTACCCCAAAAATATTTCAGTTAGACTTCATTTTATCTTGGTTCTGCCATTTTCAAGCCACTAACAAAAAGTATTCCAGGTTGCCTAGGGCTAGTCCAAGAAGTTTGAGTTCATTATTGGAAGAATGATACCCACCTGCTCCTCTCCACATCCTCTGCAAAGTACATTCAGAAGTTCATGTAGTAAAAAACTTTGCAGAAGAAAAACTTGCCTATTACAAAAGCAAAGATATAAAACTCAGGGGATTTCCCATTTTACTGACAGAGAAACTTTTTTCTGTGTTAGCATAATGGATACAAATGCATTTTGTTTGAAATCAGCTACCAGGGCAAGCTAATTGATTTAAAACTGTTGGCAGAAACAGGAAAAAATATTGATAAAAAAGAGAAATAATTATTTCATGCTTACAGTCACAGCTGACTGGGAATTTTCCAGCAAAACAAGAGTTGCAATAAAATATAAATTTGTCATTACCATCTGTTCCTCAAAATCCTAATACTTTATGAACATTGATGTACTAAGTCTTAAAATACGCATGTTATATAGAAAACTATTTATTAGCCTGTTTTATAGATGCACAGCTTTCTGTGGGCCATTTGCATAGACATGAATTTATGCTATGGGAGCACCTCTAGGTCAGACTTTCAGGTGGCCAATTCCCACGTATTATCCATGGCACTCAGGCTTCTAAATTGCTTTTTAGCAGGAGAAACAGCTGCTTTGTTGGTCAGGCTTTTAAAGTAATCTTTGAATATTGGTTGGCAGAGAGACGTGCTGATGTACATGATATATCCAGAGAAGAAAAAGAAAAGTCCTGGTAATGCCAGCTGAGCTGGGGGAATCTGACCTTAAGTATTTTAATGTGCGAGAAAACTAGCTCTTTCTTCATTAGAGAAATGTCTGGGCAGTGAATGCAGCATGTATTCATACAGAGAACACCAGCATGAGAGATTATGAAGTAACGCACCAAGGAGAATTTACAAGAAGGAATGGAAGCAAAGAGAGCAGCATATTAAGGCAGGAGGTCAAGGCTCTAATACCAGACCCAGCCCTCCAAATATAAATGACACTTTGCTTAAGTTACTTAAACATTCCTTCCTCTCTCTCCTTTTGTCTGCCTATTCTATCTGGACACCAAGCTTCTTAAAGCACAGGCTGTGTTTTTTGTGCTCACAGAATGCATGGAACAATGATGGCCCCATGCTCAGCTGGAACTTTTAGACAGTGTCATAATAGAACTAATCAATGGTAATGAGATCTGTGGAGTATTTCAGATGCTGCTCTTTAAAGATATCCATGCTGGGCCAGAGCAGTGAGACTTCTCATGCACACAGTGAATCATATCCCATTCTGCCAGCAGAACAAGGAAAGTTTCCAAGGCTAGTGGGTAAGGAGTATGGTTTCTCCAGCAGCAAAACTCATTGGAAAAGTCCTACCAGCAACAATGACTAGACAAATACTTGCAGGCGGAGTATATTGATTATGGAAGCCTTGGGTTTTTGCTTTTTTTTCTTTTGTACAATATCCAGTATATAATAAGAGGGAATCATATGAGCAACAATTCTTGTGATGTTATTAGCAATAATTATTTTGCTATTAGAATATTAAAGGCATTTTCTACTTCTTTGTTTTGGTTTAGATTGGGAAGCCCATGATTTTGTTGCCTGATTTCTTGAAAGGGGAAAAAAATCCAACCCAGTTTCCAGGGAAGGGTAATATTCAGTCTGATTTACTTAGTCACCCTCAGCATCCAGTTCTAGCGCCTCTATTCATACAGGCCCTTCCTAGTTCTTCAGTGCAGTTATGCACAGAATACTCTGAGTTGGAAGAAACCTATCAGCATAATCAAGTCCAACTCCCAGGCCTATTCAGGACACCCCGAGTCATGCCATGTGCCTGAGAGCTTTGTCCAAATGCTTCTTGAACTCAGACAGGCTTGGTGCTGTGACCACTTCACTGAGGAACATGTCCCAGTGCCCAACGCTCTTCTGGAGGAAAAACCTTTACCTGGTATCCTACCTAAACCTCCCCTGACTCCACTTCCTGCCATTTCATCAAGTCCTGTCACTGGTCACATGAGTAAAAAGATTAGTACCTGCCCTTCTGCTTCCCTTTGTGAGGATGTTGAAGCCTCAACTCAGTCTCCTCTTCTCCAGGCTGGACAGAACAAGGACCTCAGCCACTCATGACACAGCTTCCCCTCAAGACCCTTCACCATCCCTATGATGTAGAACTATGTAGAGCTAAACTTGGCTAATTTTCTGCAAAGTTCTCCAAGGTTAAGGGGGATGAGTAGATCAGGTGTTGAAATTTATTTGTCGGAAACTTGTCTGTCCTTCCAGGTGGTTGCAATATAAGCGTGGCAATGCAGGGAACAATCACAGATAACGGTGAAGAGGAAGCTGCATAGAGAAAAAATAATTAACATCATTTGAGTAGGGACACATTAGTCTTTCACATTTTTTCTCTCTTGGAAAAGGTGGGTAGTTTTCTCTTTGGTTTGGATGAATCCCAGCAATGCTAACTGTGGAAACAGCCACAGAAGGTTCCTTGTCATTGTTCTGCTGTTTGGGTTTTGTTTGTCGTTTTAACGAGGAACTTCAGCAAACCTGACACACAAACACCTACCAACCTCCCTGCCCAATTCCTGTGTGTGTGCTAGCTCACTGCCAAAACAGCAAATGCAGCACACACTAAACATGCCGTATTTTTGTATTAAGTAAAGAAATCACAGATGAGCGTGGTTCCCACTTGGGCTGACTTTTTTTAATGAGGATTCATGCAGAGAAAAATGACTAGTCGACCACATTTTCCTTGACCCAGTTTAATCCATGGGTTATACATTTTATTTCTTTTTAAATTAATGATTAGGGAGGAATCTGCAGATTTTGTATGTTTTATATCAGTGGGAAAAAATATGTGGCAATTTTTTTTTACTACCAAGAGAGTTTTTTGAACTTTCATGAGTAGTTATTTAATCTGTATTCCATTTAGAATAATTTCACAGACTTTTCTCTAATCCATTTTATCTTTTCTTCATTCTTAATTTATGATCACTACTATGTTTGGAAGTGGCAAAATATTTTCTTTCCTTTCAGAAATGTAATATTTTTCTTCTGCTTGTCAGTTCCTCTGGATCAGCTTTCAATGTTCCCAAAACAGAGATGCATGGGTAAAACTCTTTTATAGGCAGAGTTCATTCTCGATCTCATTATCCATTTGTGTTGCAGTAACCATACCAGAATTTCTTCTGAACTGGTATTATAGGACTTTTTTCTTTTAGGAAAGGAAAGGGTCATTTTTCTGATAAGACTCCAATTAAAAAAATTATCCTTTATTGTTTCTAACTTTTACCGTTCTTAAAGAAGACCAGCTTCTCAGAACTGATACCCAGTAACAGAAAATTGTGAGGGGTATTTTTAAAATTAATTTTTTCAAGAACTTCCTGTCTTGCCAGAAGGGAGTATGGTGCCACTCATATTACTGTTGTTCTGGTGGCAAACAGGCTCAAAATAATGAAATGTATAAAACCATTCTTTGTACGTCTCACCATGTTCTTGCTTTCCTTAGCCTGCAGGTATGTTGTACTATTCAACTTTGAGTCTCAAGTTTGTTATTGTTGTTGTGGAAAACTGTGTGTCCTTCCATAAGTTTTTCATCAACCTAGAAACTATAGCAGATAAACAACTCAGATTCAGCAACTGAATTTTCACACCTAAGAAGAAGAAAATAATTTTCATTACTTCCTTGGAGACTAAAAAATTACTGGAGTTTTCAACCCATGCCTGTTCATAATCTTATCAGTTTGGGAAGAGAGGAAATTAATAAAATACCCCAGTCTCATTATGAAAAAATAAAAAATTCAGCAACGGGATAACTTTCTTTGGTGAGAGAATCTTGTGAACACTTGATTGTGCACAGAAACCAGTTTTGTATGAAACAGCATTTACTTGGAAAAAAAAAATTTCATTAGAACAACCAATGCAGTTTTGGAAAAGATAAGCTTATGAAAAGTCTGTTTTGAGCAATATAACCTCTGTTAAGGTTGGAGATCAGAACTCATAAAACTTGTTTGTTTTCTCTTCCAGTACAATGAATATATTTATTTCACTGTTTTTTCTTTAATTGTTACATGACTCCATTGTTCACATAAATATTTTGTAGGGGACAAACACTCAGGAATCAAGCTGTAAAAAATCATACAGGATATGTTCTTGCTGCTAGCATTTCTTATGAAAATCACATCACTTAAAGAGCTCTACAGGGAAAAAAAGAAAAGCATAAGTAATGTCTTTTTTCCTGGATTAATGACAAACTGACTAATGTGTTCTACTCACTTTGTGCCATTCCAATGACATTGAATAACTTTAAATATGGTTTTAATGGCATTGTTGAACAACCAGTATGCATCAGCAAATCCATCCTTTCAAGTATAATAGATTGTATAGGCTCATTTCATGTTTCTTATATCCAAATGAGATTAACACATACTTTTGTTTAAATGTGAGATGAACGTAACACTCAACTCTTTAGCTGTTATTCAGAAAAAGCTGTTTCCACTTTTCCGTTTAAGTGAGAACTACAAGAACAAGCCAGAAGGAATCATAAATCATAAATAAATGCATTTTTATGCAATTCAGAATTCTGCAGATCCTCTCTGGCCACTGCTTCTCAAGGAAGCAACAAAAAAAAAACAGTATTGCAGAGGGGTGATGAGTGGACATTCCTCCATGAGATACACAACCTGTGGTCTATGATCCATATCTCTGTGCAAATTGCCACAAGTTGCCACAAAGTAAATTAGGATGTGAATTTACCTCTTCTATTTCAAAGGCCACAACACAACCTAACTCATTCTGAAGCCTCCTTTATGGAACTGACAGAGAAGTTTTATAAATTAAGCACATTGCTTTCACACTAATGATCCCAGTTTTAAAATGAGTTGATATAAATGAGTAAAATATAAACATTTTTTACTACCACTAGTTAGTGCAACGTGTGCACAATTAGCAGTTTTTATGAATACTCTTTCATACATTTATTAAAGAGTGCATAAAAGTGCCAAGTCCAGTATATTTAGTATTTTTTTTTCTTCCTCTCTGCAATAAAGCACCTTAGTATGAGTAGGAGAAGAATGACAAGCTGGAGTGCTTTGTATCCCAATCCATCATTTAAATTATGCAGGAATTACTAGAAATGAATTTTTTCTACTTTAACAGAGCCAAAGTGTTTCTTAAGCCATAACAACACAATGGATTTCGTGATCACTTCAGAATAATCATGACACGGCGGCTCCTTCTGGAGCTTTAGAAGACCATTCAGATATTTTTCTCCATTTTAAGCAGCTTTCAAAGCCCAAATTCTCTCTGCCAGTAGCAGTGCTTAACTGCATGTGAAACTGAGAAGTGTTTCTCCATTGCTCATCTGCTCCTGTATATGGCTCTGCTGAAACATCAGCAATAAACATGGCCTTGAAGGGAAAAACACAGTTTTTCAGTAAGAAGGTAATTTTGAAAAAACCAAAACCATAAACCATATACCTCAGAACTTTTTATTATTGTCCTGTTGGGTAACTGAGGCTGATCTTATGAAGATATGAACTACACCATTCTGGTCTCTATGGGTATAATAATCAAAAAGTGATTACATCTCATCTTCCTACTTAGAAGCTTTGCTCTGTATTTGTCATGCTACCTATATGCAGAAGAGACAATCCTGAAGTCTTCCTAAACAAGAGACAAATTTTCTGTTTATCCATCAAAAAACCTGAGAGAGAATTCACCTTCCAAGTGACCATCAACAATTTTAATTGATTTGTTTGCATTTTCCATGTATTACTGGAAATTTTTGAAGTTATCTGTAATTATAGTTATGATGAAATTATATTATCAGGTTAAAAGGAGTGTCTTTATAATTACCGTGTAAATTTGGGAGAAATAGCACAAGCTGCAGATTTTGAAATTTGGTTAGTATTGATCAGATATCAGCATTGTTCAAGCTGTCATTATCAAAGTTATTCTTCTGAGGGATATATCCAAAACTCTAAATATATGCCAATAACACTTATCTCTGTAAGATTTCCCAGATAGAATTAAAATTTCCTTAAATACTGATTTTCTAAAACCTTCTTGAAATCTAAGAAAATTTGTATATAAATTCTTACTTTTAAAATTGCTCCTATCTCTGACTTGAGTACTTCCAAATGTCCTCAGCCTTTGGAGATGTTAAAATCTAGACAAGAATTTTTGTACTGCTGGCTTATATATTTTTATGTCTTAAGAATCATGCTGTGGGATCCTGAAAAATTGGTTCACTGCTTTCTACATCCATGTTTTTAGCTTTTCTTGATGAAGGATATGTCATTTCGGTGGTTTGGTGATGGTTTTTCCTCACAAAATACTGAGTGTAGCCTTCAGGCCTCTTGAATACTATTGGCAGAGTCCCATCAGCTGTCCAGTTTTCATGATAGAGAGCTGATCAACTGTTCACTGGAACAGCTCCTGGGAAACCCCTTGATCTCAAGGCTCAGGCTAGGCAGAAATGTTATTTATGCATGGCTACCATAAAATGAGATTGAAAAAGGGTTGTGTTGGGGCTTTAGAACATCATGTGACAGTTTTAACAGTAATTGGCTTCACTGTAACTCAGCCCTCAATGTCCCCAGTCTGAGGACACAGCACTGTTCTTCTCCTCATCACTCAGCTGAAATGAAAACCAATTTCCGACCACTTGAACTCATGAAGATTCACCATATTTTTCTGGGGATTATTTTTCCCAGATTTAAAACTTCGCCCAATTTGCAGATGCCTAATGTTATCAACGCAGAACTACAAACAGTCAGTACATTTCACAGCTCTATAAAGGTACAGAATAGGCCTAGAAATGCTCTTAGAATTTCTTCAGTTCACATCCCTGCCTCAATAGAATGCAATAAACCATTTTTTTTACCATTAGATAGATAAGCGAGAAACCTTATTTAAAATTAGAAACTCTTAAGTGGTTGCCGTATTGTATTCTGGCAATAGCTACCTGTATTATAATAGAGAGGAGAATTACTCCATAAAACGGAGAACGAACCTCAAGTGAGATAAATCAACAAGCAGACTTATCTCAAGCAAGCTCAGCACTGGCTGAGGAACTGATTCATAATTTATAATTCAAAGTATGTAGGTCTGGGTCATCATCCAGATGGAAGGCACTATTTTATATAAATCCCCCTGAATCTATTATATATTATTGGGAAGGTACTGAATTAAGTGCAAACTGAAAAGTGTGTTTGACGAAAGAAAGGAAGATAAATGTTTGTGGGTAGAGGAAAGCAGATTATTGGAAAGGCTAGGGTGAAGGAGAAATGGGATTTTTTAAAATTAATACACAGTGAATATTGGTCAAAACCAAAACTACTAATCATAGTATCATAGAATTGCTGAGTGAGAAGGGACCTTTAAAGGCCATTAAGTCCAACCCACCTGCAATGAGCAGGGACATCTTCAAGTTGCTAGGTCAAGTTGCTCATAGATCCATCTAACCCAACCTTGAATGTTTCCAGGGATGTGGCATTCACCACCGCTCTGGGTAACTTGTTCCAATGTTTCACCCTGTTAGGCATAATGAATTTCTTCCTCACATCCAATCTGACTCATCTTGAAAACCATTCCCTTTGTCCTTTGCAACAGGCCCTACTAATGAGTCTGTCCCCATTTTTCGGAAGTGTTCCATTCCTCAGATAATTTTTATGGTCCTCCTCTGGACTTGCTCCAACCACTCTATGTCTTTTCCATACTGAGAGCTCCAGGGCTGGATGCAAGCAGTGGGATGCAGACCTGGAGTCTCAAGCCGTAGTCAGCACGAACGTCTTGATGCAGAACTCCCTGCAGTGTCAGCACCTGAGCGAATTCAGCACAGAAGCCAAAGGGTTCCAGCAGTCTTTAGGCTGCTTTAGCCTGAATGGGAACAAATGGATCACAAAAATCCTGGTTTGCTGCCGCCTTTGTCCTTTTTAGTGTCTGAACACAAAGCAATTGAATATGAGCTACTGTGTGACATTCATCTAAGGAAACTTTTGGTTCTTCTGTCAAGATTAGCACTAGCATGAGGATGCTTTTGTCCTATCTGTGCTTTGTGGATATTTGTCATAATTAATCTAGAAGCAGCATTCAGGTGTCTAGCCTAGAATTCCTGGTTGTTTCAGAGAAATTCCATCCTTTGATCCAAAGGGTGTTGAACAGCTGTGGGGTTAATCACTTAAGCGTCCTTAACTGGATAAATGCTGTTCATTTGACTTTTAAATTAGAAATATGAAACACCATAGGACCTGGCAGACCAGCAAAAGGTTCTGCAAAATAGTTGTATGTTGCTAATTATAATAATTCAAAGTCCTTCTGCAAGAGCTATAATTAAATGTCCTTACACTGAGTACATTCCCTTTTCCATTTTTTTAATGCACTTTTTTTTAGTTTCAATACTGCCTGGGCCAATCCACTACCCTGACTGATGCCTACACTTCAGTGACATACACTGCATGTCAAAAGTCTTTCTCATCTGATGCGAGAACAAAACATCTTTCAGGGTCTGCACTGTATGCTTCTTTGCAGTAAGAATTCGAAATCTGGGCTCTTTTAGAAAACTTCTATTCTATGCTGATCCCATTTCACTGCTAATGTTCTGGATTTGGTGAAGTGACAGTTTCATGTGTTTCATTGTTATAGTAACACTAACAAAGAAGCCTTCCTAACTTAAAGGAGTTTAGAGAAACTGAAGGAGATGGTTATGTGAGAGATGAAATTGTAAGTAGATATGAGGAACTAAATTTCTTCTTGAAAAAGAAGAATCTTTTAGAATTTTTCTGAATTCTAAAACATATTTGTGCTTATTTTGTTGTGGTCTGATAGTCCATGTTAGAAATTAAATGGCTGTTGTCCTAGGCCCTTTCTAATACAGGAATCTTTGCTTTGAAATCCCAAGATCTCAAAAAGAAAAGTGGAACTTAATATCTACTTCTTACAAATGAGGAACTGAGGCACAAGCCGATTTAGACTGAACATTAATCTCCTAAGTCTGTTTATCCACAAATTATAGCATTTTACTCAGCAACAGTGTGAGAAAAAGATCATAGTTATTTATGCAAACAGATGTAAAGGAAAAGATCCTTTTCAATTTTTAATATTTCTTGTGAAGTTTTAAGAGTGCATAGCTCTTGAAGAGGGCTGTCACTTCTACCGATAACTTGCCTTCCTGGTAATTGCTGGTAAAGACAACAATTCATTTAATAGTACTCAGAGCAGCACAAGGTAGGAGCACAGCTCTTCCCACCAGTTCTTTGAGGGCTCTTATGTGTAATTTGTCTAGACTTGCTCAATTAGATGTTGTCTAACATCCCCCTCAGTTTCAAATAGACTTCAAATTATCTATCACCCTTATGCAATACAAACACAACTCTTCATCTTTGCTCAAGTACAGACAACTTTTGCCTTTTCTGTTCACTATTAGTACTATTACATTTTCCAACTGCTAAAAGCAAGCAGTTCTGTGGGCTTTCAGTAATTTACTTCTCCAAAGAACAGTTCCTTCAAGTTGTCTTAGACACTTTTCTTAGGATGATGTGAATGTCTTCTCCCATATCACTGAAAATAAAGGCAATTAATTCGTTACTTAGTTTGGGGAGTTTTCTGAAGGCTGAAGTTAATAATTCACATCTACTCACTCCATTTGCTGATGTCAGTGGTTCCAATGCTTGAAGAACTATTTACTTGAAGAACAGGAACTGATTTCTTCTTTTTCTACCTGAATTCCATGTACTGCACGATGATGACGAAAAGAGCATTGTTATGACCTTTCTAAAGACAGAAAAAAACAAAGAGCTTTGATGACAATCAAGGATGTATACTGCTTCCATTCAAAATTTTGGGGGGTTCTGACATTTTCTTTATGTCTTGTTTTGTGGTTTTGGTTTGCTTTTGGTTTTTAATATAAAGCGGCTTGTATCCTCAACTTTATAGGTGTTTTAAAATTTGGAAATGAGCATTCCTAAAGAACTGTGAAGTCTGGATTGTAAGATAAAGAATGCTCAACATTTATAATTTTACACAGCCTTACTGCTGATAAACCAATCTCATGGTATTTTATTGCCTGACACATCCTCACAAGACACAATCCTGTTTACAGTAGACAAACAACAACTTAGCAAGAAGAAAAGAAAATTACTTCAGTGGTACAATGGTGAGATGAAGATATAACAAGCCAATAGTATAGAAATAGTGAGAAAAGCCTTCCTATTCAAATTTAGATGTTGATTTTTTTCAAATAAGAGAGGAACTTAGAAATTAATCTGAAAATAAATGGGATCATAATAATAAGTTTATCTTATTCAGCTTCCATGTTTCACTATAATGTGCACTGCCTTCAGCAGATAAGTAGGGTAGTATTTATCCTAAATACAATTCAGGTTTATCATGAGAACAGATTGCTTTGCCTTATATCCTTTCCAGCCAGCTTCATGGTGGTGAAGATAAATCAGCTCATAATATCAGTGCCAAAGGATTTTCCTTGCCTCTGTTTTATTGACAAATATTTTTTTACAGGACAGACCAACGTGTGAAATCAATCCACACACATGACAATCCCTCACGTAATGACAGAAGGATGAGCAACAGCCATTAATCTCTCCTTGTCACAGCCAAGGACTATGCATAATAATTTTAGAAAGAAAAAAGAAATGCCAGTGGGTCTGGGGGAACAAGAAGGTCAAATCTACCTCAAATGAAGAATAAAGCAGTCAAAAGACTGGATGTTATCACATCTGTGTGAGTTGTGTTGAAATTGTTTCAGTTAATTAGATTACTGCAATCCAGAATCCATAGCAATGCATTTATATGACACCAACTGATTTAGAATGTCCTATCTCAGTCAGATACACTCCCTGCAGTGAAGTCAATTCCAATTTATAAGGGCAGTGCAAAACGTTTTTCAGGTTACAGAAGTTTTCTTCTTGAGTATTTATTTTCTTAATCACAATCTCACTTCTTGTTCAATATTTACTTAATATTTATGTAGCTTAGTAATGAACACATCAGGGATGAATATTCAACTTGTAGAAAATAACTTTGTCATGAATACTTAAAATTTGGGGAACAAGAAAAATTATTTTTTCTTGCTTTTCTCAATGTTATCAACCCATTCTACATCCTTAAGTAAAAAACATTCACTTTGAGATGTATCTTGTTAAGAATTAGGCTGATACAGAACAGATGAATGTGTAAACTTGCATTTTGAATGAATGAAATCAGCAGAAACAGCACCGGGGACTGTCACATCCGGGGTATAAGTGATAGACTCAAAAGCAGAAGGGGGATTAGGAATGTCAGGGCTGGAATATGAAGTTTCTCTGAGATCTTTGCAGGGTAAGGCCGTTATAAATTTTTATCTTCTTCATTTAAGTTGATGCTGTGAGCTTCAAAAATTTCTTTGTAGAAGTCTGCTTAGCTCCAAATAAGCTAAATCTAAAACAAACAGTGACAATGAGGTTAATGAAATTATCGACAAGCAGAGGGAAATACTGTGCTGCAGTGTTTGGATGTCACATCTTTAAGAGACAAGTTGAAACTTCCTTATTTACTGAAACGTTCAAAATTCCTGGTCTTCGCCAGCAGAGTTTTAATGTTATTCATTCCAGCTTTGTAAGCATTTTATTATTTCCAGTGCAAGAATTTACTTTCTAGCACATTTAAAAGTAGACAAAAGGCATAGATTTTTTTTTATCTGTAAATCCCCAAAATAGCTTAAAATAAAGAATCCAACTATTGATTAAATATTAAATTCCTAAATAAATGTGGCAGGTCTATGCAGAGATGTCAAATGCCTTCAAACTTGACAAGCTCTCAGTAACTAGTAAAGCTGTCGAGTAAATCTGTCACAGTTTAGAGTTTAAGAGCTCTTTATAAACTTGAAAAGACTTTTCCTTTATTAGACTGAAGTGCTTTAGATGGCCTCTGTATATTGTGAATTTTTAAAGTAATGTACAGAATGTCTATTACAGTTTGTATTGCCTTAACAAATGGAAGAAAGTGGATATTAAAGAAGAAGCAGGTAAGGTAACTGCCCCATTCAGAGCTTCTAAGGAAACTATGATTTATTCCTTTGTTTCTCACCATTCATCATCAACGCTCACCCTTGAAGGGTCCAGTCCTTCAGAGGTGTAAATCAGCAAAGCTCCACAGGCTTCAGTGCAGTTATGCTAATTTACAGCATGATCTGTTCCCTTACTTTTTATTTTTCCAAGTGTATGAAGCACCTAGGAAAGCTGGGAATACTTTACCTTGACTCATTATTCATCATTTATCTACACTGAACTGTCTTTTTCATCTATTAGTCTTTAAATATTCTAAGCTTTTCCTTATCTACCCACGCTTTTCCTGCTATTTACCTTTCCTCTCACATCAGCAACTACCTCTGTCATCTTGTTATCCATACTCTAATTTTCCAGACCGAATCTCTACACTAGTATTACAAGTGTTCCAGATGCTTAACACAAAAAAAAAAAAATCAAATTTATTTTCTTATTAGCAAAAAATTGGATTTTTATAAGCTTAATTATTCTGCCCTATTAATATGCTGCTCCTCCAGCATCTAAGTTCCTTCTGTTAAATAAAGGTTATGTCAGTCCTAGAAAATACCACTATAGTGAGAAATGTAATCTCACTAGTCCAGTGTACTGCTTTTGATAGTGACCAGTACCTTTTAGTTCAGAGAAAAATATGATGCCTGCAAGGTAGACAGGCCTATGTCCAGAAGCAGGGTCTTCAGATCTTTTCTGACTGGGCAGTGCTTTTTGTTTTTTTATGCTCCATTAGCTGGAGCTCAAGCAGCAGTGTTTGTGAAGAACGAGCAATCCATTCCACACGCTCTGTCAGCGTTAAGGCACCGGCCAAGGAACATAGAGAGTCCAGCCTCAAACTCACCTTGCAGGCAGAGGAGAATGAAGCCTCCCAGAGCAGGTGATGCAGAGACAGGACTGGAGGCTCAGGTAAACAGGAGCACCAGCAGCTGGGAAATTCTGCAGGGAGCAAACAGGCCAGCACTGCAGCTCAGAGTGAAGAGCAAGGCCAGCACAACAGGGGTAACAGTCAGAGCCAGGCTTCTGCCTTCTGCTGAAGGCACCAGGTTTTGTGAACTTTTCCTGCTCTTCATCAGTAATGGACTGTCTGGATTAGCCTGCCTTTCAGTCTGTCACATAAAGCCATCCTAAAGGAACCACAATGTTTCTTGGTGGTGGTGTTTAGTGACACTTATCCTTCCCTCCTCAGAGTGTGGGTCCATTGAGAGGAATCCAATGGAAGAAGTGTGACCTCTGCCATGTCCCTTCATGGCCAGCACACGCCAGCAGTCCTCTTGCAATGTACACCACTATCATGGCTACTTTTCCTGCTCCAGCATATTCCTCTCCACATTGCTCAAACTCAGTGGGTCAAACTCAGTGCATATGCAGGGACATCAGGATAAGATGCTTTCTAGAGCTTATTTCCGGTGATTTTTGCAGCTGGATAATAATTTTTGGTTTATGTCCTAGCAGACAGGGCTCCCTTATATTCCAGATTAGAGACTCTTTTTGTTGCAAAAGTCACGTTTTCTGGACTAGAAATTGTTGCCACCCTGAAATGGCAAAAAGCCAAATTTCATCACTTCTGGTACTTCTGGTGTGCAAGGAATAATTCCAACAAAGTGAGAAATTTATTTTTTATCCTTTCTTTTTTTTTTTTTCTTTTTTTTAAATAAGAGATTGATCCGCAGCTATCGTTGTTACAAATAATCCTGTCCAGCCTTAGGGCAGCTGGATACACATGCTTACCCACTGCATTTTACTTCCCACTGTAAATGAAATGCTTTTTTTCCTCTTCTGGGAATGCCAGTGTAGCATGTAGTATCTTAGAGCACAAGCTTAGAAGAACAATGGTAATTGATATTTATTCCAGAGAAATGCAAAATAGGCTTTCCTATATGCTTTTATAAGACATAAATGGAAAATCAGGAAAAACAGAGCTTCCTCTCTGCCATTAAGACAGAGTGAACTCTCCAGTTAATGTGAGCTTTATGTCAAATCAAAGTCAGACATAAGAGGAGGGCTGGGCTTTCTTAATCCCGGTGTACACTTGTTGATCATGTTTTAAAATTATCTAGGCTGACCCAAAAGCAAACTACCACGTGTGCAATAAGGACAATTGAGGAGCAGTAGTTTAGTCATTTTAAGATCAAGATACAAGGTAATTTACCAGTGTGTTCTCAGTGTCTCCCTTCAGGGAATCTGGCCCTCAGGTAACTTACAACACTTTTTTTATGCATCGATACTGAGCCAATATTGTGCCAATGTTTTCACATGATGAAGAATTAGGGCTGCCCAGTTAGAAGGGCAATTACCAGTTCACACTCTTCTGTAAACAGTCATCCTGTGGTCATAGGCAAAACTATCATGACTAGGGAGATTTTACTTAATTTCTCTTACTAACAACTGATCTGAAAAGTTATCCATTTGAATATCAAGGAGGTAATCAGTACCAAAAATTAAACGCTTGGAAGAACTGATCCTGGCTCAGCATGTTCATTTATCCCCAGAGAAACTCTTTAAGCAAGAAGATCAGACAATTTTTTCACCCTAAACAGCTAAATCTAAAGGAAACAACCTGGCATCCTTCTTTTTCTTTGATGGAGCCCAGCCCAATATGTGAGAGCATGGTCTGAGAATACCTTCCACACCAAAAGGATGTGCATGAGCAGCATGGGTAGCACTAAGGACACACTTGGATTCATGGATGGCAAGCTAAGTGTTTCTGGGAGATAGGCCTTGGGATGTGTACAGTGTTTTGCAGTTTTCCATGGAAGAAAAGCTATTATCTAAGCAAGACTGTTCAGTATACCAGTTTTATCTTTGGCTAAATTCTACCTCGGTTCCACTTGGATAGTCATGATCCTAAGAGCTGGTAGAATAAACCATGATGTTAAATTGCAGTTTGGAACTACAATGAGCTTTGCAAACAGATTTGCCACTTTTCAGAATAATAAGGCTGCAGTATTAGCATCCGTAAAAAATGCTGTAATGTAACATTATTTTAAGAGTTCTCATTTCTGTAATGAGACTGAGTTAAACTCATCAGCACCTATTCATTGGCAAAGAAAAATAAACAAAGACAATACAGCTTTAGCCTATTTAGTCTCAATTTCTCCTCTGTCTGCCTAAGCAGCATTAAAGGACCGATCCGGTGCCTATTAAAGTCAATGACAAATCTCCAACTGATTTTGAATAGAGCAAAACTGAGTCTGAAAGTTCCCAGAGGTTTCTTTTGCCTAGGTGAATAAGTGCACTTCACATGAAGTGCTGTCAGCTCACGAGGCAGTGCTCAAACACTAACCATGCAGCTTTTTAATGCATGTTCCCCCTCTGAGTGACAGAGCCAGCCATCCTCTCTGCAAGGCAGCAAACCTGGAATGACAGCGTGGACAGAGGGCTGCTGAGTCCTGGGAAGCCATTTTGTGCTCTTTGCTGTCATATTTCTTAATTATTTGCACAAGCAAAATACTCCCTCTGGTTGTCCACTGACAGAGGATTATGTATCTGTCCTTCATGACTCCAATCAAAGCACTTACACGTGAATTCAGCTATCAGAAACTCCAGGAGGAACTAGTCACATGCTAAAGCACAGAGATGTAGATTAGATGTGAATGGTGGCTAAGATTGACGCGTGGGGAATACTAGAATGCATTTCTAATAATAATGATGTTTCATTTTATAGTACACAGGTATATGAAGAGTAAAGCATTGGAAACTACTGAGGTGATCCCCTTCTTGTTATGCTGGAATTTTGTATAGCGATTAATGGATCTAAGCTTTCTTTTTCTCTAAAGTCTAATGCAATTTCTTTTTTTTTTTTTTTCTATACTTATATGGGATCTTTCCACTAGGCAAAGCAATCTAAACTCATGTTTGGAGTCTGTATAGAGTAGGATAACCAAGAAAATATGTACATTTAACTTCAGTACTTGAAGCCTTACAGTACACTGTGGAAGAGCTGACAACAGGAGGAGTACTGACTGGAAGGGCAGAACACCACACCCTTCCACAGAAACTGCAGGAAAACTTAGAACTTATCATTGAGAAAAGAGGCAGGAAAAAAAATAATGTGGAATGCCTCAAGAAATATTTTAGGATACTTCTGAAGCAAAGCAATACTGATGTTTCTATTTCCAGGGAAGAACATGCTAACCCCAGTGTCTAGAAGCACATCCACAGGAGAAGTCAGCCCCCTCTGCCCAACCCAAAAGCCAGTAACAGAAACTGTTAAAATCCCCTCTCGTGAGTAGCATCTTTCTCCACACCAGAGGAACTTGTAAAGTGCTGTATAACCTGCTTTTAGCTATTCCAGGCAGTTTCCAGTACAGTTTTTCATGTGAAGTGTACAATGCACCATAATAGGGAGGACAACTGAAGCAGTCATCCTGTGGCAGCTCAAAGGCAAAGTTTAGAAGGCAGGTCTGGATTCTTGCTCAGCAGTGGAAACAAGTTCCATTTTTTGCCTTGTTAGTCAGTCTCTGAACAATCACTGCAGCTAGCAAAACACAAGCTGGAGGAAAGAATATCTGTGCAATGATGATTGAGAGGACAAGAAGTGTACTAAGACAAATTCTGCACAGAATCAATACTGGCAGTGTTCATCTGTACCAGAGAAGGGAAGAGAAGAATTTGAGAACCACCTGCTGCATATCTTACACAGAAACCAGTGCTCTAAAAGTAAGAGTGAATCAATATGGGCATGCATCCTTATGAAAGAACAAGGGTTCATATTTTTGTTGTCAGGATAATTCCTTGGATGGGTAAACCTGTGGAATTGGAGCATTACTGAGAAAAATGTGAGTTGTGAAAGACAAGATAGAATCATAAATTAAACAAGAGGTTCTAGAAATAAATGTGCCCTCAAAGCTGCCACTATGACTAATTCAGCATTATAAGTACACAACGCAGAGCCTGTCTTTATTAGAGCCCGGCATCATAAACCAGCAGGAATTTTAGTTGCAATAAAAAACCCAGAGGGCATGCAGTGAATTTTAAAAGCCAGAGTCCAGTACAGGACTGATCTGAGGCAGAGGCATTGGCAGGATTCCCTGACCAACAGCTGAAGTTGGCAGAAGAAGCATTTGATGCCTCTCAGCAGTTGTGTGCAGCAACAGGTGGAGCAGGGAGGAAGAAGAGGCTCCTGAAACAACATTGGAGATGGCCACCCTGGGTTCCATTTCTGGCTGCAGCCCAGGAGGTATCTCCCTGCCCAGTGCCCTTCTCCTTGGCGCTGCTGCAGCATCCAAGCCTTTTGCCTGCTCCTCCCAGGTTTTGCTGATGGTGATTTGGAAGACATACAGCACAGCAGAGTGCTGAACTCACCTGGGCCTTCAAGGAAACTTGCAGCACTCTGGAGTCAGAGGTTCCTCAGTGGTTTTGCTGTAGAACAGATAAATTACAAAGGTAATGTTTTTACCCCTTTCTTTCAGAAACAGAGTGCAAAGAAAGAAATTAATGAATGAAGCACAAACGTTACAAGTTGGATGTATTGTTTCCTCTTTTCCTGCGGATTCTCTCTGCCTTGAAATTTATAAAATAACTGGCATAATCAAACACCATAAATACCCAGTACACACAAATACTAAAGCACAGAATCACACTACACATTGCACAGAGAAAACCTCAGTGTCTGGATATTTTAATCTCTCTTCTCATTAAGTGATACTTGGCAAAACTCGACAAAAGCAAACTTCCTCCCCATCTAAGCCACTAAAGTCAGCAACATTTACTAGAAATCAATGCAAATTTTCTGGTCAGTCCTGCCCTCTGTTCTAGCACTGCTTTAGATAGCACTGTTTTAAATTTCTTTAGAGGCTTAAAGGGATTTGGGACTTGGGGATTTGTGTTAGGATTTTGTGTTTTTCTTTACTAAGACACTGAGTGACAAAAAAAAAAAAAAAAGCAGTGTGGGAAGGGAAGTTCTAATGACACTGCCACACTGGCTTCACTGCAGGCTGAGTTTTTAAGTGGATTTTCATTAATCCGAGTATTCCTGTAACAGAGTCTCTCAAAAAAGACACATAACACTGGAAAGCACAAAGCCTATTGAATTAACATACTTGTATGTCTATGAATTTGCTCTGTCACCTGATTGGTTGTTTTGGGGCAGAGATATGAAGGTTTCTTGCAATTTTTTTGGTTTCTCTCTGAAATAATTTTTAATTTACCTTTTAAATTTACCTGGAATCCCCAGTGGAATTCACATAATGATCTCCAGCTCCTCACCTTCTGTGAAAGTGATGTCCTTCCACATGAGTTTCCTGTTCCCAGCTTCTCTCTTGGGATTTTCAGCAGGCATTTCTATAAATGTTATAAATGTTCTGAGTGGAGCTTGCAGTATGGAAAGCCTCAACTCTGAACTCATCTGTTAATGTATGGCTGGCTAACATTTTGCTGGTTCTAAACTGGCCAACGAAACAGCTGCTAGAACAGCAATCAGCATTCATTTTTTAGAGTGTCTGTTAGCTCAAGTGTTTATGTACTGGCATTGACATATTAAAGAGAACACATTTTTGCTGGCTTTGATTAATAATTAACTTCTGGGGTTTGTTTTATGAGCTCTGTGTGGCTCAGCACTGGCAGCTCTGTACCTGTGTGTCTCAGATGTTCATAAATGGCTGATCACCAGGCACTGGCTGCGATCCCTGGGATTTTGGATCAACTGCACTCATGGCTTCAGATCTTCAAATGGGATCTTCTCACCAATCCTATTCTTGCTGACTGCTCAAAACAGTTCCAACTGATTCAACTGGATGATAACACTCCAAATGGGTTTGGACCAATTCAACCAGTTTAAACTGGATCCAACTGGTCCCTACAGCTTCAAAGCAAATCCAACCAGTTCTGACCTGATCAGACTGGTTCCAACCACATGTAACTGTTTCAAACTGGACCAAGAGTTAAAATTGGATTCTGACAGGTTTAAAACAGTTTTGACTGTTTCAAACCACTTTCAACTGGTTCCAACTGGTTTTAATCAGTGTGGAACCACTTGAAACTGCTTTCAACTGGTCCAGTCTTCTGGTGGGAGCTAGATGGATCTGGTTTGAACCAGACTCAACCAGTTAAACCAGATTAGTTCAAAATGGACCTGACCTGTTCAAACCAGATCCGACCAGTAATTTAAAAGGAATAATTTTGTGGACGGTGTCATGACATGGATCCAGACAAGTGACATTGACATTTCAATTTGCTGGCAGATATTTCTAGGCCATGAGTCCACTATATGTCACTCCTTTGGAGTTCCAGCCAAAACCCAACAGAATCTCATGCAACAGTGAATATTTTAAGATATCCATGAATTAAAAATTTAATAAGGATGAATGGATCAAGGTCTTCTTAGTCACCAATTTATCAGTAACTAAATATTAAAATATTAACATATTTTAATTAATAGATGATTTCAAATAGAAGTGTAATTGGTCATTCAGTGTAAAAAATTATGTTAGAAATGTAAATAAAATACTCTTTTGCATTTTCCCATGACTAATCAGATATTCCAAATTTCATTACCACTTTGCAATATATATTGATATTATCCATGACAAAAACATCTTTAATATCAAGAATGCATAATTGTGTTTGCCATAGAATGATGGAACAAGATGACTTGGCATATAATGCCTGAACACAATTCCCCCTCTGATGTCTTCTCTTTGCAGAAAACTTATCATTGCTAATAATGTATGGCATTAGATTTTTGAGTTTGCCTAGCAAATGTCTTAGCCAATGCTCTGCTCAGTAAAGAATTCTTTGTGAGCCAAACAACATATGTGTAGAGACAAGCAGCTGGCCTGAGGTGTCCTGATTTAGGGCAAAATTTGGGAGGAAACCTCTGGGGGGGTTCTTTTCTAGAAAAGCCAATTCCAGCCACCTCTCCCCCAAACAGGTTTGGGGAAAATTTCCTCAGAAAAAAGTGGAAAAAACTATTTATTTAACAAATAGAATATTTACAAGCATAGAAAATGTGGGTAATATGAAAACAGTGAAACCTCTCCTTCCTCTGAAGAGATGGTAAACCAGAGACTGTCTGTGGGTGTCAGTCCATCTGTGGCTGGGTCAGTCTCAATCCCTCCGGCGGCTGGGGGCGATTGCCAGGCCCAGCTGCAGAAATCTGGGGGACCCCCCGGGGGGATTGTGCTGACGTCTTGGACCACCGAGATGCTGACCAGTCCCAGGAGGAAGAAAAAACCAGCAAAAGAAACAAAGTCTCTCCCTGCAAAAAGCTGAGATATCCGAGGAAGCCTCCGCCGTGAGCTCCCAGAGAGAGAGGTATCGCTGTCCGGCTGGAAAGCAATCTCTCAAGGATTTTCCGGGGGAGTAAGGTGCAACTCCTACAGACAAACTGCGCGTGGTTTTTTTTTTCCTTTCTCCCCTTTCACTCTCTCTGTGTCTCTGGGCCTAACTTAAAGCTGCAGAGCAGGAGGGACAATTGAGGATACAAAGATCATATGGTCAACCCAGGACAGGTGCCTAAAATAAACCCCTTGTACTGTCTCACACTGATAACTGTCAAAAAGTGACCACAGCTCCATTAGTGGAAAATTTTACTTTGTGGGGGCACACACATTTCCTATCTTCTCATTAAATTCACAGTAAACAGAAAATTTGTTCTTGGCCTTCTCATTTCTCCATGCCAGCAATACATCCACATCTTCTCTAGAGGTGGTGTTGTCTTCAACACAGGTTTTGCCTCTCTTCTTCTACTTACAAATAACTATTGGACACTCAAGTAATTTACTTCTTTCTGCTCTGGAACCTGTGAATCATTCCTTGGTTTGTTTAACTCACCTGGAAACCTCTTCCTTTCTAAGCATTGTGCATCAGGAAAGATAAACTTTTGCAATGTTTGAAGTCTCTTTAAATTCTATTACTGCTTTCCAAATTTCTCTGGAATTATTCCACACAAGCAGCAAAAAGTAAAAACATCTGTTCTGCTTTGCCACTTCTTCCAAGCAGCAAATAAACTGCAAGCAGATTTCCTATCCACATAAAACACATTTCCAAGGTAGCATAAGGAGTGTTTTAAGAACATCATCTAATTCTGCAGCAAAAACCTTGCATCAATCTGTTGCTTAGGGCACATATGAAGATAATATTAACTAATGTCTTTAGCTCAGTTTTCAAGGTGGGATCTGATTGAAGATCTCCCAAAGACTCCAGATTTCCCAAAGACTCCTGCAACTCTGCCATGTTTGACTTTCCTTAATGACCACCTCTACAAATATGCAATGCAGTAAAATATAACAGCTTCATATCCCTGATACTTGCACTTCTGGTTTTTTCTCATCCATCTTATGTATTTTCTCACAGAATGGCCACTGAAGACATAATTGTGCATCTGTACTCTGCCAAGACAGTAACTTAAGCAATTAATAATGCAATTCACATATTTTTCTCCCACAACTAATACCTTTTTGATTATGCAGAAATGTCTCAACCCCCTAACCACATCCATTCAAGCTTAATTATTCTTAAGCATGTAAACAATCATATTGTAATCAATCTGATTAATCATCTGTTTTTAATTAACTGCATAAGTGATTGCAAGATATGGGTCTTTGCATATAAATCCTTTCCTCTGCCTGCAAAAATAATGAAAATAATAGAATTGCTGAGCACCACACTACTAAATTTGTCTCAGCTGTTTAAACAGTAGCCAGCATTGAGTCAGGCAATAAGTACATATACAAAAAAACCTATATCAGCAAAACAATGGTACCTTGATCTACACAAATTGTTATTGTAATGTAAAAACAGTCCCTTATAATTTTGTGGGTTTAACATCAACTCAATACATAAGATATTTTTTCAGTAGTTTTGTTGTTGGGGTTTCAAAACTATTTTTTCATTATTCATTGCTTTTGCTACAAGCCAGTCTGTGGTATTGTGTATGGTCCAGCAGTGGCATCCTAGTGAAGGCCTACTGATGCTTTAGTGGATTGAATGTAATATGAAAACCAGAATGCAATGGTATAAATCAAGACTACTGCTATGTATAACATTCCAGATCAAAAGAAGCCCTATAGAGTTAAAAGAGGTCCCCAGAATCACAGTTAGAATTATCATGAAAAATCATCTACAAAGAATGAAAAACACTAGGCTTGCTTATCTAAAAGAGATTAATAAGACAGGCTACGAAAAAAACCCACATATGCAATCATAAATGAGGCAGTGGAAACTTAAGTGTAAAACAAAAGCATCAGTCATTTGCTTTCAAGGAGAGCAATTGCAGAAGAGAAAAATATTTTGAATAAGAGAGACAATTTGTTGTGTTAGAAGGAAAGTTCTGCACCCTTACTCACCAAATCAATAAACAGTGACACTCATCACTACAAGTTACATTGGTATCAAATATAGCTCTGAGGAAGAAAAGGTCATTTACTCATAAAAATATACAGAGCTACTGGAGAGAGTTCAGGAGGAAACATCCCACAAAGTAAACAAACAAAATTAATCAAAAACCTTACCTCGTGCTTCAGGGTTAAATCAGTTCTAAGGCTACTCTGATTAGGATGGTTGTGAACTATTCCAGCTGCGCCAAGCGTAAGATTTCTCACACCCTCCTTTACAACGTTGAGGACTGCCCATTGTCAGCCAAGGGCCTGATTCATAATTCCCAGCTTTCATTATGTTGCAGATATTCTTATCACACATTTACTCCAAACCACTGCCATCAAAGAAAATGTTTGATGAAAGAAAAATCTTTTCATTCTGTTGCTCACAGAAAGTAGAAGTTAAAAGAGAAAAATATCTCAGGTGAACAGACCATCTTCTTTTTTTTTTTTTTTTCATTACTGGTTCCTCTACATTAGCTTATGGAGTGTTTTCAGGAAGATTTAGAAGAGAGAACAGCATTTCACACACACACAAAAATGAGGAAGACACTTATTATATTACAAAAACCAGTTTATCCCTCCAACTCTTACAATGCAACTGGCCTGTACTGAAGTGTCACTCTCACTCAGGTTTCACTTGCGACTCATACCCAAGGTGAACCATAATCCACAAAACCTGACAAATTGCAATCATCTGTCAAACATCTATCAATATTCTTCCTGTAAACATGACGAAAGCAGTTCAGAAGATTTTCTTTATTTTTTTTATTATTATTTCCAGTGCTCTCTTCTTTTAGTTTCCTTCTGAAATTATTTTTGTAAAACTTCTGCAGGTCCTTCCCAGTTATTCCCAGTGAGAGTATATTTATGGGTATATCAGTCTAATAATATCTTTATTATTTGCTGTTCAGGTGAGAAAGAAATAGACAGACATGCTGAATCTAAAAAAGAAAACAAAAATCCTGACCAGCCTAAGCTCAAAACCTCTGAAAATATAACATCTCTTACTCCAAGAACGGCGGAAAAAGAACCTCATCTAAACCTCTGACACCCTGAAACAGTTGGACTTGAATATGGTTGAACATATCAGCAATACCTCCAATAATGGAAGTGCTGGGGTTTGCTGCTGACTGCTTCAAGGTCCTTGTTATGTGAAGCCTGACCTCTCATTTTATGGGCTGCTCTGCAGAGGCAAAGCAAAATGTTAAGAAAAAGCTTGTTTTGGTTTGATTTTGGAGTTTTTCCTGGCCTATTTCATGTTCCTATTTATATACATCTAATGTAAAGTATCAACATGTTAGAGAACAATGGAGTCTAGAGAGGTGTAAACTGAGAGTTTCTGGCGCACTTTCAGTCATAACTAAAAACAATGTGGCATTAGAGTTTTCTGTGGGTTTTCCAGTTAGCCACCATTTGCTGCAACCACACCACTGATGTTTTGGTGTTTGCCTCTTAGATCAAGCTACCATGTTCTTAAAAAGGACTGAAAAAAGCCTAAAGAAAACTTTCGCCATTCCTTAGCAGAAGAGTGACAGCAGTAATAATTAATATCTCTGTGCTTCACAAACAGTGAAATCAGATGCACAGTTTATCAAGAACCTGCGTATGTAATTTTTCCATTAACAATTCTGCAGACAGAGCATTGATAATTGTGCCTGTGGTGAATCCCAATGAGGCGTATTTGCCTGACATTGTTGCAGAAGCAGGGAAATGAATATATGCATTTTAAATTTTTATGATTACATTTTTACTGAAGTGTGGAGGCCTGAAGTTTCATGACTGTTTTAATGCAATTGGTTCCACTTAGGAGAGATGACATGTTGAAATGTGATGTGCTGAATGCTTCCCAGGTAATTGGAATTCAGTCAACAACAACACTGGGCATTGTCACAGGTTATAAATAAAAAAGTTTATCTTCCTCTTTTATATTATGGGATATGATGCATCATATTATACAACATCATGATCCTACATGATAGCCTCTCAAACAGAAATTTAAAAAGTTTACTTCACTCTGCACACTCTTGTATTTAGATCACAAGAGCACATTTCAAAGGTCCTGCCTATGCAGTCAACCCTTCCCAATTCCCTTGCTCACATAAATGAACACATGAATTCCTGATACAGCTCTGATGATTTGTACAGCATTTTAGTCCCCTCAGGGAGGAATTTGAGTCACTATTGGTGCTGTTTACATTCACTGTTTGTGTATCTTTCCCCAGAGCTATTGTAGGGAGAAACCACAAGGAAAGAAGAAAGGGCATTGTGCAAAAACTTAAGGCAGAATTTAAGAGCATTAAATAAATGCAGGGGGCTGTCATGGGAAACCCAGTCTGGCACTCAGTGATTCTTCCAGTAAACTAATTTCTTTCATATTAGAACAGGGAAACAACTAGAGGTGAGTTAGCTGTCTGGGAAGAGAGAAGACTGCTGTTGCTATTGAAACCTTAAATCTTATATCACAAGCAAAATTAAAACTGAACTAAAACAGGTACTGAAAACTGAAGTTCCTATCCAGCTCAGATGATGTACTGAATTTTCTTCCAGAAAATGTTGACCTGAGTTTTCCCATCTGCTGTTTTTATGCAGGGAACAGCTATCGTCCTGAATATTTGTATTTCAAAGTTGAGGAGCCCAGATCTGAGAATGGGATAAACTACACACTCTTGATATTCTACAAGAGTTTTTTTCACAAATATTTTTCTTTGGCTGGATTATTCAAGGGGTAAAATATAATTAAAGTTAAAACATCAGAAAGAAACTTAAAGCCCACCACTGTTCCACACCTCATATTTTTTTTTAACAGAGGAAAACAAGACTTCTATGCCATGGAAGACCAAAAGTTGAGATATAGTTTTCAGTCAAATGCTTTGGATATAAAACTAAACTCCTTCTGAGAAGGATTCCAACTTTAGCTATAAATTTTGTCCTGCAAATGCAACAAAATACCATTAAGGCTTCTCAACTCTGCTTGCCGGGGCTTTGACTGTAATAATTTCTACGCTCCAGTGTAGATGCTGAATTATTTGTAAAGTCTAACTTAGATTCTTATAGCCACCTTCTGACCTTTAGTTAAATCCAAAAAATTGCTACCAGCTGAAAATGATTTGGTGGCTTGAGTAGCAAGGCTGGATTTGGGAACAAATATCTGCCTAAATCCTGCCACTGGAGATAGATGCTTCTGCAGCAACTCTCAGTCTGAAAAGACCATGATAATCCAATCATCCTTAAGGATTCTGTTTCATGTATCTCTCAAGCTCTAGTTGCCTCTTCATCTATACTAGGAGACATCCTTATCTGAGAGAAAATGTCATGCACAGTGAAAGATGCTTGGTTTGTCTTAACCATTAGAGATCAAGTGCAGAGAGTTACAGGCACCTATTTCACCTTGACTGAACGTCTGGCTCCTGGGCATCTGATGCAGCAGGAAATAATTTACTTTGTAATCTTTATATCTTCTTTATTTCTGTGTGTATGAAAATGAAATAAGTAAAGGGAGATTTCTAGCAGAACCCTGAATTTTGTGGGCACAATCTGCAACCTTTTAAGGTGCTCAGAAACACAGCAAGGGGAATAAAAATTTCTGCCTTTGTTTGTGATCCCCCTTAGCTGACAGACAAGAAATGGCATCAGTTCTCACAAACCCATAGCTCCTATCTCACTTTCTTCCTTTCTTAAGCTTATTTTTAATACTTTAAAGGTCTTTAGTGGGTTATCTCATCTTTCTCTCTCCACCTTCACTTCCCTGTATCGTGAGGAAAACACCTGGAAAAAAGGACATGGCAGGGATTTGGGCAGGATACTGTGGTAGACAAAGAATTTTTTTTCCCTTTACATTGAGTATAAGTCATTAATTTTTGATGTTATGAGATTAATCTGAGCATGAAGCAGAAAACCCACTGACTGATATTTCCCTGGAACAGATGTTCTAAATGCCAAGTAGAAAAGAAAATCCCTGTGCAAAACAAAGGCAATCTGGTGCCCTTCCTGAAAGGTTAAGATACAATTAGAATTCATAGTGCTCCTGAATGCTGGTCCAACCAGTCTTTTTATGGTCCAGTCACCTATAAGTTAGGACCAAATCCTCAACACAACCAGTCATAAAACTGGTTGTGTTGAGGATATGGTCCTAACTTATAGCTCAGCAGAGCTTTAGTTGTTATTTCATTGGAGTGGTGTTTAAACCTCAGTTTCCTGTATGTGAATATTCCTGTAGAATTCAGTGACAGAGTGGCCTGAACAAGTGGGGTCATAATATTTAGTTTGATAATACTGATGCTTAGTATCTGTGGCATGACAATTAAAAAGGGCTGGAAGAGTTGTACTTAAAGTTGGCACAGCCAGTAGGTCTAGGCTTATAGTGAATACCAATACCTTTTGAGACCAGAACAATTATTTATACTATTTGTATTATTATGTACTGCAGCAGCACCTTAAAAATGGTCAGAGAGGTTTGTACTTTGTGCAAGCTGGGATATCTGACTTTAGAAAACAGTTCAAGTGTATTTAAAAGCATAACAACACAAAATGGTCTTCTTAAAAACAGAACAGGCCACTGTATGGGTAAAGCAATAAAGAAAAGTATAATTTATATGATTTTCTTTCCCTGCTCCTTCCAGACGATTACAGTGTCAATTTGTAAACCACTATAAACCACTACAAAACTAAAGTGCCTTAACAAGAGAAAATTAGGTAAGGAAAAATGTAGCTTTCAAGTACAGGAGCAGGTAAACTACTTCCAAATCAAAAGTTCAATTTAATCTGAAAGGAAAACAAATCCATCAATGTCTATTCAATTTGCACTAAAGCCTAGAGGGACACTCAGCTCAGTTTCAACTGTGTCTATATATATGCTGTTTAAGTCTTAAGCTCTTTTATGTTTTCTCATCATAAGCTTTGCACTTGGCTGTCTAATTTAATTTTCATTTCACACATCTGTGCATGTCTAAAAATTGTTGATTTTTTTCTAGTAGACCTTTAGTTATTCAGCTTTGTTTTGGGTTTTCTTGTATTTGTTTATCTTTAGTCCTAAATGCCATGATATTTTTCACTTCATGTAACACTTGACAATTTTAGTAACAGTGATGATCCCACAGTGAGGTTGTTCAAATGGCACAAGGGCAACTTCGCTATAGCAGACCTTTCTTTGCAGTGAGAAACTGAAGAAACATTCCCATGATCTGTGTTGGACATTGCTAAAAGCTGAACAAGTTACCAAAAAAGCTGTACAATCTCAGTTAGCAGCCTAACTGGGACAAGGCACAGGATAAGAGAAGCGTCAGAGAGCAGTGTTTGGTTGTGCTGTTACTATTCAGTGTGTAGCAATGGCCTCCTTTGTAAAACAAAGCCAGGAAATTTGTACTGGGTTTGTGTGGCCAAGCTTTGGTAGCAAGGGGCTGCAGGGGTGGATTTTGTGAGAAGCTGCCAGAAGCTTCCCCTGTGTCCAGCATAGCCAATGCTGCCCAAGGCTGAGTCCATGAGTAATGGTGGTAGAACCTCTGGGATTCCTTCAGAATCTCATCCCTGGCTGCTTGGATACTTTCTCTCTATTCTTCCCAAACTTTCTGTGCTTGTTTCCTTTTTGTGTTGTTTTGTGTTAAACTTATTTAATTTTATTTTGATTGTTGTTGTTGTGAGATTGGTCAGAATCTCCCACTGAGCTGTGTGAGTGCAAGATTCCGTTCACCGTTTTAATATCAGCTCTTCACACATTAATTAGTTACTATATGCTGGTGTGCCCTGAAATCCCTATGTAAAATAAACTTCCCATGGAGGCACAGATGATGTTCTGCAGAAAGGAAGAATTGAGAACTGATCCTACATTTTCCCTTAGAGAAGCACCTGAATCAAACGCTTCTGTAGTGCTTGCAAAAAAAATCAGATGTTCTCATTCTGTTCTTTTATCTTTATACCCTTTTATTTATGAACAGATATACTGTAAAACTAAATAGCCAACCAAATGCTGTGAGGTTGCTTTATTTATTTTTTCAATGGAGAAAAAAATGAAATGGAAAAAAAAACCCCAAGATGTACCACTGAAAATGTGAAAGTCTTGGAACTTTTCTACACATTGAAGTCGAGTCAGAGCCATCAGTTCTACATGATCCCATTCTTTCAAAACTCTAAGGGAGAAATTTACAGAAAACTAATATTAGTAAGAAACCCTGGGCCTTTTCTGTCCTTTGTTCTGCAGTGTGAAATTACACTTGTTTTGTTGAATTTCTGGCAGTTTCACTCTGCTAATCCATTACTGCACAGTAATGGAGGTTGTAGAAACTACCAAAACTTGTGATCTTATTTATTCTTCACCACCATTTACTCAGAATTCTTGCAATGCTCTTTTTTTCAGTTTCAAACTCAAACACTAGGAAATGTTTTATGGCCTGGTATGTGTGGTGGTTTGTGCAACGTGTCTTCCATGGGCCTCCAAAAATCAGATTTCTGATTAATAATTATGGTATCTAGGACTTTGTATCTCATTTTCCCCTTTCTTTACTCTGTTCCCTTGGTTCAGAAATCCCAGTAAAATCCATCCATGTTCCCAAAACAACTGCGGTCAGAAAACCACTGACAATCCTCATTCTAATCTATCAGATCTGACAGTGGTCACACTTTAGTATGGAAAGGGGCACAGAGGAACCACCTGAGAATGCAGCAGATTAGCAGACATCATAATCATGCCTTACTCTGGAAAAATCTACACATATTGTGAAACTGTCCAAGTGCCATGAGGCACTCAGCTGGGTGCTAGTGTTCTGCTGGTTTGTATAGACTGTATCTCTATATAAAACCTTTCCAGAGCAGGGTTGCATTGAAAGATTTAATTTTATCAAGTACTTACTTGAAGTGTCACAGGCCAAATAATATTCCAAGTGTCTGAAAGAGGATGTTTTTTCACATGCCTAATATTTTAAAGTAAGAGCAATTGGGAAGAGAAATGGATTTGCCTCTTCCACTCAGATCAATGCATTTAAGCACTTTTTTATGCAGGGAAAAGAAAGAGCAACATTCTTGATGTTTCCAAAATGACTGGAAAGTCACCTTTAAGCAATTTGTGTCTTTAAGAGAGAGGCTTGATGAATTTCCTGCCGTCTTCTGCTTTGCGGCAAAATTCCAGTCCGTGAATGAGTTTTAGCTTCTAATACAGAGTCTAGTGACTAAACTTATGTGGGTGTACACACTCTGTAAATCAGCTACAGAGCTGAAAAGCTCCAAGTCAAGCTTAAGAAATATTTGCAGTAGAAAGGGGATTTGATTACATGTTGAGGAAATCTATTTCTTGCAGGTTTTTTGATGATATTTTATCTCCTAGATGCCCAAAGACATTGGCAGCAAGTGGCAAAATAAGCAGAAGCTAGTTGCTTGTTGGCTCATGGCTTTCCTGAGAGGCCATATTCCTCTTCGCTGCAATTCTGCAGCAGCTCTCCAATGGTCAGTAACTCCACAATGGTCTTATATAACCTTAGAAAAAAAGAAAGAATTCAGCTTAAAGACTTCACATTTCTTGTCCACATATCTGTAGGTCGGGTGCTTACCTCACATCTGAACAGCTAAGAAGCTTGACAATTAACATGCAAATGCTGCGGGTGAATGATTTTTTTTCCTTTTGCCTTCCTGACCCCTTGACTGAAGCAACCTAAATGAGAGCTTGTATTTAATCATAGAGAAGCTCCCTGAGGAGAGAGTGTAACCTCTGATACTCTTCGTGGCAGCACACTAATTAGATGTCCCCTTTGCAGAGGAACAAACAGAATGCTTCATTCATATCAGGAGGCTTTCACAGATCTTCCCCACGGGGCAAAATTTCTTTAGAAGGACTCCTGTCTCTCATGCATTGATTTGCAGTCTAACAACTTGCAGAATTGTTTTACATGGATTGATCTTGTCGTGCATTATCCAGCTTGCCGTAGCAGAGCTTCTGACAAGGTTTCTAAATGGTACATCAGACTGCCCATAGAATCTTATCATAACAACCCTGACCTAAGGAAAAAGGCAGAATAAAACAAAGGGAAATAATAGGATCGTTTTATAAATTTTGAGGCTCTTGAAGTTACATATTCAATATGTCTGAATGGGAAAACCCAGGCAGAAGACAAAATTATGGAAAATTTATTTTTTATTTAAGGGAATTTTTAATAGTGAAATATTTTTAAATCATGCTGAATTTTATTCTATAATCATGTGACTCAAAAAAGAAATTCCTTAGGGCAAGGCTGAAAGTGTTGGATGCCCCAAAGCAAATACATGGGGAAAAGTAAGAGTTTCTTTGTATCTCTATCCCATACCATGGGCACTCCAGTATTTACTGACTGGGTATGGCTGATTTTGGAGAGGATTGCCCAAGCAGCTGCTGGAACACAGCACAGCTCTTTGCCTTCTTCAGAGTTTCAACTGCTGTGAATACACTCAACCATAAGCTTTTCATTAAACTCCTAAATTGATTTACAATACAATTTTTTACTTCAACACAGAATTTTGAGGCAATCAGTCGGTCACACACCCTCTCCATGAACAGAAGACTTTCGATCCATTGTAGACGGTAGAAAATATACTCCTGGTGAAGATTTCCAAGCCTAGGAATGTCAGTAAGATGAAACATTCACTCGTTACGGGATCTGACAATAACTCAGATCTGACCACCTCAGACTGAAGTTATCCTCTTTAAGACCATCTTTATGAAGGAAACTATTTTTTCACCATCCAAAAAAAAAGGAGGAAGTAATGAAAACTGCATTAAAGTGAATCAGTATGTTGCCGTTGGCACTGTTTTTACATGGAAGGTCCACACATAGTAGAGTCGAATAGCTTAAATAAAACCTCAAAATGTCTGTGCTGCCTCCATTGGTTGGACATGAATGAAAACACGCATCCAAGTTCCCTGGTGGCTTCCTGTTAAAAGGTGTTATCAGTTTGTCTGTTATGGGTATTCCCCAATAATTTAATCATGCTGTTCTGGTCCTAAAAAAAACAAGCAGCTGAGTACTGCTTATGTAGTTGGCAATGAATATCAGGCTGGTTGAAAAAATTTTATTAAATCTTTTTTGCCTTTTTTTTTTTTAACACAAAACGTTTCCCCCAGGTTTTGTCGGGGATATTTTATTATTATATTTTGTTATGAGAAGTGAGTTTTAGATATGCTGCCAAGGTGCCTCATGGGAATTTCAGATCTTATATTACACTTTTCTAACTTCTTCTGTGGGGCATATTCCCTACTGCATTTTTTCCTATTTTATGTAGAAGGCTCAGTTTCTCTAAAATACCTATGAATATTGGCTCCAGCAGAGCTAATTTTATACCGAGATTGCTTATTGTCTGAAGCACCTGCCTTTGGTTTAGACCTCATATTTTTGTCCATGTTACCAACCATGCACTACTTTCCAGTCAAGAGTTTTCTATTTTCATTTACTACAGCTAAACATTTATTTATATTACATCACCAGATTGACAGAGAAGACAGGAGAGTTTTAAGTCTGCTTAGAATGCAATTTTGCATATTCCCCTACCAGAACGAGCTGAATTTTACAAGTATTTAAAATAGCCACCTGCCCATGTTGCTCTTTTTTCTCACACATACAACTAGAAGTTGAAAGAAGTATTTGGTAGAATTATCTCATGTGTTTTTACTACATTAAATCCAAGTGTAAAACATAATTGGTTCAAGATAACACTTATGCTAGATAGCAGATTTAAAGTGGTAATCCATAACAAGTTAAGGATTTTCTTTAGATTAATACCATGTTTGCTACAATGCACAGAAAAGAAGGCTAAAACGCACAAAGGAAACAGGACAGCTACAATATCTGCAGTTCTTGACTGATTCAGTCATTTGTCTTGAATCTCCTGGCACATCACATTGTGTTTAATCAGAGGCAGAATTATGTTCCTACCTCTCTGAGACTCTGCAGTCTCTGACTCAAAACTGAACAGCCTGTATTAACTCAGATTGGCTTTTCCTGACTGGCTTTTTCTGCTGGCTGAATCTTAGATAATTGGCTCAGTCTCATGGAAATCCTCTGAAATTTGCAGAGAGCCTATATGGGACTTAACATTATTCTAAGAATGAAAGCCTGCTTCTTAAACCTTCTCAATCAATACAGTTTTCATCAATATTCAAAATACATGGAACACGATGGGGGATGGGGAGCAAAGCACACACAACACAACACACGTTTATGATTAGCCCTTTTTACTCAGATTTATACACAGATCCTAAATATAGGTCAACACCTGTCATGCAGAAAACTCAATAATACAGCCAGTTAAAATTTCAAGAGTAGATTATTCCCACTTGGTTTTGCTGTCTTCCTTTTAAAGGTTGAAAGAAGTGCAGAAGTTCTTTTGAGAAGGAGAGGGAAGGCATGGGGATTTGGTGTTTATTTGGTTTTTACATTGTTCATTTAGTCAGTATTATAAATGTCACTTCTGTCTATTGGCATTTGCTTCTCTTAAGCTGCTGCAAATGAATTGCAATTGTGTTAGATGCCTTTCAGAGACTTTAGGAATAAATATCTACGTATATTCTACATTCAATTAGGCATAGGCATTTCACTTTTGGATACCAGATTAAATACCTTCTTGTCTTGGTGCACAGGAATATTCATCATGAAAATGATCCAGTCAACTGTTTGCTATCAGCTGAAACCAGATTGGTGTGAGTGGCCCAAGAGTAACCTCTGCTGCTGTTGGACAGAGTTGCCCAAAGAATTACTTCACAAAGAGCATGGTGGAGAATGAAGAATGGATGCAGTTAATAATATGGAAATTACCTAGTGAAGAGAAACACTGCAATGACAAAAGACCTCTGACTGTTGTCTAAATATTCTTTTTTCCATATTGTTAAGTCTCTATCAGGGACAAATGCAAGGTACCATTGCCCAGGTTCTTTGATTAAGCCACACAGCATTTAGTAGATATCCTCCTATTAATGCATGATGTATAATCTGTAGCCAGGACGGAATCATATTCCCGTTTATATGGAACATCACGTTGCTTTTGAGTGCAAAAAGTTAATTTATACTCCACCAACCTTTTGGTTATGCATGTGTGTGCATCCAGTTGCTCCAGGCTCCAGGTAAATGATACAGTCTAGACTTCATATAGCTCATTAGATCAATATTCTATCTCCTTACATGGATGGAATTCGCTATGTCCTCCAAAGTCCAATTTTATTTCTTTCACCTCTCAAATTAAACACTGCCTTAAAGGTTTTCGTGATGGATTACTCCGTTTTATCTGATGATGGTCTTCAAGGCACATGTGGCAGTATATCTTATCCCATTAGTAAAGATCATTAGCTACAGTATAATTGCCTCTCTATGACACATAATAGTTTCATCTATTATTATCGTTCCTGTCCTGTAATTCAATTTCATGATTATGGTTTAACAAATCAAGGGGCACGGCAAACAATATATTTTAGCCATCATTTAAAGTAAAGTCATGTTGCTGACACGATACATAGGGTGGTGCTACAAGACATTTTGTGATTTCACTCTTTTTGGTTTGCTGAAAAATTCCCATTCTCTCTCATTTCTTGAAAGAAAAATATTGAATCAGAAAAAAAAAAAAAAAAGCTATATTTTGCTTTCCTGGCATGCCATGGCCTCTTGTTTCTTTAGGAGAGCAACTGCACCTTGCTAGGGGCTTTCCAAGCATTGAGGGTAGCCCTTGTTCCTAGGGGATCAGGATTATGGAACAATGACACTTATTAAGAGTGGCAGTTTAAGATTTGCCTATTCCACTCTATCTCACTTGAAGCTTACAGGAGAAACCTCAAAATTCACCCCAACATTATCCCATTAGGAGAGAGGAGAGTAAGTTAAGGAGTTTTCTTGCCCTAGAGCTAATATCAAGAAATGTATATGCAAACTGAAAATCATCTTTCTTTGTGATTTGAAAACAGCTTTCATTTTGATTTGAAATTGTATATTTTCAAGTACTCATTGAGCACTTACACAGTCACACATGGCCCAGGAGACTGATAGCCTCTTGTATCTGTAATTTCTCAGACATTAAACCTTCAGGAGTGTTTTCCCATAATTCTGAGGTTTGATATTGGGCCATCTCTCTGAGGCTATCAACTTTTGTCACTCCTTAACACCATTAAGACCATTAAACCATTTTCCTATCTCTTACTCACTTGGTTTCATTGAATAATTATCCTTAGTTCCAAAAACTGTAATGGATGCTTTATTTCCTCTCTAGTGACCGTTCATCAGAAAATATGACGCATAATTAAGAACTCTGGGGGGAAAGGAGAGAGAGTTACTCCCATTATGTAGACGATTTTTAATGAATTTTATATGAATATGAATTAATATGATTTAAAACTAATTACCAGAGAGACACTAATTCTAACAAACCTAAGCAAACCCTGTAGGAACAGTGACCAGTGATTACTGGTTATCAGTAGTGTCGATGTTTTCATTTGGGAGGGAAGTGAAAATAATTGCAATCAATCAAGAAGGAAGCTTCTTGAAAGCAGATGAAAGCTCTCACATTTGTTGAGGAATAACTATGGAACTTTGTTGCATTAACAGATATTGTATTTGCTTCCTGGCTGCATTCATATTTTCTTCTTATATCCAAGGAAGGCTTTAGGAAGGTGCAGCTGAAAGAAAAGTTGATTTTTGTGAGGGTGGTTCTTGAATGATTGATTGAAGTCTTGAAAAGCATTTTGTTGGGCTTTTGGAAAGCTATTTATTAGGGGCTTTTGCAGCAAGGCCGTTACGAGTGCTAGGTTTATTAAGAAATGTTCACATTTTAGTACTGTACGTGGTGATTTGCAAGTATATGTGACAAAGAATGATTAATTTTGCCAAAGCTGTCACAAAGTTTAGGAATGGCTCCTAGACTTTGGTACTTTCCTGCCACCTGGTTTCCTTAGCCAGCTGAGAAGCCTGATCCCAGTGATGGAGAATATTCCATCACACAAACACTACGGAGGTAGGAAATGTAAAATTTCTCATGTCCTAATTCCTGGGCAACAGGTTTTATAAGCAACCTCAGAATCTCAGGTTCCAGATTTGTTGAATAAGTTACTTTGTAAACCTGGGGATCCCAAGCCTTTCACTATCTTTAATTTTAAAGTAAGTTTCCAGATACATTATCTGAGAGCCCTGCTCTGAGGAGGGGTCTATGGCAGCCCTCTAAAAAGGGGACTGTAGGGAGAACTCTTTCTATGTCCAGAAATTCTTTGTCTTTCACAGATAACTGATAACTATGAGGGCTTTTTCTTTTAACAAAACTTTCTAATTTTCTTTTTTTTTTCATGAAATATCAAT
This sequence comes from Petroica traversi, assembly GCA_025920805.1. Taxonomy (NCBI): domain Eukaryota; kingdom Metazoa; phylum Chordata; class Aves; order Passeriformes; family Petroicidae; genus Petroica; species Petroica traversi. Next base: position 7,619,679 of record JAHLSL010000067.1, read on the forward strand.
TACCTCTACAAAGGAGAAGTGTCTTTTCTGCCAGAGACTGCACTGCCTTAATTTCCCTTAGGGGTCTCAGTAGGATTCTTATATTTCTATCCAAAAATCCCAGACAATACTAAGATTTTCTGATTGTGTGCACATGCAGTGTCTTTTCCTCTGGGGTTATATTAGACTTCCTGCACTTGAGTAGCTCCACGCGCTACAGTAAAAGTGGTTATGCTCATTCTAAAAAATGGTAACAAAAAATAGATCCTCAAGGCCAAGGAATTTCAGATTGCAGCCAGTTCCCCACATGCAAGGATGGGTAAATTCAGCCTTGTTAAAAGTGGACTATTGCAATCATTTCACTGAGATGCTCTGTGAGATAAGGAGAAAAATTAATCCATTCCCACTTCAGAAGAGAGAATGGCATACATTTTTGCAAAATAAAATCAATCTTCTTGTGTACCTTCACATTAACAGCTAATCAATTATTATAGTGTCACATAATAAAAAATAATATATTCTATTCAGTAAGTTTTTGTTAGTGTTGGCAAAATCGTGCTAAGACACTCTCAGGAATAGTTTTCCAAATACTGAAATATAAAAGCAATCAGATATCTTATATGAGTGCCTGCAGACAGACAGTTGCCTGGAATAGGAAATCAGAATTTCCAGCTGTAAAAGCTGGAAAATACCTAGACACACTTTGGTTCAGTCACTAGTTGAAATAGAAACACCTGTGTTTGGGTTTTCTGCCTTTAGGGCAGGAGTAGAAGGAAACAACTCAGTACTAATCATTTCCAAATGGACTGGCCAAGTTTAGCAAAGGTCATTGAATGGTGAAACTTGTGCTATGTGTGTATCGCTGACTGCAGGCTAAAAGATGTTGGGGTTTTTTTATCTATTTAGGGCTTTGGTGCCAGTCTACATCCTAAGTAATGGGATTTTTTTTTCTGGAGGCAGAGCCCTTGTCATAAAATATGGTTCTGACTATGAAAATATTCAGGTTTGAAAGTCACTGGTGCTTCTGTAAAAGTGCTTATTGGTACAGATAAGGATTTTTATTTCAGGCCCTTTGCTTTCTGATATCAGGAGCAGCATTAGCTAGAGCTGATTCTGAAGAAGGAAAAGACCTTAGAGTCTCACATTCTCTCTAATGCAAGATCATAGAAGATGTGGGAGTTCTCGTGACCTCTGCTGGAAATTCATCTTCACTGCTGCTCCCGCTTCTCTGTTCTCACCTCTCCCTGTCTGCATCTCCTGGGGTCCTTGAACAGACACTAGAAATGAAGGGAAAGAAGGCTGTGCTCTCTTACAGCCTTAGAGTGTTGATAATTACCACTGGCTCAAAGGCCAAAAGCTCTTGTAAGCACAGGGAAATGAAACGTTGGAGTTCAGCAGGAGGGAGCAGGTGGAAGTGCCAGAGCAGTGAAACAGCAGCTCTGGGCCAACTTGAAGCATCAGTGAGTTTGTGGGTCCTGAAGCACTGACCTTAACAGCTCATGTCAGGGGAATCCTTCCTTAGAAGGGGAAATAGAATATGCTCACCAAATTGTTTCTACATTAATAACCCTTTCTGATTCGTGTCTTAGAGAGGCTGCTGGATTTGAGGCCCAAAGTGTGCCTTGTGCACTCAAAAATCAAGGGCTGATGGATTGATATTTCTTGGAGGAGTTTTTTCTCCAGCTAGAACTAAATGAGAAAATGGTTTGTTCACAAACCCTCCAGGTAGGAACTAACCTAAGCAAATCAATGTCTGCTGAGAGTAACATAGATTTCTTGCTCTCATTGTGGAGAGCTTAATGTTTTAGCAGTTTCCAGTGGTCTGAAAACTCTTCTCCCACTGCATGGCTGCAGATTGCCTTAGAAGGGTCCATCTGCTGTAGTGCTGTGGCATGCCTCAAGCTCAGAGATCCTGTTTCAATGGGTTTATGCTGTGATTGAAAGTCAAGCTTTGTGTGGCAGCTTTTGATTGAGAAATATTTCACCTAATTCATGTGTGTTAAGGATGGCAAAAAATCAAACCCTCCCACGCACCCTTTATAAATCACCCTGGCTAACACACTAGTAAATGTGTTATCAAAAATGCAACACCTATTACTGTGAATTTCAAACAGCCAGCACTGTAAGCCGGATCTGAACCTGTGGGGAAGGTATAAATTGATTAGGCTTTTTGAGAAGCTATAAATTAAGAAAAGCAAGACGAACATCTTTAAGGGTTGACAACAAAGAAAAGAAAGATGATTGAACACAAAAATGCTGGGCTAAACCACAAATAGCTTGTTCCTAAGAGAACAAGGGCAGTGAAAACTTTGCTGGCTTTGAATAAGGGAGGAAGAGTGAAGAGAAAGACCTTGGTGGATTAAAACTATAGGCAAAGAAGGAAGATTAAAACCCTTGACAATATAAAGCCCTTAACTAGAAAAATAATGAGGCAAAATGAGTCATTATCATTAGTGAATATTTAGCTGGAAAAGAATGACAATTAATACTATGCCAACTTTATGAAGATGTTCTCTGCAGCACCTCATCATCCCCATCTTCTGTAAAACCTGAAATGTAAATTTAATTTAAAGCTCTTAAATGCATGGGTTAAAAAAAGTCATGTGGCTCTGAGATCCAATGGTAGGTTTGCAATAGAGTCTATTTTAATGTCCAGATATTGTCCCCTTTTATTATATCTGCAAGCCTGCAGAACCAAGGAATAATCACATAGTATGCAATAAAAATGTAAGATAATTTTCTTGGTGTGAAAAGGCTCCAGATGGAGTGACAAAGAAAGAGAGCAAGAGAAGTGTTTTCTGTAAGTAGGATAGTGACCCACCTCAGATGGAAGTCTCAATTCTCAGAGAGCATAGCTATTGGGAAATGATGGAAAAGAGGAGCTCTGGGAGTTTGTTAGAGGAGTATTAGATAAATTGATTGTGTAAGCTTGACCTGAGGATAGTTTTATTCCTGTTCCTGTCCAGTGGACCTTAGTTTTCCTGGTACTCCACTCTGAGGATTACGGTATTCTGGTATTATTTCTCTTCCATTCTGTTATTTTATAAGAGATAACTTCTAGGCATTTACCATTTGGTCCTCTTCCCTTATTTCATTAGTGGGAGTGATTGAACACTGAGCTAGCCTTGAAGGAACATCTAAATAAACAGTTGCAGGGAGATGTGTTGATCTGATTTATGCTCTGAGCAGTGTTTTCTGTGTGCAACAAGCCCCATTTATAGTAAGCCTCAGCCAGTACTATCAGATGAACTTTTTATGGTCTCACCCTGAACAGGTTTTTTGTGTAGAATACAGTCAAGAAAATAAATTCAAGTTGGAAAAAAACATTTGCATGTATGTATTCTTCAAACTTCATTCTCATATAATCTCTGTATAGATATACCACATAAAGTTAATGGTTTTCAAGTGTACTGCAGGAGTAGAACAATTGATTTTTTTGTTTTACTCCATGTTAACTGAAATAAATCACCAGGATATTCTTCATCTGTCTAAAGTATGCTTCTCCACCTTTTCCTGTGGACAGTGCATTTAAAAAATGGGAAATCAGGAATGTCTCTGATGACTCAAGCCTGTAGTCCAGTATGAAGATAATGATCAGGAATAAAATCTTCAAAAAGAGATGACTGTCAACCTGCAGTAAGCTGAAATGGAATGGCTTTTCTATAACAATATTTTACCTTAGCCTTTGTAATTGTTCTTTAGAAGCGGTAGTTTGTAGGCCTTCTAGAACAGATGTCAGCCTTAACTATAACTTTAATAAAATTAGGTAATATATGATAGCTATCTTTTAAAAAGTGTGTGCTTTTTTTAGCCTTCCCTTTTATACTTTGAGATTCTTTATTTATACACATTTCTGCTCTGTGTTGCATCTTTTTAATTGAAGACTCATTCTTATTCCCAGAAGACAAAGTTAATTAACCAAAAAATGAAAAAAACCCACCTTTGTTCCTGCTTGCTTTCTACATTAGAGGGCAGAGTTCCACCTCATCTCTCTGTTCATCTTTTATTTATTCAAATATGTTTGATAAAATTAATTGGGAATTTATTAAAAAGGCTATGCTAACATCTTGGGGGAGGAAAGGCCTTTATTTAATATGCAAATGTGCAGATACAATGTGTCTGAATCAACGTAGCCATTACTTTGAGGTATTATTTCAGGAAAATTAACTCTGTGGTCCTCTTCAACTTTAATTTTGGGCTATGACAAACATGATTCAGCAATTGAAAGGAGGCAAGAACTTCTAAGAATCATGATACAAAATAGCTTTTTTAATGTTGTCTTCTGTATCTACTAAATTTTTGGACTAATTTTTTTGTAAAATTTGAACTGAAACAAAAGTTTCTGATCACTTTCCATTTTAAGGTTGGCATTTTTTAAAGTGTTTGAAGTTGCATTACAAGAAAATCAGTGTGAGGGGGCAGTAAATACAGTCTAATGCTATGAAGCATCCACTTAAGAAAGGAAGCTAAAGGATGAAATCAGCATCTTTAATTATGTAGTCTAACTACATAATTAAAGGTCATTAGCACCTGTTTATTGTTTCTTTAACAATCTCTGTATATTTCTCTTGGTTTTTGAGGGATCTCATCGTCCTTGTTTGCATGTTGGTTGCTTATTTTTCTGTGGGGTGACACATTAAACTTGGGATAAATAGACTAGATTGAGAATTTGCAGGATGCACCCAGAAGAGGAAAATGAGTCATTCTGTCAGTATATGGTCTTGGTAATTAACCAGTGCTCATGATGTTCCACAATGTGTGGTTCAGTATTAAACACATCTGAAATTACTCTCCAAAATGTCTTTTAAGTTCATTCTGCATATTTAAAGTTTAAAATAAAAATTTAATGCTTTAATTTATGTATTTTTCCCCAGGTCCTCTGTTTCATAAAGATTTGTTCTTAACCACACTTCTCTGTCAGGAACACAGGTCTTTTACATCTCATGACCCTGTCCTGTCTCTGGAGCCAGGCAATATTGATAAAATGCCTGCTAGAACTCCTTAAAGCTCAGTCATTAAAACATGAATCCCTCAAGACAGGCTGAATCAGATACTGCATATCTGATCTGAATTCCAGCCTTCCCTAGGCATCTCCAGCCTGGGAGGGTTCATCTTTAAGCCTGGACAGAAGAATAAGTAGCAGACCAGACAAATTGATTTGAAAGATCTCTCCAGAAGGCACATCCTCCATATTTCTTCTTGAAGCAAGAAAAATTGCATCTAAATTATTCCTGACAGAAGTTCATCTACCTCTTCAAAAGGACCCAGAGCTGAGGTCTTGGCACATTCCTCTGGCAATCTGAACTTCTATTTCCTTCTCATAAAAAGGGTTCTCCCACAAGCTGACCTGAATGCCTCCTGCTCCAACTGAAGCTGCATTTGAGTGCAGGTTCTTCAAACCCAGACAAGAACTAAGTACCATGCAGCCACTCTCACTGTGTGCTACTGTGGTGGGGTGGGGAGGAGAATTGAAGGGAAAAAAAGTGTCAAGTTCCTGGATTGAGAAAAAAAAAGCAGTTCCATAATTTAAATAAAATATAATAACAATATAATAATAAAAAGGGAAAAATAAAAAGAGAGGGAGAAATAAAAAAAAAAATTAAAAGGAATAAAACCCAAGAAAGGCAAGTGATACACAATACAATTGCTCACCCCCTACTGACTGATGCCCAGCATGTCCCTGAGCAGGGATTGATCTCTCACAGCCAGTCCTCCCATCTTCTTCACTGAGACTGGTGTTCCATGGCGTGGAATAACCCCTCCCAGCTTCTTGTGCACCTGCACCCTGGCAGAGCATGGAAAACTGAAAAACCCTTGAATTAGTGTAAGCACTGCTTAGCAACAGCTAAAACATCAGTGTGTTATCAACATTATCCTCATACAAAATCCAACGCACACCACTGTACCACAGCTGCTAGGAAGGAAATTAACTCTATCCCAGCTGAAACCAAGACATAAATGAATTGGGATCACCTGATAGTGGTCCTCATTCCTAATATTAATTCCAGTTGCTTGTTTCAGTGTTTGAGGAGCATGTCTTCGGCAGTGCATTTAGTAGGAGTCCATCTCTCTGTATGCAGCATGTGACTACAGTGGAAAATTTATTAAGATAAGGCAGGCATCAGGCTGATAAAAAAATATCTGTTCTTGCATACACTGTGTGACTCTTTGAAGCACTCTCCCAGGAATGTGCAGCTTGCGTGCTCTAAAGTAACCATTAGTGTCAGGGTAACACAAGGAGTGGGGAGTGGATGGATCAGCTGGTGGTAGCTTAACTAAACAATGAGCATTGTCCTTTGTTATTTGTGATGTGGTAGCTCTGAAGGACCCTTTCAGAATGTTTTTAGGGAGAAAGTCTTTATAAATAGTAGCTAATCATACATCATAAGCTGGGGTTTTTTCCCCTTCCCTCTAGAAAAGCCCTGAACATAAAATTGTCTTTCATCTTGTCAGGCAGGCAGTCCAAAGGAGGGACACTGACAGAGTACAAGTCAAGTGTCTGCTCATCTTGCACCCATCCTTTCTTCTTGAATCAAAGGAGATAGATATTTTTTTCCCCAGTGCAGGATAGATAAGTACCAGGTGACTGCAAAAAGAGTTGTATTGATCTGGTCTCCACACAGTGTGAGAAATGGAAAAGAACTGGTAATTACCTGCCTCATAATTCTGAACATTATCAGCCAGGAAGAATGCTCCAAGAAATTGCTTCCCATGAAGTAATTAATCTTTTAATTTTCTTTTTCCATCACATGGCTTCTTTAAGTCTCTTTAATTCTCATCTTATACCACAGAAGTAGTTAGTACTACACCCTTCAATGCATGTATCAGTTTCTAAGTCCTTCCTTATCTGTTCATATATTCTGCTCCTGTAAACTGGAGTTGCTCATTAGGTTAAAGATCTTTATTTGAGTAGAAACATACACTGTGATTCTAAGTCAGAGCAGATAGATTCAGTTGAAGTGATTATTCTCCAGTCCCTCCATCCCAGTTCAGCTATTATCCTTAATGGTGTCAAATGCTAACTGCCCTGAGTAATATCAAACCCAGTCACATGCAAAGAATCTTTCACATGTCCTTTCATCTTAGTTTCATCCACGTAAGATTGAACTTTGTAAGCTGTACAGAGTTCATGGCTCTTTTTAATGCAAAAGATGAATGAAACCAAAGAGTTTTCACAGTTTCAGAATATTCAAGGCTGACCTTTTTTATTTCATTTCTGTCTCTTCACATGGAGAATACACATCAGAAACTGAATTTATGGTTTCAGATAAGAGGTGAACAGGTCAGGTAGGTTTGCAACATGGTGCTGGCCAAAGACATTGGTTTGTAGCTCAAATTCTGGATCCCCAGCAATCTCTCTGCTTGACCCAAGGCAATACTTCTGATCTGTCTGCAGTTTTATCTTCTGCATTAAAACATGAGTAGTATTGCTTTTGTCTGCATTGCCATTTTAAGGGATAAGGTCTTTGAGGCAAACAAATTGTATTTCATTTTCACAGGTCCTTGTTCACTTTAGGAGCATGAACAAAACCCAACCTCTTTCCCACTTCTTACTGAAATTTTGTATACAGCTTACAGAACAGAAATATCTCCATGGCTCCTATTACAGACTTGCCAAATAACCATATTATGGCATCATCAGGTCTGCAATATAACTGCAGAACTGCTCCGTGGAAGAGTGTACTCTCCACATTAATGATACCATGAATTTGATTGTTAAGTACTTATATTCTAATGCTGCAACTTCAAGTAAAGATTAGATGTGAAAAGGTGAGAAGGATTACAGAATTGTACTCTCTAAAAGCTTATGAAAATACGGCAAGAAGTATCAGGGAAGGAAATATGGGATGAAAATCAGAATCGGAGAAGAACTATCTTCATTAAATGACCTCATTAAAAAAGGTAGTTACGTGTTTGCTAAACTCCTGCTGTGATGACATTAAACAAAAGATCCCTTGCAACTGGAAGATATTAAAGGATACCAAGAAAATAATATATTCCTCTGTAAATGCTACACTTCATGCTATTAATTTCAATGACTGTTTCATATTTGCCTATCTTTCACCTTGATAATGTAATTATAGTGGTACAAGATATTCCACATAGGTGCTAAGATGCAATTTAACTGTCTCCATGTTTCTCAGTCAGATTGTACCTTGCATTTGACCCAAGTATTGTATGGTTATTAATAGATATGCAACGGGAAGTCTCACTGATGCATTTGCTAGGATCACATTGTCCCTGTCCTGACAGTAAAGGAGAGGCAAATAACTTTATTGTTGGTGCAGTCTAAAGAGACAGCAAAAATTAAAATATAGTGTGGATTATCCGTGCAAAGGCTTAAAACAAGGTTCATTTCTATCACTAAAACCAGTATCCCCTTATGCTTTTCTTGGCTGCAGGTGTGTGTCCATGCAAGTTTCCTAACAGGATGCAGTAAAAAAATGCTGGGCCAAAGCATGGATCTGATCACCAGTCGCATAATGCTGCTCTTTTAAACCTTTTTCTGTTACGCCCTGCCAGAAATAATATCATATTATTCATTTGTCTTCAAACAATAAGAATTTGTTTTTTAGTCCAAGACAACCTATTTCACATATGTTCATATGACAACCTATTTTCACATCAGCCACTCTTTCTCTGGCTGATTTCCTTAGATCATTTTTCACAATCCTGTCACACCATCTCACATAATGGAAATGACCAGATATACCATTACTATACCACATTCAGTGCTGCTCTTGTAGAATCTACACTATCTAGCCTTCATTTTCACCCAGCTGTTCTTATCGAGAACATAAGAAGACAAAATAAAAACTAAAATTGGCTTCTAGGCACTTTCAGTTTTAGACTAGCCCCTACTTTTGATTTGAGGATGGATATTCAGATTGAAAACTTTAACTGTGATCATGTGTCACCCATTTTCATGAGCATTTACTAACATCACCATAAGAAAATAGTCAAATATTGGGATTTTCAAAGGATAGTGATGAAGTCAGTCCCTTCACACGTATAGAATCTTTTGAGTACCTAAGCCTCATCTGTTCTGGTTTACACTGAAGCATTTTCTATAATTACATTCCAGACAATAGCACAACACTTTTCTTTTTCACTGCTGAACTCTTGATCTACCGTCTTTATTATGTTTCTTTTTATAAATAATTTTATGGTCAAATACCCAGCTGAAATTTAAATAAAATGAAATCATGACTTCTTTTCACCATTAGCCCAAGATAACATACTAGCATTATGACAGGTGAAGGTTAACATTTCTATTGGCAACTTTCATTTAAACCATCTCGGAGCAGGATGGCATGCATAATTGCTTTGCACCAATAGAGGAAATAACTCCCATTAATCCTGTAGTGAAGGTCATAGAAACATTGCACAGACTCAGAACAATCACAGAATGTAGACACAAGAGAATGACAGGGTCATTTAATTCACATAGCCCGAGCTACAAGTACAGCCTCAGACAACTATTTACCTAGCTATTACAGAATTTTTACATTAGAATCTTCTAGCAAATAAGAAAAGGAAAACTCAGGAAAAAAATTAAATAAGTCTTTGTTGAAAATTAGAAATTACTTAAAATAATAATTCTAAATAGCACAAACTAGCACAGATAAGTTGGATCTGGTCTTTTATTAAAAAAAGCCTTCCCTTTTTCAGCAAAACAGCAAACAAAATCCTGATGCAGGGAGAATCAGACCTTCTATTTTTAATTATTTTTTATTTCTGCTATTATTAACATGCCCTTGTTCCATTCAGGAATACCAAGAGGCAATCTATTCTCGTGGTAATTCTGGCCCAGTTTTTCAAACCCAAGAGAATCTGTTAGTTTGGAATTCAGTGATTAGATGAACAAATCAGAACGCCATCATTACTTTTAACTTTTCCATTACAGGTGAAAAACATGACTTGCACACTACAGACTTTCCCAGTAATTATTGCCAGGGGATATCCTTCCATTTTAGGGATTTTAAATTCATGCCCCACTCCTAAAGCAAAAGATTTCCATAGAAAACTCTGAAAGTTACTGTGGAGAAGAGGAATGCATAGAAGGTACACAGCATTACAGAGGATTAATGGACACTTCACTATACTTCAGGCATTCCTCTAGGTCAGAGAATTAATCAGGGTTGTCCCAGCTTCATCCATGTCAGGGAATACAAACCGAGGTGACACACCGTGTCATTTGAGCAATAGCAGCAATCATGGGAAGCATCTTCTGCTTCTGGACACATGTTAAAACCATGGATTGTGTTTCAAAACTGCTTCATTATGTGCTGCTGAGAGAAGGACTATCTCCTATTGAATAAACGCATTGTTTTCCAGGGGATTAACTTTGGACTTGATGATGAACTGGATGTTGTCTACTCTACATCTCATTCACTCTACTTCCCCATTCTCTTGCACACACCTTTCACCCTCTCATTTTCTCAGTCATTTCCCCAATTTCTCTGAGACTAATCCTGCCTCAGCCACATTCCATGCCCTTCTGTGCCATTTGTCAGCCCTCATTCCCTTCATTTTATTTCTGCTTTTTTCCCATATCTATAATTTACTTGGACTACAAAATACCACTAAAGAACAGCTGTTTCTGTCTCTGTCCAGCAAAATCTTCTCCTCCTCGTTGTAGCTATTTTCAGTGGCTGAGATTACTCTTACACGAGGCTGTGACACTGTCCACAAGCTCATTGCTTATGAATTTTTACATGGACAGTTTATTTTGTACATATTTTAGCTGCACAACCAAACTGGGCACACAAATATGCAACAGGTAGAGGAGTTACCACAGGTAATTTGATCAGCAGGAAATAGTGATGTGCATTTTTTTGATCTGTCCCACTGGAAAGTAAAAGGCACAGGAATAATTTGTAGTTGGTTTCCAATTCTGGTGGATCAAGAGTGCACAACTCTCAGTGATGTGGCTTCATTGACAGGTTATAACCTAGGAAGCCATAGCAGCCCCTGCCACTTCTCCCAGAGAGCAACTTCTTTAAACATCTTCCCATGACCTGTTTGCCATTTTTTCCAGTGTCATACCCACTTTAGTTTTTATTTCATTAATGCAATGCAGGAAGCAGATAAGTATGGGAAAGTCACAACCTTCACTGGATGTGCCAAGCCACACACGATATTGTGTGAAGGTCAATGCTGCATAAATAGATGCTCCAGAACTTGTTTATATGTTGGGGCCATGAAAATTCTAAGTGTTATATAAACAATTAGGACAGATTTAATTACATTCAGCCACTCTTTTGTTTGATTGGTTTCAGTTATTGAGAAATGCTGCAATCTCTCAAAGCAAATATACAGAACTCAGAAAGTCTCAGCACAAATGAAATTTCTGAGTGACTTCCCATACATGATACCCCTCTTCTACTAGAACTTAGAGACTTCCTTCTAAATGTAACAGTTGCTCTTTTTTTTCTCAACAATTAAAAGAGTGAAATTAAAGCATTTTTGCATACACATATTAGTCCTAAAATATGTAAAAAGTGACAAGAATAATCTTAAAACAACAGCTGTAAATACAGGGTGACATTTCCTTACAAGAGTGCCGTTGGGCACAGAATAAAAAGGAATAAAATTACAATGGCACCAACAGGTATCATGGCACTCAGGCACTCAGGGCAAGAATTCCTGTCAGCATGGCACACAGCCAGACCAGCTATTGTCCCAAAAGCAGATTCATTGAATTGGGCTGCAGATAAAGATCATTTTACTCTGACACAGAACTAAATTGATGCCAAGTCTTGCTGTTTATTCTTGGTCCTGTGAAGACACCAGCATCTGTAAATTCATTCAGTGATCCGGAAAATAGATCCTGACACTAACTTTCCAAAAATAAAGTTAACTTTCATGGAATCACAGAGTAATGGGACAGGTAAGGTTGGGAGGGAAAAGAGGGGGTCATCTAGTCCAACCTCCCTGCTCAAGTACGGTCATCTCAGAGCACATGGCACAGGATTTTGTCCTGAAAGTTCTGGAATGTCTCCAGTGAGGGAAGCTTCTCAACTTCTCATGGGCAATCTATTCCAGTGCTCGATTGCCTGCACAGTAAAGTTCTTTCTCATATTCAGATGGAACTTCCTGTGCCCACTTGCCCTGCTGCCCAGCACCACCAAGAAGTGCCTGGTCCATGCTCTGACACCCTCCCTTCAGATACTCACAGATATTGATGAGGTTCCCTCTCAGTCATCTCTTGAGGCTGAACAGGCCCAACTCTCTTAGCCTGTTCTTCTAACCAGGATGCTCCTGGCCCTTAACAATCTTGTGGCCTCTTCTTGACCTGCTCCAGGAGTTCCATGTCTCTTTTTTACTAAGGAGCCCAGAAGTGGAGACAACATTCCAGATGTGACCTCACCATGGCTGAGTAGAGGGCCAGGATCACTTCCCTCAAACTGGCAATGTTCTTCCTAATGCTCCTCAGGATACAAGTGGCAGGGCACACTGCTGGCTCATGGACAACTTGTTGTCCATCAGGACCTCCAGGTACTTCTTCACAGAGCTGCTTTTCAGCAGCTCAGCCCCCAGCCTTCACTGGTGCATGGGGTTATTCTTCAACCTGTCAGACTCATCAGTCTTTGATGTGATTCATCAAGTGCCACAAATCATCATGTCAGCATGGACAGATCAGCAGAAAAGCATGCCTTTGACTGGAGAGCAAGAGTCCTCCCTTTCACTACAAACTGACATTTATGTAATTTTCAAGGGACATAGTCATCGTCCAGGACTTAACCAGTTCTCATTGTCTTTACATGCTACCCATTCCTGAACCATAACTATGACTTCCATGTCGAGTTCTGTTACTGGCACGCCACAATTTTTTTTCTTTGAACTGAATTTATCTCTCTTTTGACCAGATTGCTGTAATCTGACATGCACTGTTGGTCTCTGCAACAAAATCAGCTGCTCTATTTTCTTGGAAGAGATCTCTGTCAATGAGAATACATTATTTCAATGTCCATCTAGGGCTTCTACTCAGAGGATTCAGCATTATTAACTCTGTGAACCCACTATCGGTGAAAGCTACAGCAGAGATTTACTGGAGCAGTGCACTCCTCCAATACCACAGCAAAATCCTGTCAGTTGAGCACCACAGTTGATTATAGCACTGAAATTACATTCATGACCACCTGCTGCTTGAAAAATTGTGTAGGTCTTGACATTCAGTCTTTGACTTCGATTGGGTTCCTCCCATGGCTGATCTTCCAGATTTTCCCTTGGCTTTCCTGTGGTGCTACACCTGCTTGTTTTCTGTTATAGTAGGAATATTGTGGTGCACTCCATGAACTGCTGAAATAAGTACATTAATATATGCCTAAGGCTCTCACCATGGTATTTAATTAATGACTTTTGATTCATATGGGACAAAATCAGAAATTTTTGTCAGAGAAGGCTAAATTGCTATAAAATAAACACCAAATAATCTCTGAAGAACAAGGATACCAATTATGTCTGGAGAGCTTTCAAAAGAATTGGAGAAAGCAGCAGTTGAACAGAACTCTGTTCATTTTTTTTTATTTGCTTTCAATATTAAGGAAATCAGACAAAAAAATAGTCCAGGCTGACATGTGATGTATGGGATTCAGCTGAGCACCTGGCCCTACTCAAACTGTTCAATGTAAACTAACAAATCTGAATTACTCACTCACCACAGTTTATTATGCAATAATGGAATAAATATTTAGGGTTTTCTTCAATATGTTCAGTCCAACACAGAGGAAAAACTCTCAGTTATAGCTTGTCTCGGTTATAGTGATGTTCTGGGATTTTTTTTTTTATTATTTTTTTTTTTGCTGGATATTGATACATTCGTGTGAATATAAAATTCCAGCATGTGACTTGCACTGTAAAATATGATTGAAAACAGCCTCCAAGTAGAAATGTGCCACCTTGTCAGACTGAGTATCATTTTACTTTTTTATAAAGAGTGCTTCAATCTCAAGTAGATTGTATTTTGGGTGTGTCCTGAGTTTGCGCCAATTATGTCTCCTTTAGGGAGAAAATCAAAATCACAAACAAGCCATCTGAAAATTTCAAAAACATTGTTTTCAGGATTTCCTACAATCACAACTGGATTCTGTGTCCACAGGTCAAGATGCTCATATAAATATATATATGTATAGTTCATAAATGGGATTGGCATGTGTGGAACTTGTGAAGGAATTTGTCCAACATCGCTTAACTGGAATATCAAGGCAGTAGAATATTCCTATCTGTTAATTACAGGCATGTAATAAGTGGATAAAGTCCAAAGAACAGTGAAAATTTTAAAATTATGTAGAAAACATTTTCTCCAGGGAGTGCTTTTGGAGCTTTTTTTACTGTAGACAAGAGACGACAGAGGAAGCTACCATACCTTATCCTTAAATACATAAGAAGTTGTTCTAGAAGAAGAAGATATTAATCCAAGTCTATCTCATATTTTGCAATTGCAGGTCATTTTCCATAACATCCCCTGTGTTTAGCATGGTCCTATCTGCCCTGACATTTAGCAAACATAAAAGTGATGACCAGTCCTACATGTGTTTTCAGGACAGTGCCATCACCATGGAGCTCTTTGTGAGCAGATAGTGATACTAATAAAGTCGGGTTTCACTATATCATTTAGATTAGTTATATTAAAGCTGTGTTGTATGGCAAAACATCCATATTTATGCTGTATTTAATTTTCTATTAATAATAAATCTGTGTGAAATACTTTTGTTATCAATATTGATCACTATTCTGATTGAAAGCCAAGATGTCAAGGTTTCCTTTAGCATCCTCAGTTATATTTAATAGCCCTGTTGATGAGTGAGAGCCTAATGAAGGCTAACAGATGGTCTATTTAATATTGCTATAGGGTTTGAAGCACTTGCCAAAACAGATACACAAAAGGATTTGACAGCCCTGTAGCTGAAAACCTTTAATTACAGCTACTTCACTCCTAGGGGTTTCTGTGAGGCCAAAATAACAGCACAGCTTTAGGATAGGTCAGTGTGGTGAGCAAAGACTTTGTGGAGCCAGACAGTGAGTGCTGGTAAAACTGTTTGCTGAACATTAATAAACTGGGCTTGGTGCAGGCAGCTTAGAAAGACAAGCCTGGACAGAGAGAGGGAAATAAGTGATGATGTTTTCTCTGCCTCTGAGAACAGTTTGCCCTTTTCCTAAAATACCACGTCTTGAAGATTGTCATCACCTGCTGAGCAGGTAGGTGCAGAGAAAGCCGGCAGCCAAAGGGGGCTTTTAATTATGCCTGAGTTATAGCTGGGACTTCACCTTAAAATCACATGAGCTGCAGTCCATTTACTACTACTAGGGACAGCAATCTGCAAGTAAGGGGGCTCAGATTTGCTGAGGCTCCTAAACTCTCTCTTTGAAGGAGTGCAAAACTTTATTGAGGACAAAAGAATACACAGAGAAGTCAAAAGTCTCTAAAAACTCTTCTGATTTGTTGTTCCAAGTTTGAGTGTAAAGAAGGAGCTTTCAGCAACTTTCAATGATTTTCTCCTGGCTCTACCTGGAACAATTGCCCCCTGGTTTTCTGGCACAAATTCACACCACTTCCAAAATTAAAAGGCATAATTAGCAGTCCCATTCTGATTTGCCTCAATTGATTTCTTGGCCACTGCTTAGAAATTTAATACATTCCTTCAGAAAGAATAGGTGTTTTCACTGCCTTTACTGTCTCTGGCAGATCTGTCTGTGACTACAGGTATTGATTCTTTCTGAGTGCCAGGAGGAGCTAGTGGAGTTGATCATATATAATTCGAAATATCTGATCAGTACTTGTTTTATACAGTATTTTCTAGAGAAAAGAATATGTAAGTATGTGCACAGACAGAGATGTAGACAGGTTTTGAGACTCTCTGACAATGGAAGAATGGTTTCCCCTCACTGCCATGCCCTTTGTTACACTCAACAGCAGAGGCCATCCCTGCATGCAAGAATAAATAATTTCATGGAGAAAATGGGGACAGTGGGGGGTAGAAAATGGAAAATAAACAAGAAGTGAGATTTCCTAAACTGTCTCTTGGCAGATTGTGAATTATCTCATGTAAAAGCAGTTGTTTCTCATTATATTCCAGACAATGCTGAAGCCTGACATTTTTACTGGCTCATGCAAGAATCTGCCTTTTTGGCTCCATCCAAACTGCAACTAGAAGTGACCAGACACCAAACACTGGTCTGAAGGAGAGAGTGCACTCTCTGAGTGCCCCAGCTACTCAGGCAAATCAAGCAAATGTAAAGAAACAAGCTGGAATTTACAGTAATCTTGATCCAGCAACTTGTGGAGCACCTGGAAAGGGTCCGATAAGATTCAATCCGGCTCAAGATAGAAACCACCCCACAATGGGCCAAGAAGTGGAGTGCAACAGCAGCACAACATCCCAGAAAGAGACACAGTCAGGAGAGTAGTAACACAGGCTGCCAAATTTGAGATTAATTGGAAGAGAATCACTAATTACAAGGGCTGTGAAATCAGAAACTCTTTCATCCCTGAATGCAGTTAAACCTGATAAGTAATAGCTAGGTGGTGGGGACGTTTTGAAGCTAAATATATTTTTAATGTGATATGCATCTTCTTTGAAGTATATATTTTTAGTAAATGTTCATCTGTTTAATTATTATTTACTTTGTATAGACCTTTGGGATTTACTAAGATGAAAGAGGTTATTGTTTGTTTATTATCTTGTGAGTGACAATGCCAGGGCTGACTCCTAAACTAGTCCATCACTTTTAATACAGGACCTCAAGCCATTCTAATACAGAAAATATTCTTTCAAAAAATCATCTTTGATGAAAATTCATATACACAAAGGATATTCCATAATTAGAGAAGGTACAAAGCATTGAATGTGCCAGTAAAGTCAATTAAGCTCTAATTACTATTGGATTCAGATCTGCCACTGCATGATAAATTGCTCAACTAAAAGTATCTTCTCCACACAGAGGTGCTAAATTCACCCCTGCTGATGTTACAGATGTTTTTTCAACTACTCCTCTGATTCTATTTGAGATAAAAAATGCAAACTTTCTCCTGTTTTAGGCAGCAGTGTGAAAAAACTCATTAGCTGATATAATCTGTATAGGTAGTTTTCTTTGTGTGGTTACATGACAATCCCTCACTTTCCACATTTCTGGGCTGTGCTAATGACTTCACGCCCTCTTTTTCTCAGGAGGCAGAAGATCTTTCTGCAATGAGCAGTTGACATATGGTTAGTGTCTAGCCCTTTGCCATCATTCAGGTGATGGAGAGCTTTGGAAAACTCTTGACTTCATCTCAATCTCAATGTGCTCCATCAGGAATTCTGCAGATGACAGTGATTCAGCTTTTTAAACATTTCCAAATAGTTCATCACTCACTGCCACTTTTCTCCTTACCTTTCAGTGTTAACAAGTTTCCATATGCTGTTTCCATATGCCATGTGGCTTTTACAGGATCTCAGACAGTAACTCTTCCAAAAGCTTCAATACCTTTGTGGTAGTTTTGTTTAGCAAAATATTCATGCAACCATGACAACAAAGTGAAAGGCATCATTCCATGGGCTTCAGTCAATTTAGAATGGCTATAATAAAGTTCAGTTTTCAAAATTTTAGGAACAATTTTTAGATGGGACTAGACCAGAGTGATTTCTTGGTATAATTTCTGCTTGAGTCACTCACTTGTCTTTCATCCAATCTCCCTTCATACTAAAACTATAAAATATATATTTTAAATAGAATGAAAAGCTTGAACTGATGTTAGCACAAATATCATGTTCTTCCACCTTTCAGTTCTCAGCGGCTCCAATCATGTTCCTGAGAGTATCTTGCTGTCAACTTACTGAAACTCCTTTAGATTTATCAGCCTGATCAGCGTGTGTCTTACAGCCCCAGAACAAAACCCAAAGGGTGGCTCCATAGTGCAGATGCACAAGATAAGGTGTTTAAATCTGTTTAGGGGGGATACAAGTCATGTCCAACTAGTTTCTTGAAACTAATACCTCAATCCCTGCTCCCCCACCTGATTTTCCTTTGCCACATCTGAATATAGTGAAAGTTCCCTTTCTACATGAAAAGAAACCATCTTTCTCTTGAAGTTCTCTTGAAGTCTTTCTTTCATTTCCTGCTTGTTTCTCTCCAAAGGAGACTGAGGTACCAAAACTTGCATGTTTCTCTTCACCTTTAGCTGAGAGAAAACATCTTCTTTCTTCCTAAGCACTTTTATTTGCAGTTCACAATGCTCCTGCCCCTCCAGTGTCTGCTATTGCTGCTCAGTGATGAGGTGAGGGCTGTGGAAAGTGTTGCTCAGGAATCCCACACAAATAACATTTATTACTGCTCACCTTGGGTGTCATGGAAACACAAATCTTACAGCACTAAACAAAAGTGAGTAATCTGAGCCCAGTCACACCAGCAGAAGCACCTCATTTATTAGTTATTTAGATAATTATCACCACAGTGCAGCAGAAATGAGGACTCCATGTGATGAGTGATTTAACTTCAGTGCAAGCCCATTAGTCACAAAGGAACATGCTGCTCACATTGCATCCCTCAGACAGCACCAGGACTAATCCTCTGGAACTGGTGAGAGCACAGAATAGGAACAAACAAGGGGTTTTCTTCACCACTTCACCGTTCTTGATTCTGCCAGCTGGAGAGATTGAAGATTCTTCACTGTGAAGTATAGGTGCTGAAAGTACCATCCCTGACAGCTCCACCTGCTACCAGGTGCAAAAACTGTACTGAAGACAGGGGGTTAAGGTGTGCTTTCTCTAAAGCTCACTATTTCTTCTCTAACTAGCAAAGCTTCAAGTGTAGTGCTTCCAGATAAAGATTTTTTCTTTATTTTACCATTAGAAGGCATAGGAAAACAGAGATTTTGTGATCACAATCTTACTGGAAATTATTTAAATGGGGCTTCAACTGTTGTTTGTAATTCAGTTTATTATGTGGGGGTTTTTACTAAAACTACTAATTCTTCTGCCTGGAGGGCACATTCAGAGATTCTGAAGTGTTTGGCCCTGATACCTTGCTTTCAGTCACATTTAATAATTAAGTACATGAATGATCTAAATGTCTTCCTCTGTGTTATCACAGGCAGTCAAAGAAAATGTCATTGTTTAATTTGCCATAATAACATGAGTGCAATGGCTTCATCATGCATGTTTTTGCTGCTCACACTATTCTGAGTCCAATTTCAAAGAAAATGTGAGCAAATAATGGCAAGATTGACCAAAACCATTTATGGCTGAAGAATGAAATACTTTCAGCTTTCAGTTTCTTGAAAGGTTGAGGAGAGGACTGAAAAGCTTATGGCAATCCTTTTTAGGGAGGAGATGGTTTCATGAAAAAGCAGGAAAACAATTGTATCTCAGATCAGAAAAAATGGAATCTGAAATTTTTTTAAAAATGCCAAAAGTAAGAGCTCCAAGCAGTCAACTGTTTACAGAGTACTTCCCACAGTCACAGTCAAATGTATTCTGAACTCAAATGCTTTACTCATTATAAACAATTTAAATTGCTTATAAATTAAAACTGTTTATAAAGTACTTGCTGCACTTTTAGTTTTAGGAGTATTTATAACATTTTACAAGCACTGTAGGCTCCCACATTCTATGTGTGTCTGTGCCTGCTAAAGATGTCGCTAAATTTCCAAAAGCCATTAAAACAGGGATAGAAACAAAAACACTTATAAACTTTAAAACCTTGTTAGCACAAAATATATTGAAAGTCTTACATGGGGAGGAAACTCACTCATAAAGCAGCCAATGCTTAAAACCTTCTTAATCGAAAAATAAATAATAACAATAACAATAATACTACTACTATATTATTATTCCTTTCTGAAAATTACTACCTTATGTATAACCCCTATTAAAAACACTTTAAAGTATTTCCAAAAGGTATTCAGGAGTTTCCAAAGCAAAAGATTGAGTTGTCTCACACACTCTGCCCAAGTGCTGCAGTTTCTTTGACATTTGTTCTCTAAAAGGAAAACCTATCTCTGTTCCCTGTGTTATTTTTGGAAAATGAGGTGATTAGTTTACTTTTTTCTTAAAACAACTCCTCCACTAAAACCTTTAAGATACTTGTTTAAAGTAGGGCCTCCACTAAAACCTTTAAGTAAGATACTTGTTTAAAATCATGAGCCTATTCTAATAAATAGGAGCACCTCTGTTGACTTCCCCAAAGCTCTGAACAGCAGAGAGACTGAAATCTGATATCCCTGGTTATATTTGCCTGGCTGACCCACAGGATGCATCAGAGGCCATCTGAGATACCACATCCTTTGTGGTCTGTTTGATTCTCCAAACACTCAATTCTAAAGACCAGGGTCAGATACAAACCCAAATAAAATCACAGGAATATTTTTCATTATTAAATGGTATTTGAATCAGGAGACAGAGTGCATAGAAGATCATGTTATCTAAGGCTTCCAATAAAATTATTTCCATTAAAATCTCAATACTTCGCACCAGTCATTATGAAACTGCATTTGCTCTGCCACATTTCCCCTAGAACCTTAAGACAGAAATATACCTGAATTGAGAGTTTCAGAACTACTTAATATTGGTTTAATTCTACTGCCATTGAAACAGTTGGTAAGATTTCCATTAGTTTCAATAGCACAACATTAAACTCAGTGTAAAAACTACATCATCTATTGTGTCAATGTGTCATTTTATAACATGTTAATGATAATGGCATAAAAAAATTAAAAGCAGTTCATTTTGCACTACTATGGAACCAAAGGAAGAAAGTACTGCGAGCTGAAGAGATATATGACTTTTTACCAGGGTTCAGGTAACCTTTGATCACTTTTAAAAATTAAAGAGATTTTAAGGCTGAAAAATGCTCATAATAAAAGACTTAAAGAGCTCAATCTGTTCATCAAAAAAGATCAATAGTTACTTAATTGCAATATAGCAATGCCTTCACAGAGAGAAAATGCCATGTAGTAAAGGACTCAATCTATCACAGAAAAGCACAAGAACAATAGGCTTCACATTACACCAGGTAAAATCTTCATAGAAATAAAGCTTCTGGCCTCTCAGGTTTTGAGGTTTTCTGTTGGATTTTTTTGGACTCTCTTTTGTTTTGTTTTGTTTTGTTTTTTGTTTTCTTTTCTTTTCTTTTGTTTTGTTTTTTTGTTTTGTTTTGTTTTGTTTTAATGAGATGTTCTGAATAGGTATTAACAGCTTCAGATAAGAACTGAAGCTGTTGTCCTAAAATTGGCATGATGATCAAACACAAGTTATCAGTCCCATCAACAGGTTAAATAGGAAAAGAAAGGAGGAAGAAAAAAATTACTGTTCCTATGCGGAATACTAGAAACACTTAAAACTTCTAATTTCTGGAATTTCTTCCCAATTATTCCACATTTCCAACAGAGAAAACAGAGGAATATAGAGAGTGGAGTACAAAAAGAAAAGAGAGAAGAATAAATGCCCAATTTGAATCAGTTCACCAGCTGAGGATCAAGGCAACAATCGGAAGGAATTGAGGAAATGTTGGGGGTTGGCTCGTTTGTTTACTTGATTTCAGAAACTTATATTTAATGGCACAGATTCCATACTCAGATCAAGGCACTTTAGAATACAGGTGATGGTTTACTTTGTAGAGAAAATGTTTCTTTGTTTTTTGTTTTTTGGTATCACTCTTCCTTTTTTCCCATTATGTTGTGTGTCACTCTACAGTGACTTTACTTTGCCAGTAGAATTAAAAGTAACCTAATATAAAACATTCATTTGGACATTCACTCTGTTACCTCAGTAGCTGTTACGTGATTTTTTTAAATATTATTTTTTAAAAATACATGCTTTTATTTGTTATTCTCCTGCTTTAGTAATACTGCCAGCTGTACTTTCCACTTCGCATGAATTCAGGTCTATTCCAATTTTCCACTTCCCTGCCTTTAATCCCAGCGTTCCAAACGGAATCCCATGCTACACTAATATCTCTTACTCACTGGCACAGAAGAGATCAATATTTTAAAATGCCATATGTTTTATAGATCAACTGTCTTGTGCATAGGAATCCAATGGCATCTGAACCATTACACAATATTTTTAAGTTACACAAGTCAAGGACTGTGAGGTCTATCTTTGCACACGCTATCAGTTCCTAAAATGTCTGTACTCATCTGTGAAATGTTTTACTAAACATAGTATTTTTACTAAACATAACTAAGTTACCTAAATCCTCGATCTCCTCT
This sequence comes from Petroica traversi, assembly GCA_025920805.1. Classification (NCBI taxonomy): domain Eukaryota; kingdom Metazoa; phylum Chordata; class Aves; order Passeriformes; family Petroicidae; genus Petroica; species Petroica traversi. Next base: position 7,641,853 of record JAHLSL010000067.1, read on the forward strand.
CATCATAAGCCATCCTCTGTGTCTTACAGGCATGGTAGAAATTTAATAATGTGAACATTTTCTCCTTCACACACAGTCAAATTTGCTGGAAGATTTTCAGGTTTCATTTATCCATCAAAATTTGACTGAAGCTCTTGTTCAAGCATAGGGGATGCCAGTGGCTGAAAGACACACATCAAACGTGTTTGGTCACTGAGGTTAATTTTACCAACACTTCAGTCTGATTCACCTGGGGGTTCAGATGCAGATGTGAGGAAAATATCGAGTGCAGGGATCTCTGTGAGCAGCAGCAGTGGGAGCTTTGGGGGGCAGCAACCTGAGCCCCATATGAGAGGCTGTGAACTGCTCGCCCATTTTACAGCCAAGGGCACAGAAACCTTGAGCACAGCTGGGACTGGACACTCAGAGACACGGCAGGAGCTGACAACCCTCAGGCTGTCTCTCCTTACACTGTGAGAGAATAAAAGTCCAGAGGTTCCTTTGCTTGGGATCTCTCCTCAGAGGCACCAGGTTGAGCTGTTATTTTGTCACCTAGTTATTGCACCAAGATTAAATTATGTTAAGGATCTGGACATCTGAGACTCTGCAATGGGAAACCTTGTGTCAAGCAGGTAAGGAAACTGTGACTATGAGTGGGGTGTTGGCTGCAAAAGGGCCTCAGGTGGTGCGAGTGTCACTGGTGACAGCCAGAGTGGCTTCTGGATGGTACAACAGGGATTTGCCTAACACACAACCAGACAAAGGATAAACCTCTGGAGCAACACAAGCCTTGGAGTAAACCACAGGATAATTTGCCTTTCAAGTTGTGCTAACTAGTCCTACGTTGGCTCTGACTCCATTCCCTGAGCCAAAATACTTCTAAAGATGACACCATGTTTTTGTGGAACTATTTTGTTATGTTTGGGACAAAACATGGATTCATCCCAATTTCAAAACTGGAGCACCAGACCAGACTCCTTGGGAGTGATATTATGTTCTGCTCTTTGGGAAATTTTCCTAGTTTGCTGCTAAATCACCTCTCAGTCAGAAGGGCAGCTGCTAAATGACTTCAGGGTTGGCAATCCTATGAGTTCTAGAGACAAAAGTCCATGACTGTCCCAAACCACCATCTCTGTTCCCTTTCCTAGAAAATTGTGGTGTTAAGTCTCAACTCCAAAGAGAAGAAAAGCAAACCTTTAAAATAACCCTCTTTTTCAGCAAATGCAATGATCTTTGCCTGTTTATGTCTACTCCAAGCATTCTGTACTGATGATAAGTCTGAGGTGAAGGGAGGAAAACTTCGCTGCTTAAGAGAATTTCTTGGCTTTGCCCTTCCCTACTATACAACTGTGTCAGTATGTGTGAACTGCTTTTGAAAAAGCCCAGAACAAAACATTATTCAATAGACTTTTCCCAGTGGAGAGTGGATTAGAGAACAAGCATGTGATATATTAGACATGCTGCTTAATACAGCACTGGCATTTGGAGTAAGGAATGAAGGGAAGGGAAGAGAAGAGAAAGAAGAGAAGAGAAGAGAAGAGAAGAGAAAAGAAGAGAAGAGAAGAGAAGAGAAGAGAAGAGAAGAGAAGAGAAGAGAAGAGAAGAGAAGAGAAGAGAAGAGAAGAGAAGAGAAGAGAAGAGAAGAGAAGAGAAGCAAGGCAAAGCAAGCACTTCTTCCAAGTAATTTTAAGCAAAATAAATTTTCAAGTGGTAAAAAATTAATTGGGAATGAAACTTATGTAGTGGCTTCCACTCTACAGAAATATTTTTTTCCTGCATGTAGCATTGTATCTTCATGGTGTAGTTTACATGAAATTTAGTTTAAATTGCAGCCTGAGGCCCTGGAGAAGTCTCTGAGCAAATAATCTGGATTTTATAATTCCGTTATATTTCTTCACCATATTATTGCAAATTTGTATAATGAGTACCTTTCCTCCAAGGAAATGGCCAAGATAGTATACTTGAGGAAGCTTTTTAATGGCTATTAAAATATGGTTATTATAAGTTTTTAATAACAAGTTGGAAGAAGGCCTTACCAGTGAGGGTCAGGAAGGAATCATTCATCAGACTTCAGATTTTACATCCTCCTGTAATGAGTACAGTCAGAGGACATCTGATCACACAGATTTGAGAATTGTGTGTTTAGGTGAAATTTGGATTCAGTCTGGCATGTCTTTATAAAACCCTTTTCCTCTGCTGAATGCAGGAATGCGTAAAAAGATGATTTTGATCTGGCAATAAGGGTCCTCTGTCCAGAAAGAATTTCTGCCTATAGGAACAGAGAATGGGATAGTCAAAAGCATTGAAAATTTTTTACTTAAGTATATAAATATGCTGCAGGTTTTCTCCACACATGAACATAGTACTTTAAAATATCTCCATCTTTTCTTATTTTCAGTAATTTTTTTTTTCGGGTGGATATATTTATTTATTTGTCTTAATGGCTGACTTATCTAAGTATTATTGCAAATAGTAGACCATAATAATAATTCCAGAGCTCTCCCATTCTATGTTGTTTGTGTAGGGAAGTACATTTCATTTCACACAACATTTATAACTCCGTGCTATAATTCCAGGAAGTCAGAAAGCTTTTAAAATTTAATGAACAAAAATTTTATGCTTTTACAACATCCAAAATTGGGCTATACCAAGCAGTTGCATGCAGGAGATTTTCTCTTGACACTGCTTTCATTTTCTTTCCACTACACCAATAAGAATTCATCTACTCTGAAGTTAATTAAGCTGAATAGGAAAAAAGACATTTATGTGAATCATCTCCAATGTCTTAATCCATTTGTGTAGATATTTTTTCTCTGAGATGCTCCCAGCCGCTATATTTCATAAACAAATTGCATGTAGAAGTTGCAATTTTCTTTCCTCTTTACAGAACGATCTTTTAAAGGAGCTCTGAAATATCTGTGTATCATAGAGGATAAATTTTCAGTCCCACTGAAGAACCCTTTTCCATGTGCTGCCTTGCCTGACAGCATTGCTCTCTGAGCAAATTTGTGCTGGGTTATTACACAGTTGTAAACTAGTTAATTTATCCTATCGTGCCTGGTGTCCATATGCAATGTCTTTTTTAATAATTTACCATGTTTGCAGACAGTAATTAGTCTGATTTGGAACAAACATCCTGCAGTATCCTGCCCTAACTAAACAGAGATGAGAAAAGGACAGGGAGAGTAATGTATGGATGAAATGCCACTTCCTTGAGCCTGACATTTTTGTTTCGGAACATCACAGATTAGCAAACATATCTGGAGCCAGAAACAGTGACCCAGAAATCACATAGGCAATTTTATCTGTGTTGCACCGTGCCAGCCAACAAATCTGGAGTCAGGTAAATACACCAGGACACGGAGATGATGCCCAGAAATATCTGGGCTCAGTTTTTAGGAGGCAATTTTTAGGACACAGAAATAGCAAGGCTGGGGACTGCTGCTGGGGACAAAGTCTGGCAGGGATCTCAGGTCCTTGCCTTGCCATGGGCGTCTGGGGAAACCATCCCTCCTTCCCAAGCTGCCAAACAGAGCTAAGGCTGACCTCCATCCCAAAGATAAATAGAGGAGTAATTCTAATGGAGGAAGAGGCTCATCTTCTTATTCTCAAGTGGGAACAAATCTCTTGGTTTTCAGAGTTTTAAAAGATCCACTGAGAGAGCAACCAGCCATCCTGGATTTGGAACCTGGAATCCCAGAGCTTGTCTTGCAGTAACAGGCATGTATTGAAACCTTTCAGTGTGGTAAAATGAATTCTGATGGATGCCCTCACTCCATTAAGCCACTCCACTTTTTTCAGTTTGCAATAGCAGGAAGAGGAGCAGGGAAGCATCTAGGGGCAAAGCTTTCTGCTTTTGTGTTAATGACACACATGGCCTCTGCCGTGATCCCTGTTCAGTGCCAGGGATTCTTTACATTTAAAGTGAAGCCAGACTGCCCTGCCTGACAAAGGTAGAAAGGTATCCAGTGAGTTCAGCCATTGTCATTGTCTGACTGTGGGACAGTTTCTGACTTAGCCCGGCTCTTTACTGAAAGAATGCTGGAAAGTTGGCACACATTCCCAAAAGTTTTTTGTAGGCGTTATTCCCACGCCTGCTGAAAAGCACCAGGACACCTCCTTGCTCAGCCCGTTTGTGCCCTAGAGGATGCAGTCAGCTTTTCATCTCTGATGTGGAAAAACTATTTTCTTTTCTTTATTTTCCACTGAGATTTTTTGAATCATGATCAGGGTTTCAAAAGGCTACAGCAGTCACTGAGGTAACTAATTAGCATTCCCTTCTCTATGGAAATTACCTGAGTGTATTTTATGCTCTTTACAACAGTGGTACTGTGTTTGAAATCAAATACATTTCTCAGAATAAGATATAGGAAAAGAACTTCAAGACCACCTGGTTTTGAATTACAAAAACACAGGATTACTGGAAATGCAGAACTTTCACCCCACACACACTGTTCTGGCATTCTAAATATTATGTTTTTTCTTAATCAAATGTTCCTGTTAAATAAAGCTAAAAAATTTTTCTCAATCACTTGAAATATTGCAACTGTGATGTAAGCGTATCACTTTGAATTATGTATATTTTCTAAATATACATGATCATTGATCACAGCTTTCTTTTAGAATATTGGCATTTGAAAACTTCTTAAAGGTTAAAGAAAACTTATAGGATAATCCTCTCTTAAATTATAACTATTTCGAGCAAACAAAATTGAAATTAAATAAATGAAACAATCTTTTCCAAACAGTGTAAAATGAATTATTTAGGCCTGATTCAATTATTAAACAGAAAAATACTATTACTTTGTCAAGTTGATATGTTTCTACAAGCCAAGAAACTTTTTCTTGAACAATTTATGGCTTCACAGTTTAAACAGTGCACTCTTCTGGATTACCTTTCCTTTTTTGTTTCCTTTTACAAAACTAATTAAAGAAAACAAAACAAAACAAAAAGCTTCAAAAACCACAATGCAGCTATACTGGACAGATTTTCATTGCATTCTACAGGAGCAGAGCCCTGCATATATTAATTAGCTGTAACCCAAATTAGGCCTTTTTCAGTTAAAGCTCATACAGATGCACCGTCCTTAGAGAAGAAGCTTCACTGCCTGAACAAAGGTGGTTTCCAGCCTGTTCCTGGGATAGAGAAAGAGCCACACATCACTTGGTACAGCTGACTTTGGCCACCTCCTCTCTCAGGTCTGTCCTAAGCAGAGGCAGAGCATTGAAGGGATCTCCAGGATCCAGGAGATTAAGGATTGAGGGATTCTAAAGGACTGAAGTAGCTGTCCTTTAGAAATTCTGTCAGATGACCATGAGTGCCATCACTATTACAGGGACTGATCTATTTTGCTCTCAGAATAATTGCTACCATTCCTGCCCTGGCGAAGCAGAAAGAGAGGTGATCAAAAGGAAGAGATTTTCTCTTTTCTGTTTGTTTGACTTCCTCAGCAAATAGCAAATTCACCAAACAGATTTACATTGAATAAAAACCTGTGACCACTTGAGTCCATTTCACTGGATGTAGGAAAACAAGTGTGGCTGTGGGGAAGATGCAGAAGATTAGTGGTGACATTTTTAAAATTAAATATATGAACTTTTCCCTCTAAACCATCCAGCTTTGTTTTGATATCTAATTCTGCTTTTAAAAGGTTAGCTCTTCTTGAATGGATGCTTAACATTCTTTGTTCTTTCTCCTTGTTTGGTTATCAGCTGTTCTAAAATTGCAGGGGAAAAAATGAAGAAAAAGTAAAAGCAGAGCTAATTATTTCACTTTTGGCAAATTAAATACACATTTTTGTTACAAGTTTAAATGGCATCTTTTAGCCCACTTTAAGTAAACAATGCAGACAATTCTGCTGTTTTCACATACCTCTTTGGATACTGCTGTACTTTGTCTCAACCTCTTTGCACTGGAGCTCAGCCCATCCCAGGGCCTCAAGCACTTTGATATTACTGGTGGTTCTTTGGTGCAAGGAAACAGGACTTGATCCAGCATAAATTCCACCTTTCTGCTGAAGAACAGCACAAATACTTCAGAAAACTCAGGATACATAAACCCTTATACATTTTTGTGAAAGATGTTTGTTCCTTTTCTTCTGAAAAGATAACATTTTAAATGCTCTGGTTCATTTATTCTAATGTCCTATAAGTGGTACCAGTTCCTTACAGACAATTTAAAATTCTTTCACACTCCAGAAATACCATAGGCAGTAGCAAGTTAGATAAGTCATTCTTACAGTTATTAGTTGATAATGATGATAGCTTCAGTTCATCTGAAAAATTATTGCTTATAAAATTACTGTATCATAAGCAAACTGCACCTTTTACTGATTTGTTTATCCTCGCAACACTTTCAGTTTGGATAACACTCTTTTTTATTAATATTGCTATTATTTATTTCCCCTCATCAGTTCCATAAGATCCCTCATAAAATATATCTTACACTTGCCAGCATTAAGAAAATTACTAACTTCCAATACAGCTGAAGTTGGATCTCTCAGGAGGTAGAGGAAGCAAAAAAGAAACCCTGACAGTCCAATCTGGATGTATTTGGGTATTTCCCCCAGCCCAAGTGATGAACAAAATTTTTAAAACCCAGTCATCATCATGCAGCAGAACTTTGCATTCCCTCCTCAGATCTTTCTTCCCCACAGCAAAAGACAGGCTCTCCTTTCCTCCATCATTTAACTGTGGAAAAGTGGAATCCTCAGCTCTTGCACACTCAGAACAGTTCTTGTGTCAGCTTACCACCCCAGAGGGGGTTTGGACACCTGTGTCCTGTCTTGTCAGGGGAAAGAGCAACAGCAGTGATGAATTTCAACATTTAGTAGCTGGAAGAAAATTTAAAATTGCATTTTTTTAAATGAACAAAACCAAAATGAGCACATTTCAAATCCTTAGATTTTAATTTTGCCCACCAGCTGAGTGCAAAAAGTGTTTTATGTTCACCTACAGGAATAAAGCAGGTATTTTTTTCTGGAAAAAAATCTTGGGTAAATTCCCAGAGAATACTTTATTGGTCTGCTCAAGAACCAGCTCTCAGTCCCAGTCAAGTACTCTCCAGGACTTGCTTGTGTAATAACTACACAACTGTAATAACTTGTAATAACTTGTTATTACATTAACATTGCCAAGAGGCAATGCCTCCTTTGAACTGCAGAGTGCTTTTGCACTTCTCAGGACAGGGAAAGGTCTCTTTGAAGTTCACTGCTGCCTCAAGCATGAAAGGTTTGGGCATATTCACAAGATCTTTTCACTTAGCAATGTACCCCAGCTCAGCAGAGCTATCATGAACAATCAAATGAGTACTCTTAAGATCTTTTATTGATTTTCAAGCTAACTCATTTTACCTTAGATTTGTGGCAGGCTTAAGCATGCTCATCCACTCAGTTATGGCCAGTTAGTCCATCTGAGCGATCATGCTGTGTGTGCCTACATCCATTCAGCCTGAAAGGCTTGTCATCACTCACGCTGTATCTGCCCATGGGAGACTGGGCTGTAATGGCTTGCTTTCCCCTTGATATAGTTCAGCCCAGAAATGTAAGACATAAACTACATTTAGGGACACGGATCAATATGCATTACTGTATGGCCCATCTCCGTCCCTGATGAGGTAAAAGGCTCACCAGGGTCAGGCAGCTGTAAATTCTCCAGTGTTGCCTCTGTAATAACCAGAGCACCACAGTGAGAAGTTGAGGGCTGGACATCTGCTGGGACGCTCTATCATTTTTCCCACAGATATCACAGAGAAATTATCTTGTCCCTGCTCTGGTGACTCTCTTCCTAAGTGCCAATCTAAAAAATCACTTGCAACATGCTCAAAACCCGTCATAAGAGCCGCACTGAATTTGGGAAGATCCTTGAAAGCTGAGCACTGCCAGTAAGCTGCAGAGACTTGGCTTCCTTTGCAGTGCATTTTTTCTATTGCTCTCCAGACTTTCTGTATCCTAGTTATTTCAGAGTTGAGCTTATTTTACTGGCCAGTAACTAGTTCAGTCTTGCTGGGACTCTTTTGGTACAAGAGGTGTTCAAATAAATACCGTCACATAACAAATAGTTTCAATTAAGTGAAAGCCGAGCTGTGTGGCTGTGCAGAAGTGAGTTTCAGAAGCTTCTATGGACAGAATGCTATTAAAATCCTTTTGTACTGTTTCTAAGGCAGGTCTGCTTTGCAAACAAACTAGGAACTTCTCAGGTTTTCCAGTATGCAGAAATTAAAGTATCTGTAACACCTGCCATCTTTCATCAGTATCGTCAAGTTGGCTGCATGGAAATATCACTTTTTAGTGGTGATTAAACTGTTTATGGGGGACTGTACTAACTGAAGGAGAAAGCTAGATTTTCCACAGATAGCAGTGGCTAGCAGAAGCATAAGTAGATTATGAAAAGAAATCTAAAATTGCTGAGTCCTCTGCGACTCCATTCAAATCTCAGAGTTTAAAGGAAAATTGCACTGTTTCAATGCCTGGTAATCAAAAAGATTATATGGTAAGAGTGGTTCCGCATAAATTTTGAAATATGTTTGAAAATAATCTCCTTCCACCTGACGCTTGTACCACATATTCAACATACTTGACAGCTTTAGCTAATTTATTATCAAAGAGAAAGTCTGTTAAAGAGGAGGAAACTGAAGCAAATGGGGATGACCTCAGTTGCTGAAGGGCATGAAGGCAACCATGCCCTTCATCCCTTCCTGGACAGAGACATAAAATGTACCCTCAGGATGTTTGTTGATGATAGAACACTGTGAGAAGTGGCTGATACACCTCAAAGCTATGCTGCCATTCAGCCAGACCCTGACAGGCTGGAGAGTTGGACAGAGAGAAACCTAACAAGGTTCAAATAGGGTAAGTACAGAGTCCTGGACCTGGGCAAGAATAACCCCAAGCACCAGCGCAGGTTTGGATCTGACCCCCTAGAGAGAAGTTCTGTGGAGAAGGACCGTGGGTTTTTTGACAAGGTGATCATGAGCTGACAGTGCCATGGAGGCCAAGAGTTCCAGTGGTGTCTTGGGAAAGAGTTCAGCCAGCAAGACATCAGAGGTGATCCTGCCCCTCTACTCAGCCATTGCGAGGCCATATCTGGAGTGCTGTGTCCAGTTCTGGGCTCCTCAGTAAAAGGCAAGGAGCTACTGGAGAGGGTTTAGTTGAGATTGCAAAGATGATGAGGGGTCTGGACCATCTCACTGGAGAGGAGATTGTAGGAGCTGGGCCTGGTTAGTCTAGAGAAGAGAAGACTGAGCGAGATCTCATCAATGCATATAAATATCTCAAACATGGGTGTCAAGAGGATGGTGCCAGATTTTATCTGGTGGTGCCAAGGGACAGAAAGAGAAGCAATGGCCATAAATTAAACCACAAGAAGATTCACCTCAGTATGAGGAAGAACATCTTTCCACTGAGGGTGGCAGAGTACTGGAAAAGGCTGCAAGGGAAGTTGTGAAGCCTCCGTCTCTGGAGTCATTCAAAACCTGCCTGGGTGAGTTCCTGTGTAACCTTCCATGGGTGAGAGGGTGTTGGACCCCATGATCTCCAGAGGTCCCTTCCAACTTGTGATTCTGTGATAAGGGAACACAAGGCAGTTTCTGGGGACTTGAAGTCCCTTCAGTCCCTTCTCTGACACAAGTCTTTGGTGTGAACACCAGCACAAAGCCAGTGCTGCAAATTCAGCAGCTTCACAGGTTGAGAGGAAGGGTCTGACTGCCCTCTTTACTGTTGCTCTCCACATCCTTATCAAAGTGCCAATGTCTAAATAAGATATGTTCTTTCTTCCTTGGAAATTTAGTTGCAGTTTCTTTCTCTCATTCTTTCAGTATTTGGTTTAATCCTCCTTATTATGACTCCTGCTTCCCACTCCCAGTCCTTGAAGAAAAAGTTTCAACGCTAAAACTCAACCTCAGCTTCCTGTGTAGCCAGTGTGGTGAAAGCCAGGACCACAAATCTCATTCACCAAGCTGCTTGGAGAATTCAAAGGGGAAAAGTTATTACATGCAAGCACCAGCCCAGACTAGAAGCGCAGAGGAAAATCAATTTAAATGTAGACCACAAAGAGACTAGATAACACAGACCTTGTCAGCTCAGTGCCGCTTATGCAACAGTTGCATTCAGATCTCAAAAAGTCATTGTTCTGGAGCTTTAACACAAAAGGTAACTCCATTAAATATCCCACAAAACACATCAGGAACAGTCAGCTCATTCACAGCCCTTCCACAGTCATAGAAACCCTTTTGCTGCATTGCTGCAACTCAATACTGCACAAATAGAGCATTCCATACTCAAGTCCAGTTTCACAAAGTCCCCTCAAACCCTCACTAAAATTGAAGTTTTCATAGTGAACAAAAAGGGAAAACCTTGATTCGGGGAATTATCAAAGCTAATAGATGTCATTATGTCCTTTCTAGAGAACATATAATGATGTTCATAGACTGAGCAACCAAGCACAGAACTTAAGCTGATACAATTGTTTTCCATTTGAAAAAAACCCTAATATTTGCCCTATATTTTTCCTAAATACACCAGCATACACTTAATTTCATGCTTTACATTTCATATGATCACAGCCATATGCCACTAAATATCCCTGCATCCAAAACCCGCGTTTGTTGTGTTCTTTGTCTCGTCTTTATGGTTCTTCTACCTGTTCTGCAACTTCACAGACCACTTCCTAGGTCACAATTCACTGTCTCACCCTTGTGTTTGCACAGTCCTATGCTCTAAAATCTACATCACTGAGCCTAAAGCCTTCTGCATGGGCTGAACTGCACTCCTTGTGACAAGGTGGGTTGGAGGAACAAACCCTTAGGCAGGACTCACAGCACCAGACCCCAGCCCAGATGAACTGTGATGAAGAGAGGTTGAACCCCACTGCTCACAAATCTTTCCTGTGTCTTGTCAGTTCCCATACAAAATGACTGCACAGAGACCTTGACTGGAAAAATGTCAGATGCTGCGTAAAGGTCAGGATGTGGAGGTCAGACACTGAAAGACCTCCAGGTACTGGGACTGAAGCAAGGGCAGATCTTTACCACTCTGATGCCCAGAGTAGCTGAATGGACCTACCTGTGATACCCCTGAGTCATGGCACAAGGTGCAGGAGTTTGGTTGCTGTGGCAGCTCCCTTTCTCTTTCCCAGGGAATTGGAGTCCTGTCTCCAAAACCTCTCCAGTGCACCAAGTGGAGATAATATTGCAGGTTTATGTCAGCATAGACAACATCTGAACACTGATTAATAAATGCATGAAAAACTCACACCTGAAATCAAATTAAATGGGGGGAAAAATCAGTCATTCTTTGCAACAGTGCAGTGATTCCTTGGTCCCATAATTCTGGAGTGTTTATTACCTTTCCAATGTTTCTCATCTCTTCCCCACCCCTGTTAAACCATGACTTTACTCCTAATATCCTCTTCCTTCTTTACCATCATAAATTAGTCTCATCCCTTCTCTTTGAGTCATTTTGGTTTCATGCTTTGTCTCTTGCTCAGAGAGCTGCATATCTTACCAATTGCTGCTCACATGATGGTTCTTGAGAGCACTGCTGACTGCTCTTCTCTTTCTTCTTCTCTCAGATCTGTTTGGAAAACTGTCTTTTTGTATTCTTCACTATTCTTGTTTCCTTCTGTAATTATATTATTACAACTGTATGTATTATTAATAATAAACTATGTAAGTGTGTACAGCTCCCTAACATGCCTGAGAGGCATTTCAGGAATAAGAAGCTGAGAAGATGCTTAAACACAACTAGGAATCCACTGCAGTGGACAGAGTAAGATAGTGCTAAACAAAGAGGTTTTGTACCCTTGCAAACAGCAGGCTCCAGCTTTACCAGTTTGTTACTATGACCCAGATTAAAACAGTAAAATCTAAATTTAGGAAAACATTTACTCAGTTTTCATGTTAATCAATAGGGTAATTATGTTAGTCATAATTTTTCAGAAATCCTATGATGTTTTTTGCCTCTGGGTGATTGACATTTTGCTAACTCATTGTTATTTCCTTCTCCAACTTCTTGTGTTGTAGTACATGATATTTAGAACAGCTTGGTGAGACATGTGAAGCTGGTTTTCAGCCACTTTGTTATGTTTGAATTTCCAGCCTTGTATTAATTTCACTCTTCATGATTAAGTAAATACCTCTTATGAGAGAAAAATTAACTAAAGCAAAGATATAATTGTTTTTCTCCATGTGATTATTTAGTTAAAATACTCCATTTCTCCTCATGTAAACTTGAAAGGAAATACATCCCAGGCAGAATTCTGACTGAGCTGAAATTATTATAAATTAGGCTGTTATAATGGGTCTAATTGTGTGGTTTAATTATTAGATTATACAGGAGAATACAAAGTGGGCATTTTGTTAGATGAAGGCGGTGTCGCCTGTCTGCCCAAGGTCTTTTTGATGAAAACTGTGGGCTTTAAAATACTTTTGTTTTTCTGGAATAAATAATTTTTCAAGGCTGAACTACTAAAACCACTAATTATATACAATAATAATTGCAACTACACACACATTACTTGTATATACAAATAATAAAACTACTAAACATGACATGAGGTCACTAATAAGGACAACAGACATCTTATTTACAAGGCAGGAGATCCAAATATCCAACTCATAATTTTGCCCCTTGCTATACCTCTCATACTTCCCCAAGTTACCAGAGGAGCTGCTGCAGGGCTGTGCATGGTCAAAGGGTACTAACAAGTATTTCTGAATAAAAGCTGCCTCTGGATCACACTGCTTGTGCTGGTACTTATCTTCCTACAGGCACCCATCTGGTCAAGCCACTTTACCACTATATTTAGAGGATAATGGAAGGTCAGAAATGTCCCATAAACAGGAAATGATAACTCAGAGTGTATTTTGGAGTGATGCATTGTGATGTTCCTTTATCTCACAACAAACTCACTGAGTTTGTATAACTCAGTTGTGCAGTGAATAAACAGCTCTTCTTTTGAAGTTCATTTTTTCCTTAATGGCATTCAGCTGCCTAGAGATTTTTAGTTTTCCTAAAACTAAAAATTCCATTTTTCTGTCCTAGAGAATGCATTTTTATCCTCATGTTTCTTCCAGGTTTTAGCCACTTAAAACTCATAAGGATTTTGTGGTAGCTGAATTGTAGTCATTTAATTCCTGTTACCTCTCTCCAATTTTTACCATTCTGAACTGCAGCTGTAGAGTTTTCTTTTCCATCTTTTATAGGATTGATGTATTCTCACAGACCTGATATTTTGAGATGCTGAGGAGCCCCAGAAAAGCTGAAAACATTTTTTAATAATACCCTCCTTTCTAATTAATAAAATTCTAAACTGAGTTGATATATGTGACTCTATGTCTGCTAATGAAATATGAATGTATGTATATATTAATTTTATGGGTTTTTCTTAAAAAGAGACGAATCTTCTGCTGACTATGAGCAGATTTTCATTCAAGCAGCACAAATAAGGTCAAAGACAATCTCTTCTTAATTAAAGGGAGCACATAATATTGATTTAATAAAAATTTAACATTACCTAGTGACAGCTAGATATTATGTTCAGAGCAGAAAGACTGACATTTTATTGTAATCAATATGTATTTTATTAAAATCAATGTGCTACATGAACTATTCCACAGAGCCTTAATAATATCTAGTCTGCCACAGCAGAAAAGGAGTTTGTCATCTGGAGGTAAGGTTGTTTGACAGAAGAGTTGCTATGTGTACAATACACAAGTTTCAATTTTTCTTAGAGGCTAAAGAAGGTGATCATTATCATTATAAGTGGTAGCTGTTTAGCCTCAGCTAATTTCAGTAGCCAAGAGGTACAAGAACCTGGGGAGAGCCAAAGTTATTCCATGGCCAGTATTTGTCTGACAGATTTAAATTCAGCCTTGCTCAAACCTTTGCATGGCAGGGGAAAGGTTTCCATCCAGGACAGCCCTCAGTCCTTGAGCAAGTCCACTCTGGTATAGTGCCCCAAAACATGACAAAGAGCTGCCTCTTTTACAGGGCTCATCTTTCACTGATCACAGTCTAGACCACTCTAACATCTATGCTTTCCTTAGATGTTGGGGAAGATGAAATAGGAAAGCCTTATAGCTATGATTACCTTGCTAAAGATGCTGGAAATATGGAAAGTATAATCGAAATTGAGATGAAGACAAGGTTTGAGTTAAAGAGTAACTAAGAAACAATGGTATAGCTGGCTGAAGGTAATCCTCCTTCTTGATAGAACAATACCCTCTGCCTAGGCAGGTCCAAGGGTCAGAACAAACCCTGCCTGCCTGGTAGGAGATTCCCAAAAGCAGTTTTTTTAAGGTTTAAAATATAACCCCGTATGGTAATGTAATGATTCTTATAGGTTGCATGCAAATACTGTAGAGTTTGTAGCTTGTTTCAGATTGGTTAAAGAGAATTAGAATATTCAACAGAGAAGATGATTTATTGTATTGTAAACGGCAAATCGGTCTCTTTTTGCTCTCTCTTTTTGCCTCTTTCTCTCTCTTTCTCTGACCTGCTTTGAGCTGCGTCTTGCAGCCCAGCAAGCCTCTCACACCCATGCTCTTTCACGATAAACTCCCATGCTCTAAACCCATCTTTAGAGATCTCTCACTTCTATTTTACCCCTATAACCAAATTCCACAGAGTTAAATCCTACACTTACCCATCCCCTAAATTGCCCCAGGGCTTTGGTAAAAAGAGATGCTGTTCTCCCTCGCTTCTTTATTGCTTTCTTTAACCTATATCTTAATTACTTTAAAGAGCATTTCTTATCCTGAAAGCTAACAGACTCAAATATGGTTTGGTGATTAATTTTGTTTGCTTGCTTTTTTTTTGTTCAGTTATATTCAGAGAAGAAAAGGTGTGAAAGCTGGAAATTTTGTTAACCAAAGCTAGAACTGTCTCCTTTCAGCCTTCTCATTCAGTTCTCTTCTTCATTCTGTACACAGCATCTAGAAGCAAAGTGCTGCGACTTTGAGAGATCCCTTATTTTATACAATACACATTGTGCATGCAAGAGTACCAAACTCTTTCATCTGGTTCTACAGAGTAAGGCAAAGATTCCTTCCATTCCTTCCATTGTATTTCAGCACAGCATTGACAGAATTGGTGACATGAGACGGTGTCCATCACCCACTGTTCCTTGCCTACCAAATCTGCAGTGAAGCTTTTAAGAAATGGAAGAAAGAATTGAGAAGCTGCAGGGGGAAATCACACAGCCACACAGTTTGGGGATGTTTGTAGACAAGGTTTGAGTGACCAGAGAATAATTTCAGCATATGTTGTCCAGAGTGACAAAATTCAATGTGTGAATCCCTAGCAGAGGCTTTGATTCTGTTCCTTTCACATGGGTTTTGTTTGATCATTTGGGTGTGCACAAAGGAGAGGGTGGATGAAAGCTGCTGTCATCAGGAGAGTTCTGCAGAAAAACCTCTTTTCACAGCTCTGGGTGAATCTACGGACATAACATCACTTGGTTTACAGGTTCTGCTCCCATTTTTAGCAGAGTTTATACCCATTAGCTCATGATTCACCTCAAAGGCATACTTGTAATTACTCAACAGAGAAACAAACACCCTTTGTGCCTGCCATGATCATGAACCTCAGTGAGAATTGATTTGAGTCTGCTTATCTCCACCGAAGAGAATTGAATAGTACAGAATATTCTGAACAGGGCTATACAAAATACTGAGGTGAAAGCATCAGTGCAAATTAGGAATAGCTGAAAGCTATTTCCAGTTTCAACTAATATTTATGACCAAAAAAAAGTCAAGATAAAATAGTGCCAGCAGTAAATTATAGCTAGAATTTTGTCCCAGAACACCTGTCAAAAAAATCCCAACATTGCTCTGGGTCTGAAGCCTGTCCATCCATACACTTTTTATGCCTAGTTAACCCATTACCTTTCAAATTTTGAAAAGAACAGGAAATATGAGGATGAACCTGGGACCTAAGATTACATCCATTTAAGATTTCCACTTCTATCACTATGGTGTGTGGTTCCTCTCTGCTTAAAATATGCACCAGTACACGTCTTGTAAAGAACGTATTTACTCTCTAGAATAATCACTTTCCGATTCTGGTTTTTTAACTGATATCCTATTATAAATATCTAGGTTTCTTAACAAGCATTTTTCATGAATTCTAAAGAAAAGGGAGGGAAAACAAGTTTAGGCACAGCAAAAGCAGAACACTGAAAAGATATATAATCAGTATAAATTTGCTTTCCAGAAGGATCATCAGAAGACATAGACAAAAGTCTATTATGCAAGACTAAAAAATGAGTAGCAAGGGGAAGCCTTTAAGCTAATTATGGTTTTCTTATTATTTTATTGGCACTATCAGATTTTCATGGCTGAGCCAGCACAACTTCTGTAGTCTTGCCTGCAGTCATTACTCAGTGTTATCTTTTATTTACACCAAATTATAAATGTGTTTGTGGCACTCTGCAAATAAACAAGGGATGTAGCCTGTGCTTCTTGGCTAAATTTTATCAGTTCTATATTGTATACACAGATTAGATGGCACTTTCTTCAAGGTCTGCTGAGGTCTCCTTGGGCCCTCAGAGTCAGTCATAAATTTGTGCTCATGAGAAACAATAGATTGTTCTTCTTCTGTTGCCGACCCTTATCTGGTAGCACATCTAATCACTGAGGAGCTGCTCAGCTTGTCAGCAGTTCAGCTTTGTAAGAGTGTGAGGCAGCTCTTTGTGCTTTTCATGCTGAGACAGAAGCTGCAGCTGGCCTCCTGATGCACGTTTTCCTAGGCTGGGGTAGCTGGTCAGCAGCTGGGAAAGTCATGTTACTTCTCTAACCCAAAGCCTGACCATCATCAAGCCAAATCAATCTCTCTTCTACAGGTCAGTGGGTAGAAAATTCCTCCATCTGAGCTGAAACAGCTTCAACTGGAGTGATTAAAAGTACCTCCATGAGCCCTCTGATTCAAGGAACATATTCTAGGGAAGTCATGTCATCGATTCCTGAACTCAGCTTGTGCATCCGGTACCATCCAGGACTTCAGATTAAGCTAAAGCAGGAGGGTAAGGGATAGGAAGAGACATTGTAGGTGATGGGATATGATTTACTGAACTCAGCATTTATGGTTGGTTTGCTTAGCAACACTCCCCTGCAGGGCTCCATATATTACTTTTTATAAAAATACTGGTTTTACTGCACACCCAGAAACCAGGGATTTATGGCAGAGGAAGTCAAGTGATAGAAATAAAAAGTAAAGCATATTTTTAATGTGGTTTAGGGGAGCAAAAGGGGCAAATTTAGTACAACATGCACATAACACTTTGTACATTACAGGCAACGTGTTTGTGGGGAAAAAAGTGCAAATACCTTAGGTTAAAGTTACTTAGGTAAGATTAGGTGACACATAGGTGTCCCACCTTCACTGGCCTTTTAATATTTCTCTGTAATCATTGGAAGGAAGGAAAGATTGCTCCATGCCTGTGAGAGAGATTTTTCTCTCTTTAGGGTAGAATTGCTTTCTAGAGATTGAGCAATATCTCAGTGTTGGTGATAGAGAAGAACTGGACAGTTGATTTAAACTGGATTTCTAATTTCCCATAGTTGGATCATATGTTATGTGGTTTTTTGAGACTGAGGCTCTGCATAATAAAAGATACATAAAAGAAAAAAATCTCATAAAGCTCAGACATGTGCTTGCTAAAAATTGGAAAAAATATGCATAGCAAGCATAAAGGAATGGAAGAAATATGGATAAACCATTCATTAACTTATCAAAATCTCTGAAATGCGTCTTAATCATATTATAAAATCCAGTAATTTCAACAGAGAAGGAACTTTCGGAGGACCATTTTTGTAACTTTTGACTGAATTTCGCTCCAATGGAAGACAGGCATCTAAGCAGTATTTTCCAGATTTAAGTCTAACTACTTTGTGATCTTAAAGAAAGAAACAATTATTGCTTTAAGAACCGGGCCCTGACTCATAAAAGGAGTTAAGCATATCCTTATGTTTCAGCTCAGACACATTGAACTTTTCCTTAAGAAAGGATTTTTTTTTTGTATGTGTGTCCCAAATGTGGCCTTGTTAATTTCACCCCAGTTCTTCATATGAGAGGGGAAAAAAAAAAAATAAACAAAAGTTTAACCGAAATCTTGGCATTTCTAGTATGGCGGATAATATATTTGGGGGAGATGGGGCAGGTTAGTTAAAAGAAATATTCCCTACTACTAGATACACCCAAAATATATCTTGACTTTCAGCACATTTACTTGTGAGTAATCTTAATTTCAAATTATAATTAGGTCAAATCACCACTTCCCCTGTTGCACACAGACAGCCTGGCAAGGCCAGATGAAAAGCCAAAGTGAATGTTTTGACTGGGAAAATGTCTTGCATAAAAATATATTCCTTCCTCTATTTTTTTTACATGAATGCTGAATAAAAAACTTCTGATAATACCAGGTAATGAATTTCAAACTTGCCAAACTCCAATTATTAATTTGTTATTCAGATATTTTTTTCATTCTTTGTAAGAAACCTGCAGTATCAGCTCTGAATAATTGCAATTTCTGCAAGGCTTCCATGCTATCCCCCATTTAAAAGCTCATTCTTTTGTACACAGTACTGCTGCAATGCCATGAGGTCACAAACATGTCCTGTACACATTCAACAACTGTCAGATTGGTGAAAGCAAAAAAGGCATTGAGTTATATTTAATGAATGTGATACTGGCAAAGGCAGCCTGTTTTCAATATTCAGGTACGTTGTGCAGTCTATTTAGTTTACTATAACAGGAAATTATTAGAATTAACGTATAGAAATTTGGTACAATTATACTAAACTCTATTTCTCACAAAAATAACTTTTGTGCTAACATGGCAATATACTGTGGTTTCATAATAACTTTAGTCTCCTAGAAATCATCAGTGTTGCTCAATATTGCTCAGAAGGGTTATAATGCATTTAGTTCTTTCTCTGACAACTGTTCTCCCCACAACTCCACTTTCTTTTCTGCCACATGGGTAACTTTGGTTCAAAAAATACCATGGCAGTAAACATATAAAAATGGGGTTTAAGTTAATAATTTTCCCATTTTGATCCCCTCTGTGTCTCATCAGTGAAAAGAAATGGGGAAACGTAAGATGGCCCCATCCTGTTTGGCAGTGGTTCTAAGATCTGATATCCCAGATAGCTGTGAAAATAGGACAGAAGTATCAAGAGAGAGCTTCTGTGTGAAACCACTGTACTTTCCAAAGGCTGTAAATTTTTTTGGTGTATGGCAACCAAATATTTCACTAACATTCCCACATTTCTACTTTTAAAGTGTTTGAAATCTGAAACATAAGGAAAGTTTTACCATCCAAATATTGAGCACTTGTTCAGATAGTGTGAAATTGATATGACCAGAGTTTCTAAATAGATGGGACAAAAAGCATGGGGAACAGCAAGGCAACATTTGTTCATTAAGATCAAACCCCATCTCTACAAGATATTTGGTCATATTTCTCTTTTTTCACATTTTTCCTGGTTCTGTTTTGTAAATTTGTAGATCTAAACTGCTTTTCTCTCTCTGCACTGCTGGGGAATGAAGGACTGTGAATGGGATATTGGGTAAGAAGACAAACGCTTGCCTTTTCCTCCTTTCTGAGCGTGGGGTGGGCTGGATGCCTGGGGCTAATGTGGGGTGATGAATAATTCTGAATGAATAGTGTGTGTCCATTGTCAGTGCCACCACACTTCAGAAGAGTTGGCACTGTGTGGTAATGAGCCTGCTGACAGTGTGTCACCATCACTGCTGCACACAACACTGCCCTTCTCTCGTGCACCCTCTCTTCTGGTTTGGCTGCAAATCCTACCTAGGACATCAGAGAAAAATGGGGGGTTTCTGTCCAGAGTTTATTGAAATTTAGGAATCTAAAAAACTGGCATCTTAAGGGGAGGACTAGTACAAATGTAAGTAGAATAAAATAGCAGGCTTTCCACTGCTTAAAATGTATGAGCCATTCACCTGTGTCACTGCAGGGGCTTTTGAGATGCAAAGGGAAAGTTCTGATTTTCTCCTGCAGCAGACAATAGTCCACCTGCATAATACATGCTACTTAAAGTCATTACACAACCTGGGGTGTGCAGTAAATAAGTAATAAAAAAATCTTGCACTGCCTTTTTGCAGTATTACTGCCTGCAATATAATTTATCCCTCAAGCAAAATGAAACAATCACCTACAAATCTACTCAGCTACTATGAATAATTGAAATGACCACAAAGTCTGTAGTTCAGACCCATCCTAATGTTTTCAAAGAGTAAAGTAAAAAGTTTTAAGTGCCTGCATTGCATAAAATCAATGAAATTTGCAGTTTCATTTCTATACATGAGTAATTTAGAAACTTATTTGCAGCTGGCTCACATTATAGGAGGTATTTTATTTTGGACCAGGTGTTATTCCACAATCTTTACTATTATTGTAAAGACAGTTTCTCAAAGGCTGAGAACAGGAGCAACAAAATTAGTAAATCCAGGTCAAACAGAGAATAATCCCTGCTCTCCAGGCTGATACACTTGATATGACTTGATGACCTCATCCTTGATTAGCAGGACTATTTATCAAAACCTTTCTCCTCTTAGGAATCCAAAGAGGCTCTTTCAAAAAGCCATTTGTGTGTACTTCAAACAGAATCACTGCTGAGAGATTCTTCCAACTACAAAAGGTAATTAAAATAACTTTTATGCTGAATTTGTTTTGATTTGAAGGAAAATCCACTTAATGTTGTAAACTTTGTCATATTTTACAGTACCTTTTTACTTACGTAATCTGTTCCACCATTAGCTAGATTTTATGAGCATTATATAAATCATAGTTAATAAAGTCTCTCTCCTCCCTGCTATCATATTACCAATTTTTGCTCTGGTACAGCAAAAGGTGAAAATTTGAGGGAGATAAAATCAGTGTCCCAGTTCTTTAGGTGTGGGCAACATGCAAATGTTGGATGGCAAACTCTCAGGTCTGTCCTTTACTTAAAGAGGGATGGCCTGCCCAGCTATGGACAGGTGTGGCTACTGTGCCAATACCAGGGCTGGCCAGGGGATCTAATGTCCAGCTGTGGAAAATGTGTCAACCAGCAGACAGCTGTGACCAGCATTGCAGGAACTGCTTGTAACAGAGGTTAATTCCCCAGTGCAGGAACCTGGCAAGCTCTGATGATCCAGGACTTTCCCCAGGTTTCTCTGAGGTATGGGGTATATGTCCAGTGAATATGCAAATAGGACTTGCAGAGTGAAGATGGTTGGTCAGCCCAGATCTACCATGCTTAGCACCTGCTTTACTGTCTGTTTTGTGTGGATGGAGAAGATAGCCAGGGATATAAGGCTGGCATATTTTCAATGTTTGGGAGCAGTTTTCTGCAGGAAGAATTATTTTCTAACTATTTGAGACCAGCTTCTTATCTCTTCTGCTGTTTGAGTGGTGCAAAAGGCTGTGTGCCAATAAGCAATGCAGCCATATGGTTTGCCTTACCATGGAAATGTCAGCCAGGAAGACTTTGAGGATACTCATGCCTACTGCCTCAGCACTCATTGTGTCTGCTGTGATAGGAAAGGACAAATGTCACTGTCTGCATGCTTGTCCCCAGGCATGACCAAGCTGGCCACTGGGGACTGCAGTACCCTGTCTGACTCTGAACTGGAAGTATTCTTGACACATCTGTAGAGCAGCTCTGTACTGCCTTTGGCTGATGCACAGGATTAAAAAAAACATAAAAGCCTTAGTCAAGAAATAAGCAGGCCTTCCTCATAGGTCTGAGAGATTCTGAGTTTTGGGATCCCATCATGATGGCATGAAATGCAGAACCTAGTTTCTGCACACTTTGGGGAAGAGTGTATCTCTCATTCCATGAGCACCAGAGCAATGGGGGCCTGTGCAGGGTCATAACAAGAGCACACAATTTCCTTATTCTGCTCTGTCCCAGGAGTCATCCATGCCCAGAGTGTGAGGAAGCAAAGTCAGACAACTTTTACATTGTAATGAAGGTAAAAATCATTTCAAGCTCTTTCAGCCAAAGGTCCTGACTCTTGAACCCTTTGTAATTCCACCAATTCCCATCTGTGTTCTCACAGTGGCTGGGCTCCAGCAAGGCAGGATCCACTCAAGAAGGTAATGTGGGTGCATAAGTGTAGTTACTTCAATGGCTAGGAACACTTTCTGCATACCAAAGAGGCCCTAAAACAGGAAAGCTTTCATTGCTAGAAGTTAAAGTGCCTTTAATATTTATTATACAGTTAATATGCCTCTTCAGAAAATCCTTTGAGGGAAATAACAAAGATCAATAGAGGCCTGATGAATCCTAAATGGGGAAACTAAAAGAAGTATTTATATTTCTGTCTATGTATCTCCTAGACTTGACAGCAAATCTGCAGGCATATTATAGCAATGGCCAAGGGTATTCTGTGGGATTAAGGAAAGAGGAAGACACTTTCAAACACAAGAACAAAGACTGTGTCTTACTAAAATGTTAATTAACATGCAAAGCAGCAAAACCACACATTTGCCCTTCCAGAAACAAAGTGCTCATGGAAATAATGAATAAAATACTAGCTTATTTATCAAAATACTCTGCATAAAATTCATCAAGAATGTGACATCTGTAAGAAAATATCAATCATCTACTGCAGAATATGAATGATCCATATCTCTTTCACAATGCTAACACTGAGCTGAGTTTATTTTTTGGGAGCACATTTAATTATGGAAAAGAATGAGAAAACCCTTAGGAAATTATAAAATTGTTAATAAAATTTTTGAATGCACTGTGTAATTACAACCCCTTGAAGAGTCAAAAACTCAGCTTTCTTATGTACATGTAGAAAAGTATCCAGTGCTTGACAGCCATTTGTCAAAAATTCCATTGAATTTACAGTGGATGCAAAATTCCAATTATATCAATACCATGCAGTAAGCAAGGAGTGAGGACAACTAAGATAATATTTGGCAGAGAACAGTAATTGTTAGTGTCCCAAATGGACCCTATAATGCTGATGCACACAGCCCACTGATAAGAACTTCTTAGTAACCCTGGATAATGAAACTTGTCTCCAGCACTATGCAAAGTCCACTTTAGAGTCTAGAATTAGAATTCACAAATGGTTTATGTCTGCACAGGGTTTTTTGTACAATATTATAACGTTATCCCTGTATAATGCCACAGTGAATGTGCAAGGTGAATAGAATACATCATCCTTGTTAATGGAGTTTTTCCCTCATGGCTTGCTTTTTCCACAAAATGAAACCCTTCAAAAATGGGCATTTACTTTCTCAAAAAATTTACTCAAATATATCAATATAGCAGTAAAACCCTTTCAGCTTCCCCTGGCTTACGTCGTTTCCAAAATAACCTTTCTAGACATTTTAAGTGTAAACACTGCTTAGGCTTCAGAGGAATCAGATGTAGTTTGGTATCTTCAGCTGACAGCTTGAAGTAGAATATGTATATGCCGCCAGGCTGCTTGTCCCCTCTCTGTGCTTGACTGGAAACAGAAGGGTCTGCAACTTGATAGAAAATCTTTTTTCCTAAGTTTTTTATTGACTAGAGTGGTTCCACTAGGTTTCCATCTGGATCCTGAATGCTTCCCAACACCACCCACTTCCATCTTAAAATTTAAAGTTAAATGTTAAATGAAATAAGCTGAAGCCTGGTGAAGAAATACCATCTCATTCCTCGAGACTATTCAACTGAGTTTATGGCCCTAAATTTGAATAAATACAATGTGAACAAAGTTTCTCATCAACACTTCATGACTTTGCTGTCTAACAGACTGGGCTAAATTTACTTGGAAAAAGATCACACATCTAAAAATTTCAGGGGACTTTCTCCTGAACCCTATCATGACCGTGGGGAGGAACATCAGTGTTTCGGCACAAGTGTTGGCCAAATTTTTTAATGTGCCCATTTCTGGAGAAGATGGATGTTGAAATATTTCCTATAATATAAATACTTTGTTGTGACTGTGTCTTGATAGAATAGTCAATTAACTGAAAGCACTATCTCCAAAAGAACTGTTAAATTGGCCAGCCACCAAAACGACAGAAAAGGCATATTTGTTTATTGTTACCTACATAAATGTCTAAAAGAGCAACAACTTGTTAAAATAATTTTTAAAATTCACTGCAGAGGCAAAATGAAACTGAAATGAATTGTTTATAGAGGATATTTGGCACCAAAGTGAGAGTAAATTTTTCAGAACTCTGCACTTAAATGGCCTTTTGAAAGCCTATCCTTCAGTCAATGATTTAGACTTTCAATTTTTGCTATTTTGTAAAATCTTCATAGGCTTTGCCACCTACCTTTCATATTCTACCTTTTATTCAAAACACCCTGTTTAGATTAGGAAGAATCAACAGATGATTATCTGCCCATTAAATCAAATCTCTTGGCATAGAGTAATTCTAGCTTCTTGGCAGCAGGTTATTTATACAGAAAAAAAAGCTGGCAATAAAGAATAGCCAACCATTACAGTTTTAGCATTTGAAATACTTGTAATAACTCTCAAAAGATTGGATGTTTGCTTTATTTATTAAAACATCCCCTTGCTGAGGAAATAGTTTTGAAAATTATTGTTTAACAGAGTGCATTAATTAAGTCCTACCTAATAATCCTGTATCCTCGATTTCATGATTTATTTATTTGTGTTGTATGATTTATGTAGCAAAAAACAGTTGGATGCCTTTCCTTCTCATTTCATCCCAACATTGTTTTTACTGTAGTCTTCTTTCACTATGTAAGCCTATAAAGTAATCCCTGTTGATTTAAAGACAATGGTAGAGCCATGGTTGTTCATCTAACAAAATTACTTCTTTAGCAAAAACAAAAATGATAAATGGCTTTGTTTAGAGTATTTGTTCTATGAATATAAAATTTTTGAGGCAAAAGTAAAGTTAATAGACTTCTACTAGGTTTCAAAACACTGGAAACTCACAGATGTAGTAGCAAACCAGAGCTGATCATGTTGTGTTAGTTTGCCTTGCAGTTATCTCCTCTCATTAACAAGACACCTGGCTGTTCCTTAAGGCACAAAACAAATAGTAGGCATCTCAAATAACTAGAAATGAAGCAAACTGCTTTGTCATCAAGCAGCACTGTAATGAAAGGAAAGGGAGAAAGAAGAAAGAAACCTTTGTCTCTAGGATATTTACAGCTGTATGGCAGAGTAGCCATACATCATCGCTAGTATTCATCACCAAAAGCATATTTTAATTGAAGCATAAATTGAAGAATAGAAATAATTTACAGCATATAATATGTAGTCTCATAAAATATTTTAGATGTGTTTCAAAACATAAAAATTACTATTTTTCATAGTGTGAAAAAAACGTTTTTATATATATCTATTTTTTTCCATTTTACATGACTATATTTGGTGTTTAGTGGCCTTTCTGAGACACTCCATAGAATTGTCAAGTATTGCAGATTAAAATTGGAAAAGATGAAATATATAAGATAGGATGACATGGAAGTAAGTGTAAAGAATTTGTATCTAGTTCACTTTCTAATTAACAGAGAAATTGGATTATATTGATCCAGTTAGTAGATTTTTTTCTCTCATCCTTTTTGACTGTTTGTATGATGCAATGATAATTGCCATTTGCTAAACTGCGTTCTATGGAAAGGCAGATTTCACTATTTATCTGTCTGAAAGAGGAGAATACATTAATGCCATTGTTGTCTCCCTTTGAACACCGATCATTTCTTTTTGATCAGAAAAGTGACAGAAACATTTTAGTGAATCCCTGCTTATCCTATGAGCTAGCAGAGGACTGGAGACTCAGACCACTCAAGAAAGCTGTCTTTGCCAGAGCAGAGGCAAACAAGTACTAATTTGAGAAAATGTCATAATAAATTTTCAAAGCTGACCTTAAAGTGCTCTTGAAGTTTTGAATGCCAAACATTGAAACATTTTCAGGAAGAATGCTTTCCACATGATGTCTCATCAACATTTCACAAAATCAGGGACTTCAAAAGATATCTTCTAGACTCCTGTATAAAGAAGTATACAAAATCTTTATGGTCTTCGTGAAATTCTGTCACTCTCCCTTTTTTGAAACTATTTTAAATTGTAAGAGGTTGTGTAGCCAAGACACCTTGAGATCTTTAGTTATTTAACACACTGTCAGAGGTTTCAATATAATGTTAGAAATATTTGCTCAGCTGATCAGGACATAGAGATATTTTTACAGTTAACTGCAAAGAGAAAGAATATTCTCTATAGTTAAGTAATGGTAAACTCGAGATGCTTAGGAGACAAAATTTGAACCAGTATGACGTGGAAGATTGTGACAGGAAATATAACAGATCTGGAATCTCTAAAGAAAAATATTCTGTTGCTCATGTCCCTTCACAATGAAACTTATGCACTCCTGTTAGCTCTGCTTTGACAATTTACCACTGTTTAAATTATAACCAAGGTGTTAAACACTACCTAGGGATTGGGAATTGCAGCAGACCTCAGGGTCAACAACCGTGGTGACTCAGGATGTTTCTCAGCAGATTTAGTTCAAAGGATGTAGAATAAAGAAAGAAAACTAAAGCCTTTCCAGCTTGTGCCTGCTGCACAGTGTTTATTCAAATACTTGTGACAAATAAGTACAAAATTAAACATAAACTGTAAGTAATTTTAAAAGCTATTTTATATTTTGTTCTGTTGACTTTCAAAGGCATATAGACAAAAAAAAATTTTGGGGCAAAGAC
This sequence comes from Petroica traversi, assembly GCA_025920805.1. Lineage (NCBI taxonomy): Eukaryota > Metazoa > Chordata > Aves > Passeriformes > Petroicidae > Petroica > Petroica traversi. Next base: position 7,668,524 of record JAHLSL010000067.1, read on the forward strand.
AAAGTTTAATAAAGTGCATTATTTGAGACCTGCAAATTGTACGAAGAATTGGAATAGTAGGAAGTGAGTATTTCCTTTTCAGTGGGGATTCATTACTTTAAATCTGTACCAAGGTGTGCCACAGGATCCCGAAATCCAAGTTCATTTTGGTACATTCAGAATTTTTCAAATTTTCTTTTGTTAAAACAAAAACTTTGTTTAATGTGTACCACTTTTTAAAAAATTGAACACATACACACGCAGAAACCAACACAAACAAAAAATCAAAACAGAAGTATTACTAATTAGAATGAGATTTGAGCTAGGATGCAGTAAGATTCAGGCTTAAGAGGAAGAAAGTTTTGAGATTTAAAACCTGATTGAATTTCAAGCTTTCTGGAGTAACTATAATTCTGATTAAAGGATCCAACAGATCAAATAGAGGAAAAAACGCAACATAGGAAAGTGATAGATGGGTTTGACCCTACATTCACAGGTGCCAAGGCTGAGATCACAACCAATCTTAAGATAGAACAGTGTCTATCTAGAACAAAATCCATTTCTTATCTGAAGAGAAAGGAATCAAGCAGGGTACAATTAGATGTTAAGCTGACAGAGGTCATGTCAGGAGCAGCACAATAGTTTGCTTAGACCTGCAGTGAGATTGATATCACAGTGGGTATCAGATTAATTACATATATTACTGAGGAGGTAGAACACCAACATACTTCACACTAAATATGAGCCTGTTGTCTTGAGCTCAAGTGTCTAACATAACTTCTATGGTTGCCATAAGAAACCATCAGTCTTTCAAAAATAGAAGATGACACAAAACGAAATTATATATTACCGGATAGAAATAAGTAAAAAGGTTCCATAAAAAAAATTATTGAGTTTTTAAAAAGTCCAGTTGTCCAGATGAAAACCTGGATTTCAGTTGAGTCAATAGAGCATACAAGAAAGTTCAAAAATAAAAATAAAACAAGTCCAAATGAGAAAACCAGGAAGGAATAGCAGGCAGAAAATCAACATATGCAGTCTCTGCTGAGAGGGGGGAAAAGGCTCATCAGCTGCGTCAGTGATCAGTTTGAGACACTGGAATGGAAACAGGGCTAAACCTAGAGATGTTCAATCAAGAGAAGTTTCTGAATATTTGAAGGCAAGAATATGATGTAGTCAAGAACTGTTAAAAGAATATTCCAACAGCATATAAAAGATATTCTAATCTAATTGCAAAGAGAAATAAAGCTCTAAAATGGCTCAAATGTCTTTTGTATAAAGAAGAATAATTAACAATCAAATTGAAAGCTGCTATCTTGACAGATGATGTATATTAGGACAATGAAAATGCGGTCCATAATTTGAATGCTGAAGAAAATTTCAGATTATTGTTAGTGTAGTATTCTTTTAGTGAAACTTCAACTAATTTTAAATTAAAATTGGTTTGACAAAGTTTTCATAAAGGTCTAGAACTTGCCTTAAATGTCTCTTTTTCTCTTAAGTTAAGCTCAGCTTTCATTTAAAGAATGACTTTTCAGAAGTGACCCTACATAAGTTTGCCTTCCTGAAACCAAGATAGCCTCAATCAGAAGTATACTTCCTTGTTAAAAATTACAAAATTTGTGCTTTGTGGAAGAGGGTAAAGAAAGCAGTTTTCAAACCTAGAGGCTAATGCTCTAACTGACATAACTAGAGTCAGAAACAAGTCTACATCATATCAAAGAGTACAAGTAATTTAATTCAAGAGCAACATTTCCATAGAGCAAAGTGGTATTCAAGCCCCTGTATCCAGATGGTGCATTTTGGGGTGGAGTGTCAAACCAGGTTTTTTGCTGTATCTTGGAACACATGTTCCCACTGTGAGTGTGTCATTCAGACAGCTCCAAAACATCCTTGGTTTACGACTTTCTGTCTCCACGGGTTTGGAGCACATTTGGTGATATCTGGCCAAGAGGTCTGGCTGTAGTTTTGAAAAGATCTAGGACTAGTTTCCTTTAAAAGGAACTGAGTTTGCATTCACAAAACCATTCTGCAAACAGAATTGGTAGTGACATTTAAGGAATTAATCTCCAAAAGATACCATTGTTTCATTACAAAAGGTAATCATAGTGATACCTCCACACCAGACAAGAATTAGAATCACAGAATCCTTGAATCTTTTAGGTTCAAAAAGACCTCTAATTCCATCAAGTCCAACCACTAACCTCACACGATCAAGCCCACCACTAAACCATGTCCCTAAGTGCCACATCTACATGTCATAAAAATATCTTTAGGGATGGTGACTCCACCACTTCCCTAGGCAGCCTGTTCCAATGCTTGGAACCCTTACAAAGAAGAAATTTTTCCTAATACCCAATCTAAACCTCCACTGGTACTAATTGAGGCTATTTCCTCTCTTCCTATCCCTTGTTACCTGGAAGAAGAGACTGACCCCTACCTCACTGTAATCTCCTTTAGGGTAGCTGAAGAGAGCAATGAGGTTGCCCTGAACCTCCTTTTCTCCAGGCTCAACAATACCAGCTCCCTCACTCTTTGTTTACTGGACAAGTGAGAAGGCTGAGGCACCTAAATTTACCATTGACAGTAACAGTCCAGGAGGACGTCCGTCTCACCTGTGCAAGTTCTGGGTGAAGATACCAAGAGTGTGCAGAGCTGAAGAACTGTGTAATAAGGAAACTGGTGTGTCTGCCTTCAAAATGGGGGGAAAAAATCTGAATTACAGCTAGGCAGCTATCATGGTGTGCAAACTAAATTCCTTTAAAATAAACTGCTTTAAAAGAAGGAACAATATAATCAGGATGGGATGTCCCTCCAGCAGGCCAACAAGACAAATGTCCAGACATAAGGATGATTGAGCATCATAATATTTTTAATACATCTTGTTGGTTTGTTTCTGAAAGCAGGCAATGGAGAAAAAAGCTGGCAAAAATTTCTCACTTATAATTAACGCTAAAAGTCGTATTCATTTGTCCTGCAAGCTAAGTATCACTATGGGTCAAGAGAAGGGAGCAATCCTGACTGGTGAAATAGTGCCAGAAACACCAAGTTAAGCAATAAAGAATGGACCCTTTCAGCTGAAAGACAGTTACAGAATTGACAGAGGACCCAAACCAAAGACATCAGATCCACTGTATCGACTACATGAAAGCTTTTGACTTGGCAGGTCATTCAACCCATGGAGCAATAAATAGTTACCCCTAAAAGCTGGAAAAAAAGCTGAAATCAATGCCTATTAAAGACTTTACAGGGGGAAAAACTTATCCAGAGAGGGAAAATTTCTTTTCTTTCACATGTCTTTATAATTATAAGGTACTGAAAGAGCACCACAGCTCTAGGGCTCAGCAGGCACCTTCAGGTAAGCACAGCTAACAAAACTCTCCGTTACCATCAGCAAACTTCTGAGTGAATGAGCTGTTCATTTTTCTAGGGTAATAATTACCCACTGAATGGTTGCAGGATAAAGCTGACGAACATACTACCCTGAAGACAGAATAAAATGTGCAAGTATGCATTAGAAGTAGCATAGAAAGCAAGTTTTTTGGTGTAGCACAGACTATCTGTCATGGAAATCACTAGGGCTCTGGTGCAAAGTAGACAGCTGCAATGTAAGAAGCAAATAGAATAGAGCAGAGTAGATAATAATTTTTTTAGACATGGCCTTGTTGGCCACAGATGTGTTCTGTATTGTTAGTTGTGTCACTTGATTATCTCCCATTTGCAACCCTCCTGTTGCTGTGCTGCTGCTGCACTTCCCTGTGGCTCAGGGAGATTTCTAAGGCAGTGAAATCGCTGGGATTTCTGTGCCTAGCTTGGAGAGGAAGGCTAATCGGCTTAACCACACATCACTTAGGAGAGAAGAGTAGAGACACGTGCAAAGACTACAAGCAAAAGCTCCCACATTCCTGGATCCACAGAGCCAAAGCACCTCCTAGTTTTGTGTGGTTTTGTGATACTACTGCTGACAGTCATACTGGAAGGGATAAATGTAAATCCCTTCTACATTTTGATGCTGTAACTGTAAAACCTAATTGCTGCACAACAAAATAACTCAGGAACTATTGGATCCTGATAAGCATCAATAAGTTCTGTTGTTGCAGCAGGCTTTTCATCCTACTGATGACATGTTTAATAGAAATTAAGTTAGTTTCCATATTTTTAATGTCTTTTTTTTTATTAGATTTCTTCTCTTCATATCTGAGTTGCTTTATTTGTTTTACTTAGGTATGATCCAATATTGAAATTCTGCTTTCTGTCCTGCCCACGTACTCTGGGAACAGCTCTGAAAATTAGATTGATACTGACCCATCTGAAAGGAACATTTGGCCATTTAAACATAATTTAACTATGTTTAATTGATTCACAGCTGTATTATGAACACACTAGGAATGAATTTTCAATACTATTTTCTTACCTAGCATAAGGGTGTAATCTACAGATTTCTTCTCAAGATGTAGACAGAATTTAAGCAAGTAATTTCACTAGGGAGAGAACAACCTATTCCTTAGGAATTTGTAAATCATTGGAGGTTCTTTGCCTGGTTTTTGACCATCAAAGATGTTGTAATACTGAAACTCTGCCTCTCTCATCCTAGATTCTTGCTGTGCAGCAGAAGACAAGGATGTTGCATGGCTCAGGCTGTGTGCTGGATTTTATCCCATTCAACCAAAAGCACTCTGCATAAAGATGCGTTTCTGGCTGGAACAGAAAATAGACCTTAGCTCTTCCTATGCTGGGGTAGCAGTGCCCCCCCTGAGGAGTCTTTACAGCAATGCCATCTACTGTCCCATGCTGCCACAGATGGACTTCCATTCTCCATAACCATGGGCAGGCCAATGGCATCAGACAAAATTTTCAAGCCTGAAATTCTCCAGTGGCCTTTGTGACACAAATTTTAATATCAGGAAGAGAAAAATGATCTTATGTTCCATCGACTGCAATGGATTGGTGTCCTTCCACATGCCAGAGGGACTGCTGAGGCTGAGTGCCAGGGGCTGCTGCCTGTGGGGGATACATCACCACAGAGCAGGACCTGCTCGCATCTTGCTTCTGCAGACATCTCTCTTTGTGACCTTCAAAGCCTCAAAATGCTGCGTGGTTATAAAAGGTTCTTAGACAGTCCTTCCTCTTGCCCACATCTTCACAAAGCTTTTATTTCATTGCTGTGATAGGATTGCAGTTTTATCAGCCCTAGCTTTATTCCAGCAGTAACTTTTAAAGAGTTATAACTAGGCCGTGTTTCCCCAGCTCCTGTAATCCTCTACCACAAAAGAAGGGATATAAATGAGGTACATTATTATTATATATTACCACAAGAACCAACGTTATAATTAGGTACTGTATCCACTTTGTAATCACTATGGCTTTAATTTCCAATCAAAAGCATCAAAGTCTGAAGACAGTGACCCCGCTATTGAACAATTCCTTTTCATTTTCTTTGACAATGAATTTTCAAAGGTAAAAGGGGGACAGGGAGAAATGGTATTTTATTCTAGAGCTTCTACATAATTATAGCAATTATAGAAACCTTTCATGTGCTTGGTCAGCTTTTACTGCATACGTTTAGCTGTTGGTTAGAAGTGCCTCTGAAAGTTATAATGTGTTTGGGGCACCAGAGTCTGTCCCACCATTATAAATACTGGCTGGGCAGACTAATGATTGCAGAGCGTAGTGGAAAAGGTTAGTCATAAATATGGAGGATGTTAGTGCAGGTAACATAAAAGGAATTTAGAAATCTACTTCAGCAAATTGCTGTGTGCTATTTTACCTGTTTCTTTTTCTCTCTTGTTATGAGCAGTATTAAAATAGCCCCTAAAAGCTGCAGTAAAGACTCAGACTTTGTTGTGCTAGATTTCCAGAAAATGCAAAAGGTATCCTTGTCCGAGGTTTGCTGCCATACTGCACCCCAAAGGTCTGGAGTTCAGAAACTATTCAAGTAGAAAATGCTCTTCTTTTGTAAACTACTCCTTTGAGTAGATTGAATTATACCTAAAGACCAGGCATCCTTATTTTTTCACTAGTATAACTGTGTGCCTCCCACTATAAGACTTTTCCCAATGCAGGTTTGTTAATAAGAGCTGAAGATAAAATATCAGAATCTGAGTGGCAGAGACATGCCCAAATTTCCCTGTAAATACATTGGGCAGCCTGAATGGACTGTGAGGAGCAGAGGAGATCAGATCTGCTACAGACCAGAGAGAAGAGAGTTCCCAGCCCTCGACCAACAGAAACGCAAAGACTCTGAAATTCTTCAGAGGGATTTTTTTCTCAAATGAAAAATCCAATATATTTTCTTAAGGAAAGAGATTTCAGCCTGCTCTCCTTTTTGGAGATGAGAGCAGCTGAATGGAAAGGATTATGTGACTACAAAAACTGCAGCCAAAGAAACATCAGTTGGGGACTGTGAATCAGTCCAAGTCGTTCAATAAAGGAGTGGAGTTCACTGCTCACTTTAAATGGCTGAGTAAGCTCTGGAGCTGCTTGATTGAGTGAGCTCAGTGTTTTCAAATCTCAAGAGTTTTTTGCTATCATTATCAATATCATTTTGTTCTGAAATTTGCCTAGGAATTTATGAAAAGTTAAATGTCAAAATGCTACATATTGTCATTATCAAACTATTTCTATTGTTTTGAGTTTGGCCCTTTGACTCATCTGTTTATTGATATTTTTAATATTCTGATATTTCAGTCTCCTTTGTGATGAAATTTTTTTACTCTGCATGTCCTCTCAGAAGAGAAAATTATTGCTGCTTTGTTCTACTCAAAGCATTTCTTTACAGCATACTTCAAACAAAAAAACCCACACCATTATATCATATTCTATCTGGGAAAGTTAGTCATACTGAATATTGTTTAATACCTACAGAAGTCCAGGATTAACGTGAAATAAAGAGGCAATATCTTGAGACAAGAGATACAATTAAGGGTTTGATACACTAGATTGTCCTTTCCTACAAATTTTACTTCTTAATATTCTTATTATTGCCTCCTGATATTGGCAGTCATATATCTAGGCTTCAAGGTGGAAGTTGAGAGAAGTGTGTGTGCCATGTGTGCCTACCTGTCATACGCACTGTGCCTTATTTATATTAAATCCATCCATCATAATCTTCACTTCCACTTCTCTTTTTATCTCATTCATTTTCCTCTATCATATTATAACCTTCAACCGTCTTTTCGTTCATAAGTTTCATGGCACTCAGGCATTTTGGTCTGTTTCCTTGACCTTTCGTAATAACTTCCATCATACCACTTTCCTTCATAACATTTTCTCTGTCACTGACTGTCTCTCTTGGACTTTGTTAATTTTCTCAGCCTTAAAAATGATCTCAGAAGCTTCCATGGGGGTGGCAATGAAAAGGAGAAAAAAAAAAGGAAAAGTGTAAGGGAATGGAAAATAAAAGGGAAATGCATTGAAAAAGTAGAAATGGAAAGGGGGGGGAAAGAAACAGAAATACCAACTGCAAAATCTCACTTTAAGTATATTCTGTTTTCTTTCTGAGTTCAAATCCCTCAGTTATGTAATTTAATTTCCACATGAATTTCTCATTTATTATACCCTTCCTTGACTATTTACTTTTCTCCTTTTATTTCAAATAAGTCTTTTCAGAAGTGTCTTCCAAGTATAGCAATTGCTTCCACGAGCTCATTTTTCCTGCATTTTTGACCTGAGCTGAGGCAACCTTCCACACAAGGCAGTGTATTGGGGTTTTGTGGGCCATTTGGTCTCTTTGGGTGTAGGGTTGTTTCTGCAGAGGCAGGACTGCCTTGGCCCTGATTTTAAAATCCACTTCATTCAATGTGCAGGGGTTTTATTGCTCTGTGAGTCCCACACTATCACTATAACCAGTGGTATAATGATTAGTGGTACTCTGCTATGTGTATGTATTTCCAAAGGCAGCATGTATAGTGACTAACTTTGCTCTCCCATAGCACCTCAAATTGTGCTGAAATTGCGAAAAATTAGGGAATAATTAAATTACTAAGGAAGTAATATGTAAACAATAGCTAAAGATTGTTTCTTCCAAGAGCTTTTCTCAGGTGTACAGCAAATATTTGTAGACATTCCCATACAACAAGGGGAAAGTCTACAGGTTTTCCAATTTCTTTGATGTATCCCATACCATGCATACTTGTGAGCAGAGCATTGGGCATTGGGGACTTGGAGAGAGCAGTGAATTGTCCTGATACACCTCACACTCACAGTCAGAATATGGACCGGAAGAGAACCTTCTAAATCCATCCAGAGGATCTCAGGATTTCCTTAATAAGCCTCAAAGCTAATAAATCTATTAAATCTTGCATGAATTAACGTGTTATTCTCCTTCCCCATTACAAGAATATATGTATTATTATCCATACTGTTTAAAGAGTTTTTATCACTCTCTGACTTTTCTTCCCATAGGTAATGTTTTGGGCTTGATCCAGATGCCTTCGCAGCTTGGCCTTTCTTCATGCAGAGAGAGATTTACTTTCCCAAACCCAGGTAATAATCCTTAAATTATTATTTAAGTGGAAATTTACTATCAAGTTAAATTGCTATTAGAAGCATCATTCTCATTGAAAGTATCCAGGAAAGTACAACTTTAGAAATGAGCCATGCCATTGACTAGAATTATAGATCAGTTTTGTGATGCTATTTATAGCAGTGCAGTCTCCTGAAGTCAGGCAGTTCCTTTTCATTTATGGGCTCTTTCTAAGAATTCCAGAGGTACTCAGCCCTCTGTGCAGTTACCATCACAAAGCATAAGATATGGGTGCAGGGGAAAAGGTGCTTCCCTGGGCTGTTTGGTTATTGGATATCTCAGTGTTCATCACCACTGGACATCAGCATCATCACCAATGCTGTGAAAACCACGGCTTATAAAAACGTGGATCATTAGGGCCGTTTTGCTGAACCTTTATGAAGGTGCTCTGGTAATTCACTGAGCCCATTATTTATCTTCTGATGTCTTAAAAGGTCGATTGGTAGCAGATTAGCAAGTGTAAATTACGTTGCAGAGCAATAGTGAATTCATTCTGCCAAGACCTGGTGCAACACAGAGCATCAGGTCCTAATGCACAGTGGTGACTCTGGCCTATGTCTGAAAATCAAAATGCACTAATCCATAAATTTTATTTTCCCATATGACACAATTTTAGCAGAAGTATTTGCAGTGTGGCACCCCCACCCATTACAGAAAATATTAAGCATATTTCGAGCCAAGCCTCCCACACACAGCCCCCAAATCATTAGCATTTCATTTACAATTCATAGGCTGATTTCTTCAAACCTCATGACTGGAATCAAACCACTCTTCCAAAGCAAGGAAAATTTTTGTTAGACATTAGGACCCAAATATTTTTATATTCATCTGTTTTCTAAGTTTTAAACTTTTTTTCCAGTGTACCCAGCCACTTGCTCAGTGATTTATTCCTCCTTTTTTTCCTAAACTAATTCTTTCATATCCCATAAATAATCTGTTTAAAAACAGAAAAAGAGATCCATCTGTCAGTATTTCTGTCATTATGTGAAAATGGTGCCACACCAGCAAAACATCTTTAGTACCCCCTAGGAAAGGAACATAAATTTCATATTTACATGTCATATAAGTTTTTGAGCTGCTGAACAGGAACTAGTAAGAAAAGAGCAATCATTTCATTCTCACACTCATAGAAAAGACCACCTATTCTGATTGTAATTTAATAAGCAAAACCGATATTTTTTACAAAGAAAAAAGTAGTTTACAGTGGAAAAAATACTGTAATTTAATAATCAGCCTATATTGTAGAGCCTAGAATATTATAAACCTCTGTTGATTACAGGAAAAATCACTTCTAACAATACCAAGTTGCCTGGTGCTGCTGATTCATGCTGGTTTGATAGTGAGACCAGTTGGGTCTTAACAGCTTTTGCTCAAAAAAATATTTTAACTCAAATACTCTCCCTCAAAGGCAGCAGAAGGCAGGTCACAAAGTCCAAGTCACTGCAAGCATTTCTCACTGGAGGAAAACCAAGCTGAGAGCCAAGCTGTGCAGGAACCAGTCATGGGTTGAAGGAACATGGTGAAATCCCCCAGCCTTTGCTCCGGGTGTCAGGTGAGACTGCCCTGGCTCTGTCTGGTTTCTGATGTTCTTCATCTATGAGGAAGATCAGACTGAAGTTTACCTCCCATGCAGGCCAATACCAGTGCTCCTGTCTCTTTTCTGTTGTTAATATGCAAGATCTACTTCTGTACTTATGAGTAATTTGAGGCAGAAATATGGTGAGATAAATTGTCTTCTGTTTTAAAAGCTTTCCTTTCCCTCTCTCTTATTTGTACTACAGGTCCTCTGCTTCTCCCTTGTTCAGTAGAGCTTGTCTGGGATGAGGTTTGTCCACAATTAGAAGGGCTGGTTGAGTAAGAGACTCAGTCCTGCAGTGACAACAGACTGTACAGCTCCTCATACAAACAAAATATGTTTTCTAAGATCTAGACACATCCTCGTGGCCCAGATCTGTATGTGCTACTGTGCCTGTGATTTGGGAGTATTTTTGGTGAAGTTTCTGCTGAGTACTGAGGGAGATGTGTTCTTTTCCACTCTCTCCTTTATATCTCCTTCTATTAAAGTATTTCAATTTAATTTACAAAGTTTTCCCATCAGTGTTGCAGAAATTGTATATTTTCCATCTCAACCTCCAGCCCATTTTTATTATTCCTCTGATAATGAGCAGAGGTTATGACCAACATTTTTCAATATCCAGGTATGTCCCTTCAGTTTCAAACATTGCAATTTAAGATTGGGGTCAATGACATGGGCCACGGTAAATTCACATAAGGGAGTGTCTATTTAGCTGTGAACTCTTTCAGATCCAAATAAGGGAGGCAGTTCCAGAAAGTCAACTGCAAAGGAAAGGCAAGGTCACAGTCAAAAAAAAAAAAAAAAAAAAAAAGGAATTGGAAACTTACTTCTGGGATCCCAAGATAAAATTGTGATCAATTTTCAGTAATTTAGTGCTTTGTAAAACCACTCTGAGGTGATTTTAGCAATCTGTTCTCATTGGTCATCTCCAGAAGCCAGCCTGGTTCTATTAAATGTCACAATTTTATTGCAAGTTATAAGGTTTTTATATGTTCTCTTAGAAGCCCTCATCTTCTGAGAACAGTGATAATCTTTGATAATTTCAGCAGACATTTACAAAATAATAGTTTCTTGCTTCTGATGGAAATGAGATGTTCAAAAAGCTGAATTTTAAGGAATCCAACACTGAAATAGAAACAAGCATATATTTATTCCAAAAGTTCCTGTGCTCCAAGACAGGAGTAGACAGAACAGAATTCCTCTCTGAATGGTATTACTGGGACAAGAGTACCTCAGGGGAAAATGTTAGCAGCATCCTTCATTCTCCACCCCTCAATAACTCTGTAACAGGGTTTTTTTCTGTTACTTTTCTTTCTCTCGTGTCTCCTGTTTTCAATCCCATCTCTTTGTTCATTATTCACTATTCCTTTTGACATGCTTTGAAGCCCTGAATTTACCAAACAAGATGCTGTTCCTTCTCCTGGTGTGTTGATCAGAAGGCCAGAGGAAAATAAAAGATAAACCATGTTTTCAGACATGTCCTGCTCTCCTTGACTTCAATGGGAGTTGTACATGCATTTGAAATGAAGCTGTCTTGTTTAAATAGCAAAAGCATGCACAGTTGTTTGTTTGCTAAGCAAAGAACCTGGAAGTGAGAAGCTGTCTGACTGCATGTCCTCTCCAAGTTTATTTTAAGAGCAGATTTAAAAACTCAGCACCAGGGCCTGTCAAGTACCAGGTATTTCACCCACGGAAGGAAAGTTATCTCCTTCACACAAAAATGTTGTGTAGTGAAGAGAGTTTCGAAAAACCCACTAACCTTTAGCTGCAATCTTGAGCATTCCTACTTCTTAAGATGAAGTAGCCTGTGCTTTATAGAAAGAGGTAAACTATAGCCTCTCCCAGTGCTTGTTATAATGAAAACCCACAAGTTTTTCAGAGTTCTTTCGTCATCTGCATTGACAGGTTACATCATAGCACTTTCTACAGAACCTTTCACAATTTAATGTCTCAAGAAGGAATAAACAGGTATACAAGGCACATTTCAAATGGAATTTGAAGTTGGATACACCTATATATTCAGAGCAACACAATTCTTTAATGCACCCATAAAAATCTGATCTATGTTAGCCTACAAAATTCTACTACTCTGTCCGACTTACACGAGTGTGACATGAAAATAACTGGGTTGTAATTGCTGACACATCAGTGAAGACAGTGCTGCTTTTTAGTGCTGCTTTTTAGTGCTGCTTTTTAGTGCTGCTTTCAGTATCTTCTAAATAATTAAATTCATCAAATGTAAATCTTACTGTAAGTAAATCTGCATTACAAAAGCATTGTTAACCACTCCTTATGAATGAAAGCTTGAGGCTTTTACAAAGGTTCTAACTGCAATTTCACAATGTTAATCCTAATTATCATTTTTCTCTTCATTTAACACAAATAACTGACACAATTGGTTTTGCCATTGTACTATTTGAGAAAAATATATACAGACTTTACCAAAAGAAATATTTTTTAAATTATCTCCTTTTAAAAATGCTTCTTATTAATGAAATTATTATGTGATTTCCTCCAGGTATCCAGTCCCACAACAAATAAATACTAGCTGCTCAAGGCCTCTTCTAAGCTTCTAAAATTAATAATTTTAAAAATCCATTATGTCTCTAACCAAACTTTTTTTTTTGCAATAACATTGCTCTGATTCTGAAAAAAAGTGAAAGGCAAAATATTGCATTATTTGCTCCAGGTTAAACACCCCCAACTCCCTCAATTGCTTCACATGAGACTTGTGCTCCAAAAACATCACCAGCTTCATTGTCCTTCTCTGGTTTGGCGTAATCAGCAGCCTGAAAGGCTCCAGGGCTGGTCTTACCATCATACTTGGTGGACTTGTTTTATCTTTTAAAAAATACTAATCATTGGCCCACAGAACTCCTCAGATATTATCAACTTTGGAAGTTAATAGATTTTTTTAAGTAGTGAATCCAGATATTTCCAGTATTACTTGACAGCTCATTGGGATGTGCCTCAGATCACTATTTTTGGTTTAGACAACTCATCTACAACAGTACTTAAATAGTTACTGAAGTCCTTGTGTCTATTACATTATATTTGGGTCAATGTAATTCTGATGAGGAAGTGAGTCAATGATGCCATTTTCACAGAAAATTCCCTACAACACTGGTACCTTGATAGTCACTGATGAATAAAAGTCACCACCTGTAAGCCCCTGTGAATGACAATCAAACAGACTGAGAAACATTTTGTCACAGGAAAGATTTCTCAGCGTAAATTTCAGTGATCAGTGTGGCATTTCCATTTATTCTATCAGCATGTTTTAAAAAAGGAGAAAAAATGACATTGTCAGATCCAATTTGACATCAAAATTGGAACTTCTTTAGTCAAGATTTTGAGAATGCTTGAAGGCTAAAGTAAATGTGTCCATAAAGATTTAATAAATGTTTCTATTAAATATACATTCATTCTCCAAGGAAAATTTTAAATAACAACAGAAATAGTTAATTAAAGGCAAAAATATAAAAATGCCATATTTTCAAACAAAACATTTGGAAGGAGCATTGTTTCTTTCTCATTATGTTATTCTACATTTATTAAATAACAATAAAATGAAGCCCTCTTAATGTGAGCTTTCAAAAGTTAAATACCATTAATTTAAATTACTCTACTGGCTTTCCTATTCTTGAACCTCCTCTCCTAGAGGGTATCATTAGGATTAGCCAAATGATAGACAAGAGCATGCCCTATAAATTCTCTATGTTAGCTAGCTATGTATCAGATGAATGTAAATAAATATCCTAATTATACCATTAAAAAGTACAGACCATACAAGCAAATTCAGCAATAACAGTCAGAAGTAAATCTAGAATTGAGGGTTAAGTTTTGCATTTTTCCTCTCCCTCAAGAAAGTTAGGACTAAGCTCAGGAAATTGAATCGGAGTCTGTGCCCACTTTCACTGAAAGCTGCTCTGGACATTAATGCAGTTAGAACTGAAGTTAAAATCAAGCACAGGAAGCACTAATGTCTGTTTTTAGGTGGCAAACTCCTTTTAACCTTTTTGGATATTGAAACATCAGGACAGAAAAGGTGGCAAACACTTTCTGCTCCAAAAGGACACTGCTCTGTTGTGTACTCTGTTCTGGTTTTGAATACCAATATATGTCCTCTTTTCCTCATTGCTACTGCTTCTAGATACCATGAATGTTTATTAAATTTTCTATTATCTGACATCTATTTGCTTTCTAATCTTTCTCCAAGAGTAGACAGGTATGCACTGAAATGTTATCTGCTGATTATTTAGGTTTATTCCATCGTGTTACATTAAGGTGCTCTGTATTTTAAACATAAAATGGGAGATCAAAGAATGGCACCTGGTAGGGTACCAAAGTTTTATTCCTTATTCCCATTCTAGATCTGCAAGCTCCAAAAAAGCATTCTCAAGATGAGTGAGGCTTTCTTTTGGTAGAAGAAATGGGTGGGGTTTTGACTAAAAGGAGCTTTTGTTTTCCTATTCTACCAGCAGAGAAAAATTTCTCCTACTGGTTTCTAGATATGCACAACCACATCCTTGAATCCCGTCCATGGTAAGATGCTGGAAACATGAGGCCATTCTGCCCACAATTCCTGAGCAAAGCTGACCAAAAGCCTCAGGACCACCTCAATGCTAGAAGACAAAATACCTTATGCAAAGAAGTACAACATTTCAGCCCAGATTCAGAGTGGCATTGGCACGGTCTGATACTTTTTGTCTGCCTGAGGTCTGGTCCTGTCTGATCTCTGGGCTGGAGCACTCACTGTGTGACTCCACAGTGAGCAGCCATAGGAAGAGTGTGGCACTTGGACAATAATTCTCGAGTTTATGAGCTTTTGATTGCCTTCGCTACCCAAATTATTTTTCTGTTCCTTTATGGGTCTCCTGATCTCATGAAGCAAAAGCCTGAAATTGTCAACCTGTTCAAAATAATAGAATCTTTATCGGCCCATTATTTCCAACATCTGACTGGCAATGCAGAGCAATAACTATTAGGTAATAACGTCAGTTTCTGATTAGAAAAGCTAATATTGTACTAGCAATAAACTTTGTTCACGCTGCAGAAAAGATACATCTGTCAAGAGGTTTGGGAAGGACTCTGCAGTACCCAAAATAAACAAGCCAAAGAAAATATTAGCATTAACAGAAGTAGCATAAAAATAAAACGCAAGCAAAACAGAAACCAAACAGAAAATATCATGTTTCCAAATTCTTCATAGCACATAATCAGCTTCCACCACATTTTCCTGTGCAGTAACCACCTTAGTGGGAATTAGTGTGTCTGTTTTGGGGAAGAAAGGATTTTAACCTGGAACAGGCATTCAAATTCAGTCCCGTCTTAGACCCTCAGCATGAGTTCACTGTTCCTTAATAATGCTTTTCCACTTCTGACTTCCCATGTTGAAAATATTTTCGGGTGAAAGGTGTCTGCAGTAGGAGCTTCAAGCCTGAAAGGTTTTCAAGATCCTGAAATATCAAACTGCTGCCCCTGTCAAATGGGCTTCTGAGGAGTGACGGCTTTTCATTTTTCATCCTAGATCCAGAAGAAATTATTCAATTTTATAACCAGGTTTCCTCTGGCTGCTACTGATGCTAGAAATAAAAGCAGTTTAAAATTCATGAGGGGCATCTGACTATTTTCCATTTCTAGCTGAGGACTGCATTTTGCTCTCCTCAGTCATGCTCACAACACCATTGTGCAAAGAAACGCTGCTGAAATGAATCATTTACTCCAACTGTGGTCACAAATGAAAGCTAAACAACAGAAATTCATTGCACTGACTCTGCCAGCCTGGTGCCTCCTCGGGATCAGAGGGTGCAATAAGAAACACCAGAGAACTGTAACAGAGACAGGAGAACATTTGGTGTTGGAAAGTTAAGGGTAACAAAACAAACTCACAGGCAAGATGTTTCTGCAAAGGGCTGGGTGTCCTTGGGTGCTGAGAGCATGAGGGTCCCCAGGACGGCAAAGGCTGGCAAAGCTTTATTGTGAAAGGCCTGAAGCTCCAAGGTGTTCAGCTCCAAGGGAAGTTTTCTTCACTGAAAGGTCTTCTGGATGGATTTATCAACCTGGCGGTGGTTTCTTCAGAAGAAATTACTTCAGTTTAGTACCTAATAAAAAATGTAGTCAGGCATAACCCCAATCCTGATAAATCAGATTATTAAACCAAAGATTTGTTCTGTGTTGAGGACCTGAGATTAACAACAGTCTTGTATAGTTGAGCTGCTTATGTGTCCTACAGCATCCTCACATCTTTCCCTCTCCAGTATGTATTTAAAAGCTCCCTCGACCTTTTTTCTCTCTACTTTAAATTTTGAAGTGTTTTTTTTCCATCATGCATGTCTCTCATTTTTTGAGCATTTCCAAGGACTTTGCCCTTATTCTTGGGAGTGTTCAGTGTAGATGAGGCTTCTGTTTAGCAGCTAAAAAGCACAGGAAGCATTTGAAATCCTCTTTGGAAAAAAAACAAGGGTGAAGAGGGACTTTGTCCACCCTTAGGCTGCAGTTTTGAAAATACTGATAGTACTCAAGCAAACATGAAAGGCATTCCAAAAAGTCAGACACTCAGATATTGCCTAGTACAATTTCTTAAACTTTAGAAGATATTTCACCTAAAAGAAACTTCCTGCAAGAAAAAGGCTGAGGCAACACAGTAAACAAACAAACAAAAAACAAAACAAACAAAAAACCAACCAACCAACCAAATAAACAAAAAAAAAAAAAGCCATCAGGAAACTAAATTAATTAAAGTGGATTCAGAAAAAATGGCTCTATTGAATGCCTTTTCCCTGGAAAAAAATTACAAAAATGCTCAAGCTCAAAAATGGAATCTCTTGAAAAGGCTCAGATAAGTGATTGATTTATAATTTATTTTCAATGTGGAAAAGAGTTATAAAAAGAAATAACATATTTAAGGCTGATCCCACACCTGCACCTTTCTGTAGAGTGAATGACTCACAGTAATGTTTCAAATTCAAATGCTACTTGAAAAGGTTTTGAAAGAGGTGGTAAAATAAATAGTAACAAATGTGTGGGACCAGATGCTGCTCATGCAACAGCTCTAAAGGCAATAAAATGTAAAATATGTAGTATGTGCCAATGTTTAAATCAGTCATACTCATCCTTTGAGTAAAAGGTAGAAAATGGCAGAAAATCTCAGTTTTAGAAAGAAGCCTATGGGGATGCAAAGAGCTACATGTCAGTAAACTGGAGTGGGATACAGAGAAAATTACCTAACATAACACAAAGAACAGGGTTTCTAGATGTGTGAATAAATGTGGTAAATGAGAATTAATCCAAATGACAGATGGATGCAGTGCTTCCGTACCACTTACTGGCCTGCCAGTCCTGAGCAAGGACAGGGATCACTGTGATCCTGAAGGACACGTGAATTTCCCAAAGCTTTTAACATGGACAGCAAAAGCTGATCGGGAGGAGAAGCTGCCATGGAATACAAGAATAGGTCCCACTGTGAATTGGTAACTGTGCAAGAGCTTAGAAGCAAAGGGTGAGGATAAGCAGATAGTCCTCAGTAGACTGTCAAGGGATTTGGGCTGTTAAAAATTCACCTGGATGATCTGGAAAGAAAGTAAATAGCGAGGACATAAAGTTTTCCAATGGAAAATTATTTCTTTGTGAGATTTTGCAGAAGGATCTTGCAAGATTGTGTGACTAGCTACTAAAATAGGAGAAGAAAAGTAATATTAATATATGCAAATCAGTGCAGTCAAGAAAATAAACCTAAGAACACATAGAAATGGACAAGTGTTATATTAGCTCCAAAATTGACCTTGAATTCATAGGGGACAGTGCTGTGATAGTATCTTATCATTTCTAAGGCCTTTGCATCAAATTAGATGAGTATTAGTGATCATGAGGAAATTAATAGAGACATCATCATCATCATATCTCTATTAAAGCTATAGGGTACCCTAACTTGCAAGAATATTAAGAGTAATTCTGGTCATCCCATCTCAATAAGGATATAACAGAATTAAAAGTAATTCAGAGAAGAAAGATGGTGATTGGAGACATGAAGCAGTATCCATATGGAAGTTACAAAACAAAATTAGGATCCACTGTCCTAGGTAAAAGTGATTGTGAGAGAAATGCAATGAAGAGCTATAAAAGCATTAATGGAATAGAGTCTTGAGCAGGGAAATGGCTTTTCTTTATTTCTCATAAACAGGAGTGAGAAGACATCTAGTGAAACAATCACACAGAATTAAAACAGATAATTAAATCACAGATTAAATTTGGACACGCATTCAAAGTGCAAGTGAAATACAAAAGTTAAAGAACAGCTATTAAATGCAGTATATAGATGAAAGGTTTTGGTCAGAATGTCCCTAAATGTGCAAAATATTCGGAGATTAAGTCATACAAGTGGAAAGATCTGTGTATGTATCTCCTGCATCCTTACAGTATTTTCTTACACTGCTCTCACTGAATGCAAAAGAAAAGACAAAACTTCAATTTGATACAGACATCATGTTCTTACCGTGTCCCCCTTCAAGTGCTTCCATCTCCTTTCATCCATACACACATTATAACCAAGTCAATGCACATCTGGGGACTCTGGAGTGGGTAACAAGGTAACCTTTTCAAAGGACACACCATCCTTAAACTATTTAGCTCTGTTGGGAAGTGAATTCCTCTGTAAACAATATTGGATTTACAGGATATGGTGTTCACTCATTTGTAAGTAGGTTATACTCACATATTCACCATGTCCCTTACACAGTGCTCCTGCCTGCATTTAACCTCACATGAGCCCATTCCCTTCTGCATTATTCTACAAGGATTTCTATGGCAACCTTTACTGGAACTAATCCACCTCAAAAAAAAAAACAAAAACAAAAACAAAAACAAAAAAAACCAGAAAAGCAACACTGTACTTTTTACAGGAAAGAAGTTTTCTCCTGGTCACATCCCTTATTTGCCCTACAATGGCACAGTGGGCATTTGCAGGGACAACAATGAGTAGAAGGGATTAAAAGGTGATGTCTATGTCATCACTACTGCCAAATATATTTGTCAATACAAGATCCTTAGTACACA
Organism: Petroica traversi; assembly: GCA_025920805.1. Taxonomy (NCBI): domain Eukaryota; kingdom Metazoa; phylum Chordata; class Aves; order Passeriformes; family Petroicidae; genus Petroica; species Petroica traversi. The sequence continues at coordinate 7,687,657 of JAHLSL010000067.1, forward strand.
TCATGTAATTAAGGATAGAGAAATCTGGCCTAAAGCTGCCCATCCTCATTCCACTGTCCAATCACAGTCTTTGAAAATGGACGAAATCTGTCCTACTCTTAAGTGCTGTCCAAATCTCATAAGTGCTGCGGTGTCTCATAATACCACCAAGAGTTCCCATCAGACTGAGCAGACAAAATTAACATGTTTTGCATCTGTTCATTTATTAAATACTCTGATCTCCCTGAGTTTAGCTCAGTAGCTCTGCACTACACATAATTTCCTTAATCAGAGAACAAAAACTAGGTTAAGAGAATGCTAAGGCAAATTCATAACCACAGGCTACACCCTTTGCTAACAAAAGACAGGAGGTCACACCAGACATCTGAGGTCTTTCTGCACCAGACTTGCCCTTCTGAGGTGCTTTGCTGCTTTAGAACCCTTACATCAGCAAGAGTGCTCAGGTCCTCACATCTGCTAAGCACCTTCAAGGACTGGAATATGACTATGAATTTTATTGCTTTCATTACCCAGTATCACTAACCTAACATAGTTTTAATTAATTTTATACGTGGTTTGTATTACCTTGGTTTTATATCATTTAGGCACTTTTCAGTAACAGCTAGATAAATCATTGGACACGTAATATTAATATAGAAAATTGTACAAAATATGATAACTATTCCTAATAAACCCAGCTGGCACAGAAACACTCATATAGCCTCACTCCTGCAAATGCCTAAGGTCCCACACTGCGCGGACAGGAAGGAAAGTCTTTAGGAGTGTCATTGGTTATTGATGTGGCAGGCTCTGTTTTGCAGGACCCCTGAAACAGAGCATCAGAAATCCAAATGGAGTTTCTGTGGTTAGTACTGAAATCTGGAACTAAATACTAGCATAAGTCTATCTTTCTATTAAAACAAAAGAATTAATTCCATTGGTAGGAAATGTTTACTTCTATGAACACTTGTAAATTTTTAATGTAAAGTAAAAACTTAAACATAACTCTGCTCCCTTATGGAAGATACAATTTGCTGCTTCACTCCCCATGCCCATGTTCTCCTTCACAGACTCTCAACTTCCACCAAACCACAATCCCTCTATCTGAGCAATACCCTAGAAAACAGACTGGTTTTGTGAAAATTCTTCTCTAAGACCCCATTTTGTTTCCATCATGTTTAGGCATCGGGGTTGCAGTTGCAAGAAAGCCCAAGAATAGGAAGTTTACCCATTCCTGACTGGTCCTGATGGACACAACTGGAAAGTTCATCTTCCATGATGACTATACCACTTCTGAGATTGTATAGATTTCATTAACTGACATGATAATAAGAATTTTCATATCTAAATACACATTCTGGTTTTCTATTCTTTATGATGACCAGATTCTGCAAGCCTCTTGCTTTGTTATACATGAGTTTCTTCATCTCAGTAGTATGTTTTAACAGTGACCTCAGAACTGTTCATGTCAATAAAAGAACACTGGGGAAAAAGGACTTAAACCACTACACAGGCTTCACACTCCTCCTTATAACCACAATATTGTGTCTTTTGCAAACACCCTCAGGAGGCTCATTTCCATGAAATGAGTTATGTAGACCTGATCACTTCATGATTACCCTTTACAAACTTCAAATGTTCCCTGCATGTTGCCTTGCCCTTATGAGCTTTTTTCTTGACATTTGTTTGGATTTAGCTGAGAATTCTGAAGGATTCCTAGCATTACATAGATGGTCTTAGAGAGGTTCTGCTTCTGACCTGTAGAAATAATGCAGGACTTTGGCCAAAATTCAGAGGAGAAGACTTTTTTAGGCAAGCAAGGCTGCTGCAAGATCTAAAGACAGACTGTTTTAAAGCATCAGGTTATAAGGAAGCATTAAAAGGCAAAATCCACTTTAACAACTGCAAATTATCTTTATGATAGCATAGCTTTCTATGAAACGTATTCTACACACTCAAATCATGATGGTTTTTGTGGTAATTCTCAGTAATGCTAATATCTTTACAATGAAAATATAAGAAAAGGAAGCAATAAATAGACAGACAGTAGACCTGCTTTAGACTTTTTGCTGTGAAAATATGTGAATAATTTGCAATTTACATTCAAATTCAGATGTGAAGAGGAATTTCTAAGATTAAGGTCACTGAAAGACAAAAGTCTTAGATTTCTCCAGACAGTGTTTCGGAAGAGCATGGTACTTTACTGCAAGGTTTGTGCAGCAAGCACACCATCCCTTTGGCCATTGTCCATCTCAGATCTGAAGAGGGAACTGCTGTGTGAAGGGGATACACAGGAAACCAAGGAATCTGGTTTCTCTTGCTGGATTTAACTGGGGAGTGGTGATAGGCATTTTAGGTGTGTATAGCTCTAAGTCTCTGCCAGAGATCATCAATAAATCTGCTCCTCTGCCACACAACCTCTGCAACAGCTGAAGGCCTTGAGTGTGTTTACTGTGACACCAGAGCTCCCCAGCACCCAGGGCTGTGCTTATGGCATGGTCAGGAGCATATACACTGCAAATACATAGCACAGCTTATGGATCCCTCATGCATTTGGGGCTCAACTTCTCTCTCTCGTCTCTCCAAACAGTTTCTGCAGCTGAGCAGTTCCACTGAATTCAGTAGAAATTATTCATCTGCTCATCCTTCCTCCTGGACTCAGGCTTGTAGGTGGCTCTAATTTTATGAGGGTGTATTTATTTAATTTTATTTCCTTTCCAGAGAAATAATATTTGGTTCAGGGAGGGAAATGCCTGCTATCTTCTCTGTTGAAAAGATGGCAGTGAAAAAAAAAATACAGGGAGGAATATGTTTGCTTTTAAAAATATTTTTAATAGAATGTTCAGTATAATGAAAATATTTAAAATTTATGTTTTACAATAGAAAAAAATAAAGATTAAAATGAGCTTTTTACTTCTCAATGAAAAAAGAGCTGATCAGGCCTGCAAAGTTCAGACTGGAAGGGTACATATGATGAGTCTAATAGTAGTAACATTAACATAGCAAAAATCATCCTTTCCTGTAAAAAGTTCAGTAATGGCTGATTATGATTTTTCTGCTGGCTAATATCTAGGAACCTAGGAATCTGTGCAAGATTTGGTAGGATTTTATTTATATGAAAGAAAAATGTCCATGATCATGTGCTATATTGTTAAGCCTTTTCTCCCAAGGGCCAAAGCCAATTTTATGGTTTATCATTTTTTCCCGCAATACCTCCTGCACAAACTTGTTGGTCAGATTGTTTCCATTTCTTTCACCTCCTCAGAGGTTTGTATTTCTCCACACTGGTGGTATAAGAACCTCCTGTTTTCCACCTCCTGCAGCCCTGGTGCTCTGTGCAGTTTATCCTGTTTACGATTGATTTCGCAGTGATAAATCCCAGACGCCCCAAGAGCTGCCAGGCTCCGTGGATGCGCAGCGAACCTCAGCTGCTCTGTCAGCCTCAGGAAGGCTGCACACCAGACAAGTCTTTTCCCAGACGAGTAAAAAAAAAAAAGAACAACAAAACCCAAACTTTCCCATTTCTCTTTTCTGAACTTGGTTAGAGTCTTGCAGCTCTTTTTTTTTTTTTCCTCCCTCATATTCAAAAAAATCACTCAAGAAAACCTTTCCAAGTGCAATTCATCCTGCGCACTTGGATTCAGAAGCTGACAAATCAAACACAGATTTAAACAGGACAGAGAAATTTAAGGTTATTATTGGAGAGATTAATGAGTTTCCAGGTGGGGAACAAAGAGGCTTGAAAATTTACCCAGTTGCTTGCTCTTCTTCTTGTTTTTTCCAGACAACCTGACCAGCTTATTTAATAATTTTCCTCCTAAGTTCTCGCTTTGTATTACAAAGACAGCTTTTGCCCTCTTTTGCCCACTGCTTTTCTAGAGAAAATATGTTGTAAGAATTACAAGGGTTGTAGCATTGTAAAACAAGAATTTATCAAAAGCTTTAACCAGGCTATAAGAAAATATCTATCTTCTTTTACAAATAAATTTTCTTAGAAGTATAACATTATGGAAACAAGGGATTTTCCAAAAATATCTGTATTTCACACACACAAAAAAAAGTTTTCAAAATTAAAATTTAATATAATGTAAAAATTTTATACCGTTTATTTTATTAAATAGAGGTAACTAGCCTCTTTATCTTAAAAATACTTTAGTTGGGAAATTATGTTTTCAGAAAGATAGGACTACAGGGGCAGGAAAAGTTCAGTCATCCCTATACAAATTATTAATACTTTATTATTTATTAATACTGTTAGTGAGTTTGCTAAATAAGTAAGTTAGAGAAAGACAGAAGGGTCTTATTACTTAAATCTGAAAAATTATTAGCAGAATCAAAGTCACAAATATTCAGTTGTTAATACAGAGTGAATTTATGAAGATGTAGAAAGTTAAATACAACCTTAACTGCATTGCTAAATACTAATTTGAGCCCAAGATCAAATGATAAGCCAATGTTTTTCTTCATACTTTGTGCATAGGATGAAAAAACCTGAAGGTATCTGGGAGGTAGATTAGTATTTGAAATAATAGTCTATTAAAATGGAAATTAAATAAATGCTACTGCCTGGAAAATAAATGAGTTTTTAGTGACTGTCATCAGACCTGGATTCCACCTTCAGCCTCTCTGAGCCCTTGTCAGCTGGATTCCAGCCCAGATGAAGTGGGCAGAAGAGCACAGGAACCTAATGAGAATAATTGGGAATTAGTTTAGCACACTCATACAGCTGAATTATCCAAAGATCAGTCACTTGTTTGGAGCAGACTACCCAGGGATTTATTCAGCAGGGGAGTGTGTAGGCAGAATTCCAGCATTTTAACCAAACAGGTATTTGCCATGGAATTAATAGAAAATAATTTGAATTGCGTTAGGATTCTCCGCAGAAAATCCTCAAAGTCCAGCTTCTTCCGTGGAAATCTCTCAGATCCTAGCCTGTGTGAGGAAACAAGGGACCAGTCTCAGTGCGGGAATCACAGCCTCTCTATCCCTTTCATCTTTGCATTTGAATATTCCCTGCTCTTGCTCAGCACAGCTTTGAGTGCAGCTCTGCAGATACTGAAAAATGACAATTTCTCAGTCCTGAAAGTTCAAAGTGAGGTGGGAGATGAGCGTGGGCTCTGGGCAGGTTTGTGAAGGGGACTCCCCTGCAGCTGGGCTGGGGAAAAGGAAGATGCAGACACAGCCTCAGAGGGCTGTCATGGAGCAGCACATGGGTCACTCTGGCACTCAGAGGGCTCAGCCACACCATGCCAGCAACAGAACTGGCTCTCTGCCCTCTCCAGGAGGCTGCAGTGCTCTCTGGACAGACACTGGGCAAAGTGACAAGTACTGCAGGATGAGCTTATGAGAAAGCATTTGATATCTCAGTTCCCATCAACCCAACCAAACTAAGAACAGTTCAATAACTGAAATAAAATAAAATATAACAATAATAATAGTCATAGTAGTGAAAAGCAGAGAGAGATGGACAGGAACAAAACCCAAGAAAGACAAGTGATGCACAGCGCAATCACTCACCAGTGATGCCCAGCTCAGCCCTGAGCAGAAATTGGCCCTTCCCAGTCATTGCCCCAGTTTTTCCACACATCATGATATCCTAAGGCACAGAATTTTCCTTTTGTCTGTTCAGATCTGCTGTCCTGGCCATGGTCCCTCCCACTTCCTTGTGCACCTGCTTACTGGCAGAGCAGGGGAAATTAAAAAGTCATTGACGTGGTGGAAACACTGCTGAGCAGCACCTAAAGCACCAGTGAGTGTAGTGACAACATTACTTTTGTATGAAATCCAAAATGCAGCACTGTACCAGCTACTAGGAAGAAAATTAATTCTACCCAGCCAAAAGCAGGACAATGTGGCAGAAGAAAGCATGCTGAAAGCACAGGTCACAGTGCATGGATCTGCTACTTCATTATTCAGATATTTTTGACTTGATGATTTAAATGTGCCCAAGATCTCACCCATTATGCTCCTGTGTCTGATGAAAGAATGGTTGATTTAGCCCTTGGTTAAGGCTAAGCCCTCAATTCAAGTGCAGTCCTTTGCCTCAGATGAGTCCTACACTAAATGGGAGTGAATTTGGAGGGAACCAAAGATTTCCAAATGCATTCAGGGTTTATGTTTCCCTTAGACAAACGTGTCTCTAATAACTGTAACCATTTTTGATAACTAACATAAACTGATTTTCTGAAACAGTATATCTTTGAGTATGATTAATAAGTCTAACTAGTGGAACAAAGCCTCTTCTAAATTACTGAAATACAGCATAGCACAGGGCACACCTCTTTGTATTACAGAATCACAATTCTTGGTGCTCATTAAGGAAAATAGTTTCCTGTTTGCTTTGAGCTAACCTAAAGCAGTGGAAAGTAGATCAGAAAGCAGTCCTCTGCCTGTGTAAACTGGTGAGCTTTACCCTCAACTGCAGGGAAATGCCAGAAAGCTGAATAATGATGATTTTTTAAGAGAAAAAGAAAAAACACTGAGTGCAATACACTATTATTATTACTCTTCCTGAAAATATCATAAACGATGAATTGTCCAGATGGTGAAGTTCAATCATGGGACTTCGGAGACGGCCATTTATTTTGCACAATACCACAGGCTTCTTGGGTGACCTTAGAAAAACCTTTCTATGAATAATGCTTCCCGAATTATTTAAATACTTGATAATATCAACATTCTGCACTTCAGACAGTTAATTTTAGTATTCTAAAATTTCAATGTCAGCACCAAAGGTGCCTGCCTCTCTCCACTGATTTATAACAAAATTCTGGCTTTCAGCTTTTGAATGGCATCTGAGGTGGATTGCTATGGTAACTGAAGATGCTGCAAAGATTCCCCTTAGGGGTAAAAATCCATAAGAGAACTTGGGTTGCTAGGTCATCTGTTTGTAAAACTAAGTAATAGTATACAGCCTACTCAAAGGGATAAAGATTTAGGAATGTAAGAAAATTATTTTAAAGTTTTAATTTTACAGAAACATTACACTTGCCACTGATGCACAATTTCTCAGGCAGGTTTTTCTCTGCCGAAATCCTGCCTAGGTGGTGCCAGAAGGTCCTTTTGAAGTCCTCCTCTGAAACTGAAATAATGAAATAATTAAAAAGCACTACCAAGGATGAACACAAGACTAATATAATTAAAATCAAACTGGCATTAGTGAGCTTTATCCAAAGTAGACCTAATCTTTAAAAGACATTATGATTTTGGGTGGGTACCATCTAACAGAAATAGATCTCTGGTTCAGAAGAAGAATTAAGGTGGAGTGAAAGGAAAACAAAAAGCCATTCTTTCATCCTCATGTGCCCAGGTGGGATTAATTCCTTAATCTTCTTCAAAGTGATCCTGTTGCTTATGATATAAATTGATCATATAGCATCATAGGGTCTCCCAGAAAAAGTCCTTCCTGAAATTTACACTGTGGTTGGGATGAAGGAAATCTTGAGCTAATATGATGGTTCTCTTGTCTTTGTCTTTGTCCCATATGTTCCTTGGAAAAAAAAAAAAAAAGGAGAAAAATATTTGACTCCAATATCTAATTATCTAATCACTGATAATAACTACCTTAAACAGATATATTACTGTAATCATAGCAAGAAAATGAATGTTACTCACGAGGAGAATTGTGGAAAGTTGAAGAAAGCTTTGCTATTTCATAACTACTGCCAATAACAATCTAGTGAAAGTAGTGGGTTTAAAGTGTCAGCTATATTTTCTATCACCTTGAATCCAGTAAAAAGTTAAACCACTCTCTGTGGCATGGACTCTCTTTGTTCTTTGCCTTTGGATGCGTTCACACAACGGAGCTATGAACCACGACTCAGATTTCTAAGCACTATACATAAAGAGCTGTTATCTTATTAGAAAATAAAGACTAAGTTTGTGTCCTTAACATGAATCTGATTTTGTTCAGTTTTCACAATGCATCCACAACCTGGAGGAAAGAGAAAAGCATACCTGGCAGAAAAAAGATGATGACCCCTTTACCTTGAAAATATCATTTGAATTCTAAGAGCACAAAGGAGGAGAAATTAGGCCTGGTTTTATCTTTACCTGAGCTTGATTAGGTTGTAGAAAGTTCAGGTAATACTTATGCCTCACAGCTACAATCATCACAGCAGTAGAGAAGCTGACAGAACAGAAAGAAATGAATAGAAATTAAAACTTTTTAACCAATATTCCAGGTGCCTGATTGCAAAGAAAAGGTTCAAAATAAAAACTCCATAGTACTAAATTGACACATTCTGTTCTGATTAGCATCCAAATTAGTAAATCAGCAGCACAGACAGTGAAAACTTTACCTGAGATCACCCCCCTAACTTCAGATGTTTTGAGAAGAAAGCTTTAATTTAAAAATCATGATGACCATGTATTTAAATATTTTAATGATTATCGTGCATGAAACTTTATAAACAGGTCCAAAACTAAGCAGCACTAAAACTTCAGTCCATTTTTATTTTTATTTCCCTTATGTCTTCAAGTCTGAATACAGGTTCTCCAGGTTTCCCAGTAGCCTGTTGAGCTGAAGGGCATATCCTTAGAGCACTTCATTCCAGTGCAGACCCTGTTAATCTACACAAGCCACTAGGATGATTACATTTTTGGAGAGGTTGCAATTGACTAAGCAATTGACCATTGCTTAGCTTAGATCAACCAGTTGAAAATTCAGCATAAACAAAGCACAAATGAGAAAAACACTGATGGCTCTAGTTAGCTGTTAACTGTCAGCTGCAGGAAAGAGGCAATGTACTCTTGGCTTAGAAAATCACAGAAAGAGGGGCATCACTGGTTTAGATAGCATGAGAATAGTCCTCTAAAAAGGCTTTGCATTTACATCTGGTTTTGATGTCTCAGAATCTGATGTCTTTCCTGACTGTAATTACATTTGCACTATAAATACACTTATCAACTCTTGTAAAATGTTTTGAAATCTTCTGATGAAAAGCACTAAATATGCAGCCTTCTATTTATGGAGAAGCTTAAGGTGAGATAATGTTCTCTGCACTGAGATTTCAAGGTTCTGCAGGGAGGGTTGGTCTGCCATCAAAGAGTTATTTACACATTAGAAAAGATCTGTCAATCCCACCACTGCTGATCAAGGAAAACTAGTAAATGAGCTAGTAGCAACCACAGTTGGGGAAAGAAAATACAGTAACAAAACTGCAACAAAGCAATGACATTGATACCAAGCTGGAGCATCAGTTCTTACCTCCTGAGAAATTCAACATGCCAAATTGTCTTCACACTGTTCTTGATTTAGCTAACCCAAATGTAGACAGAAGCGACACCAGATGAGTCAGGCACACCGTCTGGGCTCAAACTCTGAATTTGGAAGTGACAAACTCACTAAAGTTTGCTTGGCTGTTTCATTTCAACAGTTAAAGCAAAAGCCAAATTTTCCTTTTAGCTTTCAGACAACTTGCAGATGAACATATCCTAAGGTTAAGGGGCTTGTTGAAGAGGTGTACTGCTGAGATTAAGTAGCAATTATCTAAGAGCTCAAATTTTAACTCACATTAAGGCAGTGAAAAGGGATGCCAGAGATATGTGGGAAGGTCTGCTGTGGAAATTGTGTGCAGTGGTTGCATGGCTCCATCCACTGAAATACATATGCTGAGATTTGGCCAAGTAGCAGTACATTCATTGCTAGCCCCTGAAATCTTGGAGAACTGTTACTCCCAAATTGTGATTGCTCAGAAGGTTTCAACTACTGAACAAGACAGGCCTCATTTGTTACAATTCTTTTACCCCACAAATGCCTCTCTCTACATTTATGAAAGGAAAGAATATCTACGCAAATGTAAAGCACAAATCCTCAGTTCCATTAAGTATTGCACTCATTGTTGCATGCTAATTTATGAATAAATGGGTGCAGAAGAGATGTATCTAATTGGAATGTACCATTTTCAAAGGAAGTTACCTGCTCTCCACACTCCATTTAATGTATTATTTCAATAATGTCATTCTTAGTGTCAAATCAGAAAATTCCTATCTGGGGAGTGGGTGGAAGGGTGATAAATATGATCATGGTCAAGGCAAAATGAAGTGATTAATTATCTGAGACTTAAAAAATTAAATTGTAGCCAAAAAGTAGTATGCTTTATCATCCAGTAAACAAAATACTGCAGTTTAAATATCTGAATAATTACTGTGTTTGGAAGAATGTGCAATGTTTGATAATCCTTTCTGAATACTTGTAATGTTTCTTCCAGAATTTGTGCCTGGAAATTGACTCATCTGAAGGTTGCTATGGAAAACACTCAGCTTACACCGCACATAGTGTAGGGGGCAGATACAAACTAAAGTTGAAACTGGTGCTGTAAAACTCCCTATGGTATTTTTTCACTTATATTGATTGTTGAAGCTATAAAGGCAAGAAGAGAAAAAAAACCACATAACTAAGCCACATCTGCCTACTGATTTCCGAGGAATTGCAAAATCAGAATTTGACTTGAGGATATTTACATGAGGTTTCAATAATCATTAAGTTAATAAATATGCTTTTCTCCCACCTTGATATGCTTGCCCTCTCCTTGGGAAACTGATATTCTGTCAAGATTTTCTTTTTTGCTGACAGAGAAACAATCAGAGATATGTCAAAACAGTCCTCCTCTCATCTTTATTATTGTTTATTAGGGATGACAGGTAGATCCTTAGTCACAAGCTTTTTGTTGCTAGACATTATAGAAAAATGCAACAAAAATCTTTAATTTAGCAGAGGTTTGGAGACACAGTTCAAGGAAAGGATGGGACACTCTCAGCTCAATTGGGCACAATGATGAGCATGACACAGTCATGTCTGTCACATGGGCTGCCTGTAAGGGCTTCAGATATCACAAGATAATATTTATGGAGGATTTCAAAGAAAGTAACAATATTCTGACCAAGGGAGACCATCACCTGGAGAGAGCTGTCCCTGACTGACACCACAGTGAGTAACAAGCAAGCCTGTCACGATTCTTATAGACAAAGTCTCTTCGCATGACCTGTGGGCTTATGAATAAAGTTTGTTCAGTAATTGATTGTTTTTGTCAGATGTTTTTTGATAACTAAGAAAGGAGTTGTACATTTTCTGGACAAGCCTCTTCTCTGTATTTTTTAAGCTACCATCGTTGACTTTAACCATCTCTAGCATGTGTTTGCTTCCCACTGCAGAATCATATGAGAATATGATACTTTCACTGACACTGTGGACAGAAGAGATCCACAAGAATATCCTCTACACTAACTCTACTTGTCTAATCTACCTGATTTAATACATTTTAAAAATTCCTTTTGTAAGCCTCCTCATAGATAAGGAAAGTGGCTAAAAAATGTTCAAGTTCCTTGCAATTGCAATAGTTATTTCCAGTACCTTCTTGCTCAGACAAATGGATGTGGCATCACATACCATAGGGGGACAGAAAATAAAATATATTAGAGATACCTTCTAAAAATGGCAGCAGAAGGTGATCTATAACACAACTTTTAATGAAATACTAGAAATGCAAGAAACAATACTGTTTTAATGACACATAAGTGGCCAAAGTGAGTCATAAAGCAAAAGGAAAGGATCAATCCATGATCAATGGAAATACTGGAGGGGCACTTCCCCTGTACTGTTGTCCTGTGTTACTGCCTGTAGCAACCTCCTGCTTCAGCACTTCCAAAGTCATCTCCTGGGCCACCCCACTGAACTGTTGTACAGCTTCTCCTGAACACCTCTGTTTCTGTCCACACTCACATATCCATTCAACAAGTCATTTACTGGCCATGTTTTTCTTTAGTGGGTGTAAGCACCACATGTTAAGACTATTTCTGAGTTATTTCTGAGTTATTTGGTGTATATGAGGGAGTTAAAAGGCAGACATTGTGCAATGAACTTTGTACTGCAACCATTCCCTCAGTTGGAGGGAGGATGCAAGGCTCTCTCTGTCCAGGATCAATTTTTACCAGTTTCACAATGTTCAACATCTGCATAATAATACTAAGAAAACCCATGCACAAGCAAAGCCAAACAAAAAATTCATTTGCCACTTCCAGTGGTCAGGCAGGGGTTCAGTCATTCCCAGGACAGCTGGGCTCCATCATGCCTGTGGTGACTTGGAAAGTCAAATGCCATCACTCCAAATGTCCTGCCCTTCCTTCTTCCCCCAGCTCTACGTGCTGAGCATGATGCCATGTGGAATGGGATGGGATGGGATGGGATGGGATGGGATGGATGGGATGGGATGGGATGGGATGGGATGGGATGGGATGGGATGGG
>JAHLSL010000067.1:7699889-7729407 GCA_025920805.1 Petroica traversi
ATGGGATGGGATGGGATGGGATGGGATGGGATGGGATGGGATGGGATTTCCCTGGGGTCAGCTGGGATCATCTGTCCCAGCTGTAACCCCACACAACTTCTTGTGCATTCCCAGCCTCCTTACTGGTTGGATTGACGAGCAGAAAAGGCCTTGACTCTGTGCAACTGTTGCTCAGCAATAATGGAAACTTCCTTAAATTATCAACACCATTCCCAGCACAAATCCAAACCACAGCTCCATAGTAGCTACTATGAAGAAAATTAGCTCTGGCTCAGCCAAAAGCAGCACAGACAGACAATTCTCTTATAGTCTATTACTAATTTACAGAGAACACAGACTTTTAGATGCTGCACTGTGTTATCCTGTCTGCAAAGAGTAGCAATTAGACTCCTCTTTTTTATTCAGGAAAACATAATTTTTAAATTAATTTTATAAACAAAATCCTTCGTGGATATAAATATTTCACCTACTGCTCTTGTCTTTAATCCCTTGTCCCTAAGAAACTCGTATTGCTTATTTTTCATGAAAGCCTTGTCAAGAAGAGAAGTCATCACAGAAACATTTCTGTCAATTGGTTTATTCGTGATCTAATTGCGCTGGCAGGCAAGAAACTCCAAAAGTCACTCTATGTGCCATGACAGTTTTACACGGATCTTGAAAATACTTGCCAAGCAACTTTCACAGCCTTGATGTTTCTGTCAAGAGAACAGAGAGAGGAATGAGAAAAATGGGGACTTAGACTACATGAAATACAACTCAACAGTTTTTCTTCCTCCATGCTGAAATGCTGGCATAAAATTGTTGTGTGAAAAGCACACAGGGAGACATATTTGCTCTTTTAAGAATTTTGTCTTTTAAGAGCTTAACTAAGGTCATCCTGAATTAAAGGTGTACAGTAAAGTGAAGCCTTTTAAAATTATTATTCCAATCACAGGGGAAAAAAGGAAAATTTATCCTGCATCAGAGGAAAGTTCCAGCAGCATTGTTTCCCCAGTAGCACCTACTGGGATGTATAAAGAGGAGGAGGAGGATACATGCAGAGCCAGAAGAGGTCTCATTTCTGCAGACACTCGTTTCTCTTCCAACAGCCCTGGAGAGGATGGGCAGCAACACAGGTATTTGTCTTGGTAAGAAAGTCAAGTCAATTGGTCTCTTTGCTCCATAAAATGTTTGCTAATGGGGAAAGTGGAAGTCTTGGACTTTACCCTAAACAGTGATACATTAAGCTTATTTTCCTCAGACCCATTGTTCCTACTTCTTTGTAAGTCAAATAAATTTCTATCATCTACAGATAGGTTACATTTAAGTTTCTCTTCTAAGAGTTTTTCTTCTTTATCTCAATGGAACATTTATGTCTATTTAAAAAAAGAGCAAAAGGTTACACATAACATGACTCTATGATCTGGAGGCTGTGTAATTTTTATATTTTAAACATTTGACCTGAAATTTTCTCCTCATTGTTTAATACTTTAGGTATTAATAGAGAACCAAAGAGATACTGCTAAAAAAGAGTATGGGGATAAATGAATTCACTCTGCTTTTGCCCATCTCCCTTCAATCTACATCCATATTTTAACATATTATGCAAGCTAATATATATATTCAGAACCACAAGGAAAGGAAGTACAAATAGACATAATTACTGTGTTCATGATAGAAGTCTTCTGAAGACCTTTTGAAAGTTCTTTATGGGTTTGAGACACTTAAGATAAAGAAACAACAACATCTGGAGTAGACAAAAAGCAGGCATCAAATATACAGCTCATGAGACTGAATACTAGAATCAGTAGATTCCCAGCTATGTCACATTACCAACAGTGCAGGTAAATTTATATGACCCCTTGATTGCAATGTTAGACTTCATCACATTCAAGATAAAAGAGCTTAATGCTGCCTGCTCCAAGACAGAAGAATGCAGCCTTTCAGTTGTACTAACCACTTAGGATGGATTTTGTAGGAAAATTACAAAAATCCACTGGTTTAACATTTTCATTGGGAGACATCTCAAAACACAATTCAGTCCCCACCACTAATATGTGCCTGAACAAGTAGAATTAATTTTTCTCTGGAAGGGAGGGATTATCTCTCCACTCTCAGCTACACTGGGAGTGAACAAAAAGCTTAGGCTAGATGTTGGAATTAGGTGAAATGACTCAATCAAGGTGTCTTTTTCTACGTAAACCCTCTTCCTGCAAATGGAAATTTCCCACAGTCTTGCTAACAGATGCCCATTCCTTCCTTCCAGGAACACTTCCTTTGCTGGTATTTATGCTGCATAGAAAAGCAGTGCAGTGGCTCAGGAGAAGGCTTTGGAAGTGAAGAGCAGCAGCAGGATGTTATTGAATATGCCTTACAAATTACTTGTGGTTCACATGATTTAAGGATACAGGGTTATTTCATTGGATGGACAGATTTGGTCAAACGCCTTAACAGCACTCGTGAACATTAATATCAATTCCAAGAGGCTATTGAATTCCATGCTCATAGTCCTTGTTATTCAAGTTGCTGTGTGACTGTCAGAAGAAAACAGATTGCTGTTCATTTTAATCAGTCAGATCACAGTTTTATTGAACGTGCCTGTTTGATGTGATTGCATCTTGCGCAACTGAGCGAAATGAGACAAAAAGAGCAATTTTATATCACGTAGATAATAACAGATGCGCCCCTCAGAATTCATTATAGAAATCTCTTTTGCAGCCGTATGTTCCACTTCATCTGAAATCCTTTTGTTCTCATCAGCCTTTTCCTATATGAAACAACCACTCTGCATTTTGCAAGCATCCACTAATGGAATCTCATATTACCTTGTCCATATCCTTGGATCACCTGCTAAATATTGAAAAGTAAGAAGTCTAGTTTTCAATAACCTACTAAAATAACCTCCAGTCACCTGATTGCAAGTACCAGGCATATATACTCCCTCTATTACTATTTACCTTTTAAATATAGCTCTCTAATAAGTGAAAATAAACAGCTTTGGCAGTAAAGAGTTTTAAAATATTTTTTTCCTTGGTTTTTCCTTCTATCTCAGTCTAAGCCTTCAGAGTGAGCACAGCTCTATGAAATCTCAGCACAGCCTTGGTGTCATTTTACTTTAAGTTGTGTTCAAATCTGTAGCCATCCAAATTCCTTTAGGACTTATATGCATGTGCATAGATCAATATTGCAAGTATCATATGCTGCTTCTTTTCTTCATAACCTTTCTTAAACATCTGTATGACTATGCTGAGTAATACTTATTTTATTGGCTTGATTCTTATTCAAGTGGCTCCACAGATTTTAGTGGACTTATGCCAAATTACAATACTGCAATGATTTGGCTGAAATCCTATCACCTTTGACATCATTGGCAAAATTCCCATTGTCTTCAGCAAAGAAATTACTTCGATGCATATGCTTGGCATATAGAGACACTCCTCAGTGCAAAGTCATGCAGTGAGGCATGATGATGTCTCCATTAGAGGCATCACATTCATCCTGTGAAGTCTGCTAGAGGTCAACATTAAAACATTATTTTTATGACTAGACAACAGAAGGACTAGAAGAAGGGTTAGAGAAACACAAATTAACTTCTGCAAAAATCATTCAAAAATATTTCAGTGCAGATCTGACAGCGCCTGAGAGCATCCCCTTACTTTTCTTTGTCTTTCTTATAAAGTCACTGGATTCCTTAAATACCTCTCTTTCTCTAATTAGGAATCATCATTTTCACTGGGTCAAGCCTGCAGGTATAAATGTATAATAAAATTAGTGGATCAAGCACTGGGACCCAGACATATCTCTGCACTACTCCTCACACCCCACACATGTGGTACTCTCTTATGTTTTAGGGCACTTGACAAGTCACCTGTCCTTCCTTTATGTACAATCCACCTGTTCTTCTAGGCCCTGGTTTTTCCCCATATCATATGTCTGCAGCACCCCCAGTACCAGAACCACACTGCATTAGATTTCCCATCTCTCTGTGTCTCCTCCTGACTCCTGCGTGAGGTTTCCATACCCCTAAGTCTAGATCTTGACACAGTGACTAATAATCATCATCATCTATTCGTGCTTCAGTGTGAATTCTTGCTAATGTCCTCTCTTTACAAGTCCTTTCCCTCTCCCTGAATACTTTCTACTTCACACTGAGACTTCAAGTCCACATCCAACTCATAGACTTGGAGGCTTGATTCTTCAGCCTGCGTTTCTATAGGACAACTTATAGTCTTGGGGTGTAGACTGGTGGTGAAGAAAACTAGATAATTAAATCCTCTTATGTTCTTTATTCAGCTCTACTAAATGTATATCCTTGAATCTTCAAAATCTGCCCCATCTGTTTACATATATTTGAACTAAATTTACTAAGGTGATGTTGTAGTATAGGTTTAAATAGAATCTTGCACAATCAGATCCTGATCTGCAGGCAATTCTGAAATCATAGAAGCATTTTCATACAATTAAAAAAAAAAAAAAGCTTTAGAGTTCTTTTTATTTGCTTGTTTTAGTTTGACTTGGCATTTTATTGTTGTTTGGGATTTTTTACTGTTGCATAGAAACACTCAGATCATCTTTTTCCATTTGTTTGAAATTTTCTTTCTTCAGTCTGAGCAGCAAATCAAACAGTCAGTCATTCAGACACGACTAGCTAGGTCTTTTAAACTCAATTGAAATACCAACAATAATAATAATAATTGATTTCCAGTCCTATTTCAGCAGAGGACATCATATACTTAAGCTATTGCCTTGTTGGACTAGAGGTATACCAAATGATAAAGGGACTGTCTCTCTCTGTTTGAAGAGAGCAAGGGGATTTCTATTGCTTGACAACCTGGAGGAGCCTGATAACAAGATGTTTTTTTAATCCGAAAGCTAGGCTTTCATCAAGTGCAACTTTTGTGTCTTCAGAGACAGATGCTGAAGTTCTGAAGGATCAAAAATCCTTCCAGTGTAAAACAGGCATAAATTATACTTGTGTTAACAGTAAAGGGAAAGGTGCAAAGTCCATATCAAAACGTTATGAATGATATTGCAGGCCTAATGTTGCTTTGTGTGTGACATTAATGCCATTGAAAACACATTGACATAAAAGCCTAATATAAACATTACCAGCTAAGCCTGAAATAAAGGCAGGAAGGTTATCATTGACAATATGGATATAAACATATCAGTCTTATAATAGTATTATAAATAAAAAGGTTGTTAATTTAACAATGGCCATATATATATATTTAAGTTATGTCAGCGCTCACACATTGCCAGCCTTTGTTACAGCATTTATGTGGGACCTCATAAAGCAGCCAAACACTTCCTGTTAACTTTTAGGGAATGATAGCACAAACATGACCATAAATATAATTCTGCTGCATAAATCAGCTCAGTACATGTATAAATTGCATTGGTAATTTATGAATGTAAAAGCAAACAGAAATAGCCAGGCCATACATCAAAAGCATGAACACAATGAAAAACAGGCTCAGGAAATCACACCCAGGTTCTGCAGGTATGCAATGTTAGAGCACGGAAGGACAAAGAAATATTTTGTAAATGATGCTTGTCATGCTCAGGCCTCAAAATTCTCTGGGAGTGTTATATTAAGGGCAGAAATTTATCCACTGTGACCATTCCAGGTATCCCCTCACCCTGTAACTTCCTTATGAAGGCCTGGTACTACCAGAGACAATTGGAACTTTTGAGAAGAGATTTGTTATTTCTGTGGTGCCAAGCAACCCTTCTACCACCCATTTCTATGAGTTCTTGCTTTTAAACTAGGCCACCTACCAGGGACCTTAGGACTGTGGAAGCATCTAATGTTTGAGGAACTGAGACTGACAGTTCAAAGAGATTCAGATTATCAGCATAGAATAATCTCCCTGATGTGCAAGAAAGTTCACAAATGCTTTCAAAACTATGCCAAAATCTGACAACTTCCTTCAGCTGTCTTCCATGCTGTTTCACCTTTAAATGGGATGGGGGGAAACTACATATGGACCAAAGATTTTTACTTTTATTATTTGTACTTGGAAATAATTGTGCAGGGCATAAGAGCTCCTTACCACAACCAATCCCACTGGCAGACAACTTGACTCCCAGGCATTTTTCTGAAACCAAGAGACAGATTTCTCTCCATTAGAGCTATTCATCTGATTTTTCATACCAAAATGCTTGTAGCTCTGTCTGAATAGTATAGCTGACTTCTGTTTTGGAAAAAGCTTCATTTTTCCACCACATAACAGCATTTTATGGCTCTGTACAGAGAATTAAATAATTGAACAAATATTATACCACTCCCATAAGAGCTGTATTAATGTTGCTTAAAGGAATGTAATGTTTCCTGCCAAGAAACCATCTGTTGAATGAGATATGTGAGACTAAAAAGGAGACTGCAGATATGATAGCTCCAGATTGGAAGCTTCTTGGTACCATGGGAATGCTAATCAGTGTTGATCCTGACAGCTGTAGGTGTTCAGATCCCAACAACAAGTAATACACTTTCATACCTTTTTTTTATTCTTTCATTTCACTTTTTTCAAGAGTGAAGAGCAACCTAGAGCTACTTACTCAGCATATTTAGAGAAGACTAAATCAAGGAGACGTAATATTATCTCAGACTATTTTAAATGAGAAAGTGATGGATACTGGGAGAACTTGTAGCAGCTTCTGCTGAACACCCGTGAGAACAATTTTTGAGATTCAAAAAATATTACAGATTTTTCTGCTGATTTGGTCTTTTAGTTCTACTTTTACACTTTCTGTTTTTGTCAGGTGTAAGAGACATGTAAGGAAGACATGTCCAAATGAAAGGAAGACATGTCTAAATAGACATCTGGAGAAGCTCTTAAATCTTATTTCTGCTTCAGTCTCCCACATTGCCTTCTTTGAAAAAGGATCTCTGGATCTGTTAAAACATGTTTACAAAGCACATGTGGACAATGAGAACCCACAACTTTGGGTACCAAAGTGTCTCACTGAAGCATGAGCACAACTGAATTCTGATTGATCGTACAGGCAAAGCATTCCCAGAAAGCTCAAAAAGATGCAGAAAAATTGTAGTAATTTTTCTTTTGCCTTCTTTTATCTTGGATCGATGGTATTTCAGCAAGAACATAAAATTTAGATTCCGAGCTGGTCAATTGTTTAGAGCATCCCACCATTATTAAATCAAGATGATTTATTCTGGGTTCATAAGATGACTTCTGGTTCTACTCTTTATGAACTTTTTGCACCTTTCTTTTAATATAAGTAAAGTACAGGTACCAAAACTTCTGAGTTTTGGAATTCTTGGATGAAATGTAATAATAAAAAATAATGATCTATTGCTGTTGAAACTCTGAAAAAACATTCAGCGACTTGGGCTGAAGTCTCACATATGAATCCTCCATTTACTTGACTCACCTAGTAGTGATTACAAATTAAAAACAGAAGTCTCTTTCAGATTCCTCTTCTAAAGCAATTTGTGTTCTTTCAGCAGAACTTCGGCATTCATTAGCCAACATAAATACAAGAAAGTAAAATCTTCTCCTAAACAACCCTGACCTGCTATTTCCCTTTGGCATCAGTAAGAAGAGAATTAGTAAGACAAAGTAATTTAAAAATCCTATCTTGTATGGAAAGTTGAAACAGTGATTTTTTTCACCTCCAGTGACAAGAAGCAAGTTTCTTCTTTTGTATCAGCTCACCCCAGAACCAGAAAAAACAGATGGTGTTATTAAAAATGTTTTACTACTGTTTTGACTCACTGTACATGTTGGAGTTTCTTGATGGTAACATAGTTCTTTCCACCAGCTTCAGTACAGTTACCATCATAATACCAGCAATCCTGAGTGTTCATGATCATGTAATTAATAGTTTTATATGTGGCAGCCAATTCCACGGCTTGCACCAAAGTTGGAGCCCTGTATATAAACTGGAGCACCAAAGTTGGAGCTTGCACCAAAGTTGCACCCTGTATATAAACTGTAAGTTCTGGCAATGTATTTGAGAAAAAGAGACTGCATAAAGATGCAGTGTCAACACATCTCTGTAAAAGTTTGCTCTTATTTTCCTCAGACATGAACTCTGTTTCCACAGGGAAATTCCCTAGGTGAAGAGAAAGGATCACTGTTTATGTCCCTTTTCCAGAATAAACTCAAGGCTTTTACTTCTCAGATTTGATCAAATGAGTCCTGATCAGCCAAACCATAAAGGTACAGAAATTTACTCACCTTGTTTGTTGAGAGGCCAAGGAGAAAATCTCATGTATCTTTGGTTTGTAATGGTTCTATAATCTTCTGGACAAACAGTTGGGTATCTTCAGGGAAACTGTTGGAAGCCACCCAAAAAACTGTCAGATGTTTTAGGCTTTTTATATTAGTATGGCTTACCAGCCAAGTTGAAATCATCATTTAAGCACCAGCCTACAGATTCTTAATTAAAGCAGGGGAATTCAAACAAGGGATCTGTGCAGCGTGAAAGTTTAGTAAGGATCAATTCTAGAGTCAAGACTAAACCTTCAATAAAGACCTATCTAATGAGTTTCTCTCCTCCAGGCCTAAATGAATCCCATGAGAAATGCACATGAATAATAGGCTCTGATGATCACTGAGGCAGCTCCAGTCTATCACAGAGTGGAAGCTCAATAAATACAGGGGTTTTCTGCCTGAATTTCTGTCCTTCATCTGTCCTGGGCACTGGTTACAGTCATGTAAAGAAAAGGCAGAAAGATACCAACAGTGTTAAGACACTGTGAAAAACCAGGAAAGACCCAAAATAAATTGTTTTCTCATGGGCAGTAAGTGAAGATATTAAGGAGGGCAGGGAGCAGCTCCAAATAAAATGCTAGGCATATAATGTACACCATGGGTTTTGTAATCCAACCATTTTTTTTCATCTAAAACAGTGAAAATCATCTAAAACAGTATGGAATGTAGAAGATCTTTATTGAGGGAGGAAGGTATTTAATACCTTAACATAACTGCACTATTAAACCTCTGATAACCAAGAATCATACCTTTCTAATTTGTTTTCCCTTTTGCTCAGATAGAAACTAAGTTAGCAGTGAATGAAACCTATTAATGTTTGAAAGATGTAGGGTGGTATATGAAATTCATTGCAGGATGAAGGTAGGAGAGCAGAAATGGAAGAGCAAAGCTAAATTGCAGGTCCTTGCACCATTTCTCAGTTCCCAAATCAGGATGGGAAATCAAGGCATCTAGACTTCTAGTCCTGTGTGAAGACATAGGCACATACAAAGATTTCACTTTCCCAATCCAGCACCCAGCACTATTTCACAGAACAGAAACAGAAGAAATCTGCTCAATAAAGCAACCAAGTCATCCATGCACAGCCCTAGTAGACAGAGTAGTAGCTTCTTACAGCACAACCAACCTGATACTGACAGATTCTTAAGATGGGAGTGGAAGAAATTCCCCATTTACACAGGTGAAACAGGGGGAGTTTTTGAAATCTTAACCTGACCCTCCCTGGGTAAGCACAGCAGTTGCAACACAAGGCCAAGGTCAGTGTTCATCTCAGTAGTTTGACTCATCCAGGTCTTCAGCCAGTGCAAGTTTAGATGGGTATAAATCAAGAAAATCCCTGCTTGATCACATCTCTGTTCTCAAATTTCTAAATATTATATTCCAATACACCCAGTCTCCTTAAATGTATAGAAAATCCACAATCTGTATTCCCTCTGCTCAAGTGCAATTCAGTAGGAGCAGGGGTGATTGGGTTGGGTTTTTTCTTTTAACTGATAAATGACATTAGTATGATATCTCTGGAAATGTATTTACTGTGAAGGAGGAAGTGATCTCCTTGGCTTATGAGATACAAACAATGATTTTTACTCATTTGGGGTCAGACATGAGAACAAATTATTGCGAGTTAGGAGGCTCTGTTGCTCTTCACTTGCGCACTTTTAGCCTGCAGTTCACTTTTCTTGGCCTCTTTTCTCTTAAAAAAAATAAGCATATTTGAATAGATCTGAATATTTACTGATTTTCTGAAGGTCAGAATTTGGAGGGAAGTGAAAAGCACAGGCACCTATTGATTTGAATAATCACAAACCCAGCACGTTTTTTGGGATGTGACTATTTACCTGTGTTTTGAGACTTTATTAACTGAATATTGGAAAGTGCTTAGCAATCCCTGGATGGAAGGTAGTTTGTACCACACTAAGCTAAAACATAAATAAGAATAAAGGACAGATATATGCCATATCTGGAGAATGGTCTTCAAAGCAGGGAGATCAGGGACTGATTTTTACGTTTATAAAAGCCAGTGGGGAGTTCCACTCTAAAATCAGTGTCATGTGCAATGAGCTCATGCGGATGGATGGGGAAGTTAATGTGCAGATAGATGTGGATTTACAGTCCTCAAGGTATTCTGCAAAAACCTGCCATGAGGGTTTTCTCAGCCTGCACTGAGAATGCCTTTGTGTGCAATAGTCTAATAAACTATTTTGCACTTGTTGCCTATTAGTTAGGTTATTTACACCAGTTGACACACCAATTTCTACACATTACCTTTTCTGTAACTATAAATCCTGTAACAATGTCTGAATAAGCTACACTTAGGACTCTTTATACTCACCAAATATGTAGTCGGGCTGGCAGTGCAAGTCTCTGAAACCAATTCCCCTCTGTCGTAAGCCAGAATGCTTCCCTGGAAGCCAAGGCAGGGCCAGAGACTCAGATCTGCAGCAAATTTGGCCTGGAAACCAAGTTATGGCCACCAGAGCACTGCACAGTCTCTCAGCATCCTGAGGTTTTCTAGGCAAAATATTGTGCAAATTTAGGAACCTCCAGCAGCAACTTTCTTACACGTTGACTGGAGGCACAAATGCCGCCAGGAGGAAAGGCAAAGCAGTCACAAGACATCATGCTTTGCCCTAAGGTAAATCTGCCCCAGGAAATTTCACGCAGGTTCTTGTCCAGGAGGAGCTTTCCTGAAGGTAGAGGAGTTTGTGCAAAGTTATGCTAAGTCAGCTGCTGCCAGACGTGTGCCTTGAGGGGTCTGCAGGGCAACCCCAGTCATGTAAGTTTAATCAGCCCAAGTTCTCCCGCGGCAGGTGCAGTTCTCCAGCATATTGTGCCATCCTCTGGCAGGTCAGTGAATAAAATATCACTCTGTGTGGTTCAAGTCCAAGAGAAAAAGAGACATCTCCAGTGCTCATTCTTGAAAATAATGTTTTATTAGCAAAAAAAAAAAAAAAACAAACCACAAAACAAAACAAAAACCAGCAGAAAGAAGAGAAAATCTGGCAGCCAGAAGTGCCAGGCTAGTGGAGACACACTGTCTGCACAGCAGCTTCTCCTGGTAACAGATCTTAAAAGCTCCAACAGTGATCTGTTATTCTTACAAGACACAACAAAACTCCCAACAGGCAGAGAACAGCAGAATTAATGGATTGGAAAGTGAGAGTCTAATGTATGAGCTTTCAAAAGTCTCTCAAGACCAGCAGCCTCATTGTGCATATCCCATAAGTTCCTGCTATTGGCTTTTGGGTGTACGTGATACTGACAGTGGAAAAAAGGCACAAAGGTCAATATGGCTGCGAAATATCTCAAAGTAACTCAGTAATATTTCTATGGAAAACCTTTAATTCCAAGAGAAACAAATATTATTTATATATCAAAGGGTTTAAAAAATACCCAAGCAAGCAAAAGTCTGCTCAGTTCAACTCCTTTACAGTTAAATCATTTTTATTGAATTCAAGTTTCATGGATCATTAGAGAGCCAGAGGCAAAATTCCAAGAGCTGCTTTGACCTAATGAGTCTTCAGCAAATTGTTTTCTTAAGTATCCCATGCCTTTTTTTATGGATTCTGAAAAGAAATGCATTTTCTCTTTAGTTTGTGTTTTAAAAAAACAACATAAGTTTTTTAATTGAATGTAATTTATATACAGTGCAATAAGCTGTTGATAGGATGTATTTTCTTAATCTCTCTTTCCTATGAATATAAATGTCCCAATAGCATAGGAAAGGTACTGACACCTGTACTTCCTTTCTTATGATGATATTACGCACTTTTATTTTTGTATAGTGTAAACCTACTGAAGCCAATAGATTTAAAATCCCTGATTCCCTGTCTATGCTGTTCTGCATCCTCAAAAACTTACAGTTATAAATAAGTGCAACCATTACTCTTAATGTCCTAATTAATTTTGGAAAACAAGAGAGGGAATCTATCAGGAGCCTTACAGCTGATACAAATTTGCCTTCAGAAGAAAATATTTATTTAAAAAACCTCCATCACTTTAGCAGGCAACAGAAGAATGAGTTGGAAGTTAATACTTTCCATACCAGAGAGGAAACATTGGATCAAGTTCATCAAAATCCCTTCTATCATCACAGCCAGGGCAGGCCAGTAACAGAAGGGACTGATAGGACTGGCAGCACATCCAGCCACTTGTGAGTGCCCAGCTCAGATGCCTGGACACTCCTTTACAGCTGGGAGCACTGAGAGCAATGTGTGGTGCACAGCCAGGGTTTGGGGGTTTTGGGTTTGCTTTGGATTTACAGTAAGATAGTTTTAATTTTAACCTCAAAACTTCCTGACCCTGTGGGCAATCAGCAATCACCTTGAGAACAAAAAAAGATGCTGGTCTAGACAGAGAGCTGCTCCATCAAATGAAAACTGCCTCATGAGGAAATGACCCTAAACAGTTGTTTCAGACTTCTAATTGAAGGTCTTGCTTTTCAACTTACACACCTTTTTTTTTTTAATTGTCTTTTGCTTGAGTAAAGCGAAATTTTTAGAACTGGCTTGCTAAAGAGATGGGCTGAAGTTTGCCTGCTGCAGGAAATGGAATGAGCTGCACAACAAGGGACACTACCACTTGTGTTATAGTTCATATTGCTCGGTTTGAAAAGCCAATCAGTCTTTGTAGCTCCGATTGCTGGACAGATAGAGTTGGCAAAAAATGTTCTTGTAAACTAGTCCAACACCAAAGCTTTGAAAGAGGCAAAAATCATTTGTCTGCATAGTCATATTTGGTGATCACTTCCAGCAGGGAAAGAGACATTTGTGAAATAAGCCTCAATTGTCTCTGCTCTGAAGGGCCAGCGGCAAGCCTGGGTGAGCCAGTCTGGCACTTGGTGCAGTCTCCACCATGGCCACTCTTGTAAGCTGCCTCTCATGAAGTTGTTTGGTGGCTCTGGCTCCTGCTCCCACAGGAGGTGAGGGAGGTTTGCCCCCACCTGCCAGCTGGGCTTCATGGGCTCCACTCAGCACTCTGCATGTTGAACTCCTGCCCTGTGGCTCTGGGAATGGCTCTGGCCATGTGGCCATCACCACCTTGCTCTTGCAGTCCCCCCTTCTCCCAGCATTTCACAACCCTTTGGTTTCTTTTTTCTCCTCTCCTTCCTCGGTCACAGCTGTCAGACCACAGTCTCAAACTAGGGACAAGTTGCTAAAGACGGTACAGATGAACAGAGAGAGTAAGCAAGCACTCACTAGTGTTTCTGGAGGAGGTGACATCATAAAGACTCCCCCCACTCATGAGGAGTAAGGAGAAAAGCTGGGTGACATTTTAGGGCTTTGGGGCCTGGTGACACAAGTTAAGGTTTGGGATCAGCTTGCAGTCTGTGCCCATGTGAGAGCAGTGAGGACAAGTAGGGGCACACAAAGTCCCCTCAGTGGTACATTATTGTCTGGGGATTTCCCTTGGATGGAATTTAACCTCAGGAACAGGCTGGGCTCTCAAAGAGCCCTCAGCAAACATCTCTGCAGTGCTACAGGGCCACAGGGGATGCAGAGGTGGGAGCAGGGCTCTGGACACCCATCACTGGTGTCAGCCCAGACAAGCACTGGGCTGCCCACCCTGCCTCGTTTGTGAAAAATGCAGCTGTGCATACAGGGCTCCTGAGCAAGGGCTTAGGGCAGCAGAGCACTGGGGCATCCAACAGAGAGCAGAACTCAGCCACTCCTCACTCCACTGCAGCCTCCCACCGAGAAGTGGGGAAGAGCTTGTCTGAGAAAGAACTAAGCTAAGGACCTTAAGATTTGTCATGTTAAATTCCAGCCCTTTGAAGTAGTTCAGAGCTGTCAGTGTCAACTGTGTTATTTTGGATTTTAACTTCCCAAGGAATCAGGCAAAACCCCTAAGAACCCTTTGTGAAAATGTTCAGCCCAAGGAGTTGTAATTCCTTTGCATTTTGCTCCATGGAAATCTTGCTGGAACTCCTTAACTACAGAAGGCTGATTGCCACATATCTTGAATTTCAGACAAATCATGAGATGTTAAAATTGGGGCTCAGTGTGATAATGATGACTCTGCCCACTTGGTTCACTATAGGCTTCAAGTACGGTAGATATTCTCTGAGCATTAAAAGAAAAGAAGCTTTCTCCCCTGCTACTTTCCAGAAAGCACGGGAATGAAACCTAACCAGCTTGAAACCATTCAGACTAAAATGCAAAATGATGATTTTGGCAGCAAGTGGGTATGTACAGTGGATAAAGTGCAGGAAATTAAGAGCCAAGTGCAGAAATATACATTAACTGAAAGCCACAGGAAAGCACCTTGCTATGTAGCACATTTAGAAAAATTAAAAGCTGTTTAAATTTAAAGAAAAAATTAACTTTATTATTATTTCATATATATGTGTGTGTATGTGAAATGCCAGCAGTAATGAAAGGGATGAATAAGTTACTTTTGTCAGAAGAATGAGGAAAATAGAAAAAAAGCATTTAAAATACAGTTAGAGTATATAATTAATCAGAACTACTCTGATTAATAATTATTGTTATTGTAGTTATTATTGATAAATGTTAGCAGTAGACTTCAATGGCTGAGCTCCTAAGAATTCAGATTAACTGAAATGCATCTAATTTGCCTGCATGTAGGTACAGCCATTTTTATTAACCAATATTTCTTCTCTAATACTGCTGGCTAACATTGCTCTCTTGCTTCACAAAATATTACTAGTTTCTGTTCTACTTAAAAATACTGAAGAGCCATGAATCTATTCTTGCCTCTGCCATGGGATTCCTGTTGACTTTAGTGAAGTTAATTTTTTCTCCATCCTTATCTTTGAGATACAGGGTAACCAGGCCTCCTGAGTTCATAGGGGACAATCCTTACTGCTGGCTGTGGTAGAAGAAATGGGAATATATTGCTGGGGAACACCTCAGAAAGCACCTCTGATGGATTGGATTAAAGGAACAGACAACACAAGACTGAAGTGGGGCAGAGAGCTCAAGCATAGGAGGATGTAGGTATGTAGGTATGAGGATAGTATGTAGGTATTTTTCTGGCATATTTCAGTCTTGCAGAAGAATGTTCAGTGAATAGGTAAATAGCTTCCAAAAGGAGAGAAGATAACCTTTCTGAAGGAGGTGGAAGATGTGTCCATTTCTGCCCGTTTGGCAGATGGCACTGCAACAGAAAATCTGTCCTGGACAGAGGAATTTCATCTTTGGGAAGAAATCCCTCACCTTGTTTTGAGAATGAAGCATAAGCACGTCCTTCAGAAGGGATCCTCTTTAATTTGCAGTATACCTCTACCATGGGACAAAGGGCATAGGTAAGGGGAGGGTTTACATGTTTTTATGGCCTCTGCCCATTTCCTTTCTGCGTTCATTCCTGGCCCTGCAGTAGATGGGCTCACAGCAAGGGCCCAGTGGCCAGGATCACCATCCCTGTAGCTGGGTAACTCAACCAAGCACAGTCCATGCAGCCAGCATGACCTACTCCAGGGTGAACATGAGGAATCTTGTTTGAGTGTGGTCTGAGGCTTGGTCCAGTTTGAGTGTGGCCTTTATGAAGAAAATAGGTGAGCCCAGGGCCTAAGTACAAGCTGAGAGCTGGGCTGCCTCAAAGCTTCTCCCAGGTTTTGCCTGTGCTTTACCCTCTGACATAAACATAAAGCTTTACACAAGTGTGGACTCTAGAGTAGTCTGCAGCATTAAACATAGGAGTTATTCCCGCTGCTAGCACTTTATTCAAGAAAAGGCTTCAGACTGTCAAAGGATTAATTTAAGAGTGAATTTTTTTTGTAGGTAAATAACAAATGGAATCTACCTCTCCTGGTAACTGAGTAATCAATATGTAAGGTAAGTTTAAAAGGTATTTTCAGATGGCCAGTTATTCTCAGTGCTGTGATTCTGCATGGATTGTATATTATCTTGGCCAGAGACAACATTTTCCTTTATGCTATACTTAAATCAACTCTGAGGTGTGAAATGAAAAAAGACAAAATCTATCACATTTCTCTCAAACTTTAACACATCTGTTTTCATTCTCAGAGAGGAAAATAATCTTTTATTTCTTTAAGGAAACCATTCTAGGTCAGAACCACTGCTGTTTCTAATTACTTGTTTTACCATGTTCTTAATCTGCAGATGAGGAAGTAAAGTGGTACCTAGTAACTTATATTCCTTCATTATCCACATGCAAAACTCTATTATTTAATAGCTACCACTGTAAATTTTTGTACATTTTGTTTATACTTTCAGATAAGTGCAAATGGATACAGTCAAAATGAAGACATTTTCATTTACCTTTATGCAAACATCATTCTGCAAGATGTAAAATAATCCTGTATTTTGTCCAGTGGTTTGTTTTCAGATTTTCGTTCTTCTTGTTTTGGCTATAGAGAAAATTAACTTTCCAATAAACTGAAAATCAGTTGGCTTTCACCTATTTGTGCTTTAAATTCTTTTTTCATTGCTGTCCTAAGGAATTTTCCTCCTACTTAAGTCAAACATAAATTTACTCCTAGTGTAGTTAATTCAAATTGCCTGATGTTAAAATTTATGATACTGAAAAGACAACAAATGCCTTGTCAGTCTCTACTTGACACCAAAACAGATTTTTGTCTGCAATCAGTGAAGTCAAACAAGAAAAACACTTGCTTCCTGCAGACAGAGCCTACAGCTATTACAGACAATTCAATTTAGAATCTCCATTAATGTCTTATCTAACTAATTCTCGAATGTGTGTAGCAATGGTGTCTTGACCACATCCCTTGGAAGTAACTCCAGCTACCTAATTCTTTCTTCTAAGAACATTATTCTCCTCCTCTGTTGCAAGTTCTGATCTAATTTACTCCACTTGATCTAATTTCCTTCTGCATGTAGAATTATCATTTACAGAAAATACATATTTTCAGGTCCAAAGATGAGATGAAAAACTATACCAATTGATCTTAATGTATGCAATTCTTTGTAACATATATTGTTACTTATTTTGGTTTCCACCCTTTTGCTAAAACCGTTTATTGAATGATAAAGTGTAAGTTCAGGAACTAATGATAAATTTTGAAATGTATTCTTCTGGATGAAGGTTTTAAGTTGTAAAACAAGATTAAAAAACTGAAAATTATGCTAGAGCTATGAGATTCCATACTGACTTTAAAGTGCCTTTTAAGATGTATGATTATGATTTTTTTTTTTAAGCATGGGAGACTTTGGTTGTTCCATTTCCAAATTTCATAACCCTTCCTTTGGTTTCTACCATTAAATCCTTTATGGCAGGAAGATAAATAGTTGCAAGAAAGAGCAAATCTCAAACACCACCCATTCTTCATATGCACCCAAAGTGTTCTTTTTCTTCAAGAGTGGAAAGCTAAAAGTCTATTTATCTTTGAAGACAATCCTATTATTTATACAGTATTTATCAAGTCTTCACTGTATTTTGAAATACAGGGATATTTAACTCTTCAGAGTGTTTGAAGTACACAAGGGAAAATTTTTACAAAGGCAACTTCAATGCCTAACAACTAATTCTTCCTAGAATAAAAAAATTAAATAAGCATCCATCACACAATATTGCCTGGTTTTGGTTTGGTTTGATTGATTTAGACAACAAGAGGAGACACAACTGGATAACTTTCCAGATTCTTCCTCCAGAAGAGAAAGCAATTGGATCTGGAACTTTTGCTCAAAGGTTTGTGTCTGTCAATCATCTGTTCCTATTTCTCACTGCCTAAATGTGTCCATTTAATGGAGGCCTAACAGCTTCTGAAACAAGAAGGAAACACAATGAGTATATAACCATGGTTTTACCTCTACTCCCCTCTGAGCCCAGCTCTAATAATCAATGTATAGGTAATGAATCAGTCATAACAGGTAATGAATGAGTCAAGTCTTCAGCTGTGGAGGGAGAAAAACCACAAATGGAAGTGATACACTGTAGAAGAGGGTAATAAAAGAGGGAAAGAAACTTCTATTATAGTGCATAAAAGCAAACTGGCAGCAGGTGGACCAGTCTAGTCCACCTAGATGTCAGATGGGGGCCTGCTTGAACAGAGACATGATCTACATCAAAGATGACAATTACTAAAGCTAACCATGTTGCTTCTTCTCATAAACTTGTAGTAATATCAGCGCACTTGTAGCTGTAAAGGCACATCCTGGTTTATCTTATTTTTTTGGAAACAAGATCCAAAAAAAGGGGAAAAACATAAGAGTGATAATGATATTCAGTCTAGATTTTTGCAGACAAGTCTCTCATCCCACAGTAAAAGAATTTAGGAAAGTGTAAGACAGAAGTAAGGGCCCAAATCACCTTAGCTATAATAACCTGTATATGTTAATCAGAAGAATAAAACAAGGGCAACCACAGCTGCTACAGCTGCCATCTAAACCTCATTACTGTGCTATAACATCACCTGGAGCAACTTGTTTATTTCAGTTCTACAGCCAGGGCTAACACTGGGGAACTAATCAAGGACTTCTAAACCTAACTGCCTATCTCTGTGGCTACAGTAATATCTATAAATATGATAGTACTCAACCAGTACCTCTGTGAATTGCAGCATATCATCTATTATACCCTGACCAATAATAGTTCACACAGGATTATGGGGAGTTATTACCAGTGCATTCCTCTCTGGTCTAGTTTACCCAGAATTACTATAACAAAGTAAGCAGAATTTAGGGGATATGGATTCTCACTGTTTTGCATTCCTACTGCATTTTTTATTCAAGGAATTCAAAGTGTACGCTGCTTAACTAATTCAACCTTACAATGCCCCCGAGGTACAGGCAAACAAGTTTAGGTAAATTTTACAGGTGTAGAAAAAAAATCTAATATTTTTACCAAAGAAGTTAGTTAAAGTCTTTTGCAAATAAAATCTGGTTCAGAGGGGAATAGGAGATGGAACCTACAAATACATTTCAGCACTCATTGACTTTGGGAGAGTCTGGACAATTTACACCAGCTGTGCATATAACCTTCCAAATCTTTGCCACTTATTGTCAAGAGCCCAGCAACAACCTCTTCTTAACAAGCAAAAAAGTAGAAAGTCTAGCAAGCTATTTTCTGTGCCTGTGTTAGAGGAAAGTGTTGGCAGAATCAGCTTGTTCCTGTAGATTCGTTCTTTGGAGCAAAATGGCCAGAGAAGTAGTTAAGTTCTCACTTTTTTCCCTTGCCAAAAGCAAATGTATCGCAGTGCACCTGAGTTTCCTGAGAATGACTAAATTTGTCTTTTTTATTGTGCAGCTGAGATATGGTGTGATGCATTTTACTGCAGAAGCAAGTGAGGTACCAGCACTTTTTTCTTTATTCTCCTCCAAATAACTGATCTATGGTACAAACGTCCATGTCACAGGACTGAAAGAAACATGTGCTATTGCTTTACCCTTTGAATGTATTGTGCCTGCACAGGTTAAAGGAGCCAAACAAAAAAGGTAAACAGGGAGCTCTTTTATGTAATGAAATATCCCAATAAATATATTAGGCAAAATATATTTTGAATGGATCCCATCTGGTTCTCTAACATAATATTGTTACCTGAAGTGTGGAGGGGCTCTGTCAGTTGGAAAGATAATATTAAATAGAGCAAAAAAGTAAGGCCTTTTTCCTTCACTAATAAAAAGAAAAAACAAGCTTCATCTTTTCTGAGCACTTTGGGTACATCAGCATGTGTTCTTTTGGGGGATTCTTTGCAATATGTCATTGTACAGAACAGAAAATTGAGGGGCTGTCATTTTCATCACAAACACATCATTTTATTGGAGGAAATAAAGAACCAGAGTGTAGCACTGTGCAATAACTTTCTTGTGTATCAGTGTCTAACCTCACAAACCCTTAGTCGCTCACAAAATTTTAAAGACAACAATTCAGGAAAATGCTTCCTGCCTGGTACAGTATACTGAGAGAAAATCTGTAAGAACATTTGAGTTTACAAGCCAGGGGTATCTACTAAGCCTGTCTTTATAAGTGAGCAGGTATCTTGATATGTTTTGATTTTATTATCCTCTTTTTGATAATTCCTGTCCAATTTCAACCTGAGCATGTAGAAGAGGTAAGATGGCAGGAAGCTGAAAAACAATATGGTACTGCCAAGCAGTCATCAGATTGCCTTCAAGGTACCTTCTTGCTTTTCAATACACAGTCCTATACAACAAAAAAAAAAAAAAATTAAAAATAAAAAAACTCCACAAAAAACCTTTGATTTGGCATTCTCTTTGTCCAGAGGATTCCATCCTCTCTTTTAAGTAACTAGCCTGGACAGACTGATTTATCCATCTCTACACTACAATCCATTTTTCCCAGACCTGGATACAATTTGGGCTTTAACACAGCATAAGCAGCTAGTGGCTTGTGGAGGGTTAAATTCTCTCCAAACCCATAGGTAATGTGTGACTAGACAAACACCTCATGTTTGCTGAAGTGAAACATTATTTTGCAGCTTCTCAAAGTCATGGGTGATTTTCTACACTGTCAATCTAAGCTGGGCTTTAATATGATAAAGAGCTCTGAAACTGCACTCCTATCACAGGTTGAACACACTAACAAAATCATTTTGATCCACTCTCCTATCTCATAAACAGCTGGCATTTGGCATGGCTGAGTGGATGGAGACATTTCTGAACTGACTTTAATGACCTCGTACCACATCTGCAATAGATGAAACTTAGCAGTTAATCGTGATTGAAGCTGGCACCTGAAACAAAATTCTCACCTCAGCTTCGTGTTATGGTTGCAGAAATATCTTCTAGAGATACAATTTGGAAGCATTTCTGCTCTAATCTCAAAGGAGTGCTAGCACCATAAAATAATTGCTTTGGAATAAATGGATTTACAAATAGTCTGTGCTGTATTTGGGAAGTTCAGGTTCACTGTTCCTATTAGTGTTTTCCTGAGAAGCTCAGCTTCATGCTCTAATGGTGGCCTCTCTCCTAGTATTTTTCTTAGATTTTAATTGTATCAGAGAGATCAAATTACACTAATTGAAGGTAACACTCAGCAGCTGAGCCATTTCATTAGGCTGGCATCACTATGAAGGGCCAGGTACAGAGAGGGCTGGTGGTACCTCGTGTTACTTATTTTGTCTTTTGACCTGAAAGACAGTGATTTTTCTGGGCAATTTTTATTTTCTAAGTGCATTTATTTTTGTGAGCAGACTTCAGAATATTCCTTTAAATTATGCCATTTTTAATAATATCTATGCCAAATTAAAAGCAAATTACTATATATATATGTATGTATCAAACCTGTCATATTAGCAGATCTTTCATGACATTTTCCATGTGCAGTTGTCTATCTTCAACTTAGGAGGCAATAGTCTGTCCTTTTTGCTATGATAAACTCTACAAATATACACTCTACATCGCCCAAACTGATGAGCACTTTATAAATGTTCATTTCACATTCTGAATATTACATACATCACTTTGTCTTTGTTGGAGAAGCCTCTGTCAGTTACCATAATCATTTGCCACTTTCCAAAATTTTGTTCATAAATATCCTTTGCAATTTTAAGACTTGTGATTATCATTACCTCATTTTCAATAACTCAATTCGTGAATATGTTTTGGCTCCTTTACAGGCATTTTGAAATATCAGGATCATAATCTGCCGGTAAAGACAACTTCTCAAATAAACATGTTTTCAACTTATTCACTATACTGGGCTCGTGTTTGGTGCTTTGGGGAAAAGAATGCACATTGTTTTCATTGTAATTTTAACCTCTTTTTCTGTATTTTTTCTGAAAATGCAATATAGCCTCAAAGTAGTTGTGACATTTTGAAAAATACCAACTATTTCATGATGGTATTAAAATACATTCCATTAAACAGGGCAAAAAAGAATGACAGAAAGTTGAGGGATGGATGAACCTTCACAGTAAAAAAGAATTTATAACTTCAGTCTAGTTATTTGAGAAAAGGAAAAGCAGTAACCTGAAAAACTATGCTTTCTTTGCCAGAATACTGGATACCTAAAACGCTTTTATGTTAATGGAGGAAAACATAAGACTTACTCATAGCTGGAAGCAGAGATGAGAGAAATTCACATGGGAGAGAGGTGCATTTTTTAATAGTAAGACCAAATGACTTCCATAAGGACCAAGACATTAGCCTTCCAATGTCTCCACATCAGACCTGTGTGCCTTGCTGGTTGGTTTGTTTGTTTGTTTGCTTTGCCTTTGGTACCTGCTAATTATGCTTCAGTCCCACATTGTTGAGCTCAACATAGATGCCCCCAAATCAAAGCTAACAGCCTGTGATAGATCTACCCAAATGACCATGTTTTCTCTTTTTTATTTACATTCCATGAACAGATAACAATTTGACTAAAATGTTTTTCTTTTAGGGAATTTAGGCTACACAAAAGCATAATAAATATAGTCAAGTGTCTAAACCTGGAAAAAGCTGCAGAAACAAAGCCTGGCAGTAGTAGAGTTCGATCAATAGAGAGAGAGAGAAGCAGGAAGGATGGCTTCACCACCCAGAACTACAAACTGGGAAAGCTTTAACTGGCATTGCTGAAGTCAAAGAATTAGGAAGTGTCAGGCAGCCTTTGGTTCTCATGGCAGAACTGGATGGATGTTCTCCCCAGGAGCATTTGGTCTTAGAGCTGGACTTTCTTCCTTCATAATTAGTCCATATTTCTGTGGGTTTTTTCTTTCTGTCATGCAAACACGTTAATTTATGAAAAGGAGGTAAAGCAAAGGCAATAAAAGAGCTTTCTTGTCCTGTTCTGGGCATTCTGAAACAAAGCCCTGGGCACTCTGAATCTTTGCAGAATCATCAGTAATGTGGCAGAAGGACAAAGAGGAATTACCGGTGTCTGAACTGTTGATTACACCAGCAGCAATTTTCTATTTTGTTGATATAATGGTTTGCATTTGCCTCTCAGTCAGACACCCACAAAAACAATTACAACTAAGGTTAGAAGACAGATTTTTTTTTTTCACCATTAGATGGATCTGGAGTCAGATATTGCTCATGTCATGCTTTCTGGGAAGTCTTACTTTCTCCATTCCCCTTGTGGATTTTGCATTCAGGTGCAGAGAGAGGCAATAAAGGAAGTAAAATTCTGGGTATCAGGCTCAGAAAAACAGCAGGTAAAAGCCAGATCTCCCTACAAAGGACCAAACACTTCCAAGCAAAATAAGAGAGGAAAATTACCTTGTGAAAGAAGGAAACAGACTTTCTGACAAAATAGTGAAAAATGTACAGCAACCTGCTCAAGTTTCCTTTGGAAAAGCCATTTCCTGGTCAAAGCAGAAAACACTCATGACGTGAGTTTCAAAGGAGACCTTCATCTCATCTGCCACAAGATATCAATAGTTCATCTGCAAGGAAACAAAACAAAGGGACATCCCCCTCTCTAGTGTTAGCTGATGGGAGAAATTACCAACCTGCTTTTATCAGTCATCCAGTTTGTGTAAGTGACAGCAAAGATCTGTGTGGTAGATGGAAAGTTTCTTTACTGATGGCAGCTTGCTGTCCTTATTCAGCTTGCTTTAAAAATACATGTGCATATATATGCATATACTTACATATGTGCGTGTGTGTGTGTGTATATATATATACACATATATATATGTGTGTGTGTGTGTGTGTGTGTGTGTGATGAGTAGCAAGATTCAGTAAAGAACATTACCAGCTGACAAACCAGGCACTCATAAATAGCTCATTTCAGTACAAAGTTTGCTTGTTCAGAAACATTCACACAAATTTGAAAGATGTGATTTCGAGTGTCTGTCAGAGTTTTTCTGTGTGAACTTGGATAAAATACCAAGAGAGGAATTCAGGTGCCTGAATGAAGGCCTCTAGTGCCATTTGAGACACAGGTAGGAATAGCTCTGGGTGCCTGAAATGAAGTTTGACACCTGTTTCTGTATCCCTCCTCATTTAAATCCGTGTTTTAGCAGGACGTTGCTCTGACCTCTACCAATAATTATCTCACCAGCAATTCCCAATAATCACTCTAGTATGTAATGCCATTCAGCCATGATAGTTCTGTAGGGTCCTTTAGGCACATTGACCTCTTTATGCATATGAATTTCTTTACTTTAAATTCTTTACTTTTTTAAAAATTATTTTTTCTTCAAGATGACCTGTCTGTCAAATAAATTGCTGACGTATATATAGGCAAACAAGATTTTGATCTGCTGAGCATGAATTGTTCATGAGCAAATTACATAGTGGAGATCAGAGGTTTGCTTCCAAGTTACCTGTTGCCTAATCACATGGGGTCAGACTTTTTTAAAAGAAAGAAAAAGGTGAGGAAGGTGAGGGGAAAATATCTTCTTAATTTCAAGGAGAAAATTGATCTCTAGAGTCAGATTTTTTTCATATCATATTATCATGGTACCCACAAAAATATGGTGGGGTGGAGTTATATGTTTAAATTCCTTTTAAAGCAAGATTCAGTTTTCATTTCTTTATCATGCCATAGATAAAGCATTTTTCTTTTTGCAGTGCTATGTCTACAACGCACCCACCTAATTGTAGCAGTCTCACAGCAGCCCTTCCTCATAAATCACCTTGGAAGAAGATAATATAATATCTATCTGCTCTTCAACTCCTCAAACACAGCTGCAGTCTTCCAGAGAAACCACACCAGCAGTGCCAATAGACTGAGAACATCCCAGTTAAAAATGTGGGCTGTTTTTATTTTTTTAATAATAACAAATGAATATGGTCTGATCATTTATTTTTCTCATTGTAACAGCTTGGTGGGAGCATCCAGGAAAAGAGTAAAGCGAGCAAAGAGTGCTAAGTGGATAATTAAGTTCATGTTGAAAGAAATGTATCAATTTTCAAATGGTAAGTGAGAGAAATCTTGTTGAAGACATCCGTGCTGAAAGCTTCAGTGAGAGCAGCAAACTCATCAGGGGAGCAGGAGCACTTAGCCTTCCCTGAATGTCTGGGCACTCCTCAAACCCAGGCAGTTCATCCTGGCTGTAGCTGTGACGCCCTATGCCTCTGCTACATCTAAAGCCAGATGGAGGTCACTCCAATTACTCTTCTACATCGTGAGGTTTTGGTGAAACCAAAGAATTTACAAGTTATGGAAGCCATAACTTGAGGAGGAAGATTCACTAACAAGGAGCTTTGGAAGTCAAATGATCAGAAACACATAAATCAGGAGGAAGCCCAGTCAAACCCTTGCTCTCTGTCCAGAAGTAAATTGCAAAATGCCTGCTGGCACTGGAATGCAGTGTTCTAGAAAATACAGCTTTGGTGATTATACAGTGGCACATGTCAGCTATTTCAGAAGGGCTGTATGTGAGCAGGGGTGACCCAAGGAGCAGTTTGTCCTTTCTAATCTTTCAAAAGCAGTTCCCTGGTCAAGAAAAATCTCTAATGAAGAAAAGAGGATGGAACCGCGACAGGTGGCAATCAATTGCACAGACAATGCGTTTGATTTATGCCAGTTTAAAAGAGCAGGGTTTGGACTCCAAGTTAAAATTATTTACTATTACGGCAAATATTTTTATTGCTAAACAGCACTGTCTTCACCATTTTCATACCAGTTATTCAGATTGTGTCTCCCCCTTTTTTTTCCCAGAAGGCTATAATTTGCTGCTGCTTTCATCTTGCTGAAATTCAGTCCTGCTGTATTCAGTGTGTGTTTTCCTGCCTCTTTTAATGCTGGCTTTAGCACAGATGTTTGCTGGAACTATTGGCTTGAATCTAGTTTTGTTTACTTATTGTGATTACACTGGCAATTCTCCTGGTTGCAAGATACTTGCTTCAAGTATGATGAGACTTTTCTCCCAGGAGGAGACTCCTGGGAGAATATTTTCATAATCTGGAAAGAGGTCGTCAGTTTTCAAAAAATTTCCCTCCTTACAAGGAAAGAAGGCATTGAGTTTCTGGCTAAAAATGCCCCGGAACACAAAGCAAGCAGTCTCTGCCAGTATGTCCCTAGTCAAGATGTATTAATACCTTTGGCCCTGGTTCAGCAGAGGACAGAAACAAGTTACACATGCAGAGATCAATGTCTTCTCCAAGCTAGTGTTGAGTATATCCCAATGTTTGCTTTTCACACAGCTGAATGGGAGCAGACGCTCTGCAAAAAATATAACTTTGCTTGTGGTGCTGCATATTTCTGAAAAGTCTGAGCATTGTGTAAAGGCTGCAAGGAAATGAGCTCATAGATACCATCCATTTGATTCATGGATGAAATAACAAATAGGGGGATAATTTGCAGTGGGGACTGAATGGTGGTTTTTTTGCCAACTTTGTGAGATAACTCTCAGGTCATCTCTGAAGTTTCTGGATTCCATTACAACACTCTTCATCGAAATAAATTTGTTGTTCTCAGGCCTAGCCTAATGAATTATCCAAATCTTTGAATGTGTTTGCTGTACTCCTTATTATTCATACTTTTTTCCCATTTATTATCCTCTGCAGTGAAAATCTAACTTTCAAATCCCTCCTCCACATCACTGATCTAAGCCCGTCATCTTTGTAGCAAATCAAGCATGTATCAGAATTAATGGTCAAAGTCATTTGCTGCATGCTGTACTTCATTTTTCTGTTTGTTAACTTTTGAATTTACACATATAGCAGTGGTTTGATTTTCCAGCCGGAAGAACTGCAGATGTGCAGCAAACCTGAAGCTGATAGACAGGGAGATGTTTCCATACCTTCTTAGGAACAGCCTGAGATCAAAACCCGCCTCTGGATCAGATTTTGGTAGCAAGGGTGCATTTTCATGCAAGTCGGAGTTTAGAGATCAGGTAACCAGTTCTGAAATATGTCTGTCAATTTGAATTGTCTTCCACATTTATTTTCTCAGTCTTAGAAATATGTGAATGATTGATAAAAAGAAAATGTTTGAAAATCCTCAGCCTTTTCCAATTTGAAAGTGAATTTAAATTGTGATCTGATTGTAAAGCACTGGAATAGAAATAGAGAGACGAAAATTCAATACCTTGCTCAGTTACACTTTTGGTGTGTGACTTTGAATAAGTCACTTAACCTATGCTTTGCCTCATTTCTCAGCAGGGATAATAAACCTGCTCTATCAGTAAAACAGGTAAAAGATTAAAAGTTAAAATGAAGGAACAACAGAGTTAGATAGACACTGCCTCTGCTTTATGTCTTAAGAAGCCACTTCCCTGTGGTAAAGTCACAGGTTTGAAGGAACACTCTTCTAAGGCCAGCCAGGTCACCTAATGGGAGACCCCCAGGCATTCCTTTCCATGGACATACCTGCAGCAGATATTTGCTGACTCAGCCATCTGCCAGCATCTGCTTTTGCAACACTCAGGCAAGGCTGGAAAAGAGGAGATCCTGAAATCTCTCCTTAAAGGGTCATGGGATTCAACAAAGACACCAAAGAGCAACAACGTGAACTCACTGCTCCTACCAAAGCACATTGAATGTGCAAAGCTGGGTCCTAAGCTTAAAGCATCTCCAAGAACTGGGTTTTCCATATCTGTTGAGAAGAATCAAGGAATTTGGAGAGTTTGTGACATAAACTTTGCCACCAAACGGCCTCTAACTTCCTGTCCATCAAAGATGCAATCAGATCAGATATACAAAATATTTTCTGTGGCAATAAAAAGCCCCTCTTCTCCTCATAAAATGCCATTCTCACACCATGTCAAATTGCTTCTTGCTTCAAGGACTATCCTTCTATTGTAAAGAAATTACACAAAAAAAACATGCAGAATGAATTGCCAATTAGGTCTAAGAGGATAAAACAGTCCTTCACAGGACTTCATTCTGGTAAAATGCAGATGTCACTTTTAGTCACTGCCTTGCCCATAAATCTGTATTAAATATTAATGCTCAGGTACAGTCTACCTGATTTTTGTCTGAAATACAAGGGATTGCAGAAAGGAGACCTCAGAAAATGGTAGTAAATGAGCTGTAAATAGAGGTCATAGAAAAATTCACAAGAAAAACATGTCAGGCATTCTCTAGCATAAAACAGAATGTTCTCTTTTTTTCATCCTTTCATTTGAAGTTAGCTCTGCTTTGCACTGGGGAAGTGGAGGTTGGAACTAGCTGACCTACAAAAGTCCTTTCCAAGCATGCTGTTCTACAATTCCATGATTTGTAACTTTTCTATTAATTTTTCAAATTAAAACAGCCTGTGTGAATGAACACAGCTACCAAGTTATTTCACTAACTCATGCTGTAGCTACCTAATACTATACTTTGTCAAACATAACAATATACAAGTATAGTTCATGAAAGTTATTCCATGCTCCTGCTTACACTGTGTGTGATATAGAGGATAACATCACATGAAATCTGTAATGAGATTTGTCTCCATTATTCTCCAGGGTAGTCACTGGATTTTTTGAGCTATTTCTCTCCCAGTATATCTTTTTGTTCCTGCAATTTATTTCAATCTTATATCATTATTTTGTTTTGTGAGTATCTCATCAAAGAACTTCTCTGTGTGTTCTACTTTTGTCCATATAAAATTCCTGAATGATAGTTATCTATTTGTGCTCATTTTGCTCTTTACTCCTGCTCTAAATCTTCTCTACAATGCTCTTCTCTACCCCACTTGTTTGCAAGAAGTTAATAACTTATTTTAAACACCAAGGATTCTCCCTCTAGCAAAATTAAGTTTCTTGATATGACATTTTCCAAAACAGAAAGAATGGCTAAATGACAAAATATCACTGAAAAATAAGGGGGGGCAGGGGGGTCAATATCAGTCTCTGACTTTTGCTTCTATAAATCTACACTCAGAGATTTGGAAGAATTGCAAGGTCAGGCCTGATTGCACGTATAGACTGTGCTGAACATAGCACAGTAACTTATATTCATAATTTTAGTTTTCAAATCCTAAGCATAAAAGTCCTCAGCTAAAATTGGCAGGCTTTCTGCCTCCAACATGCAAAGGAGAGATATTTTTTTCTTTACAAGTGTTGGCACTGTCATTTACTAATGTAAGACTGTGTGTCAGTCTTTGTCAGTCATCCTCTTTTGCTTGAGATGCTGGGAAAAAAACAGCTTGGTGGTGAAAAAGTGGTACCTAAACTCTCTATGACCTGCAGGTTCATTATATTGGTGTTAAAAAGTCTTTAAAGTGAGCGTGGAATCATTAGCTCATCTTGAGAAATGTGGCCTTTGCACATCTGTAGTAAACCTAACAAAATCCTAAAGCTGTACCCATGCTGGAGCCTCAAAGGGCTTGCTGCAATCCTGCTGCTAATAACAGAATTGCTATTGAACCCCACTGCAGTCAGTGGGTAGAGAAGAGGAAGCAAAACGAATTCCTGGAGACAGCATGAAAGAGAAGAACAGGCTAGATTTGGGAAAAAAGAAACAACAGCAACAAAAATTAATATAAAATAAATAAAATAAAATAAAATAAAATAAAATAAAATAAAATAAAATAAA
>JAHLSL010000067.1:7729417-7847051 GCA_025920805.1 Petroica traversi
ATAAAATAAAATAAAATAAAATAAAATAAAATAAAATAAAATAAAATGAAATAATGAAATAAAAGCCAAGAAAAGTGCCAGACCAAGTTCCTAGATGGCGGAAGCTGTGGTTTCACAGGGGTGATACATGATCAGGTCACAGCTATTGAGGCTGGCATTCAGTGTAAGAGGAAGTTGGAAAGCAAATGCCACGGAGACAGTGATAACAGCCTTTCACCTGCACATGTGCTTTAATTTCCCTGCCAGTGTCACCTTTGCATGATATTGTGGTCCTGTAAGTACAGCTGGCCAAAGAGCAATTAACTCCTCTTGACTCTAATTGAAATGCAAGGGCTGGGAGGGTAAAGGGAATCTGACAACCAAGATGCCATCACCATACCACCAATCCAAATCCCTGTGATCATTAACCTTCATTCTGTCCCCTTGATCAGCACAGACAGCCCAATACTTCAGGCTTCCATGTCCCCCAGAAGCTCTATTATAAGGGTAAATATCAGTGCCCTGAGCCACCAGACCGACAGCCCTTTCCCAGCAGGAAAGGAAACCTAATGGACGTTGACATATGACAGGCACAGGGCCGGTGGCGCAGCCCTCCGAGGATTGCACATGCCATTTTCTTCCTTTCAGAGCTGCTAAAACCATGGGCTGCCTTTGCCCAAAATGGACAAGTTAAGCCAAATGCTGTCAGTTCCTCTTATTATTGATAATGCTTGAGAGGGCTGAGCTTTGTTTGATCTTTTCTTTTTAGTCTTCTTGTTCAAACAGAAATGGTACTTTTTTTCTAGTTGTTTGCACAGAGATGGTCTGAATGTACAAGAAGTACCAGTCCCTACACGAAATAATGGAAATACAGACATGTAGGTAAGACTTTGTAGAATTTATGGGTGGTTTTTTTTCTCTCTGCTTAAGACAACCAGCAAGTCCCAGAGCAAAATAAAATTCTGTGTGGGCATACTCAGATCAGACATGAAATATTCATGCTAATGTAGCAACCCGCTGCTGGATTTTGGAGGGTTAGTTTATTTATTTATTTATTTATTCACTTATTGGTTCTCATTTTTAAAAACAGATTTAATTAGGTCGACCAAAGACAACTCATTTACCTGCAGAAGGCCTACCCTCTATTCTACAAGCATTTTCATCGTGTTCCTATTACTCTTTGTTAGAATTCAAGCTGTTCTCCTGAGATGGTTAAAACAAGTTAGCCTGACAGGCAGTAAAATGTTTTCTGATACCTTAGCACTCATGTCCTGCAATACTTGTCACCAAAAGCAATTTTAGAGGCAAGTGGATGCCTAAAAATAAACTCTTTTAATATATATATTTTTACAGGAGTTTAAATGATCACAGTTAGAAACTCTATTATGCCTGAGCTACAGCTCAAGTCTAAAGTTGAGCCAAACTGAAAGCCTGAGTGTCAAACTGGTATTAAATACTAGAATGACATGGGGAAAACTTTACAAAATTTGTCATTCAAATACTGTATTTCCCATTATATCAGATTATTCTTTTCTTTTTCCTTTGCTAAAAACACCAAGATGAAAAGTATCAGAGAAGAAGAATCAAAAATCACTTCTTTCCATTGATGAAATTTGCTGTTGCTGTTATCATTTACCATCACAAGAAAGAAAGCACCAGGCAAAGATTTGGGAAGCATGATTAATTTCTGTTGGTAGTTCTCTGTCTAGTCCTTAGGCAACTTTGTTTTAGCTTTTAAGATGGTCAGTTGTCATTTCACAGGTTCCACCTAAGGCGCCTACATACCCATCCATCATCAGAGGAGCCTTTGAGGAATCAACCTGCTTAGTTTCTCTTAAAATCTAAAACATCTTGATGATTTGGTAAAGCACTGAACATCTTTAAATGGTGATTTCACTGTGCGGTTCCTCTGTCAAATTAGAGCTGATTTTCACCCCTGGCATGTCTCATGTACATGGATCACAAGTGCTCTGGAACACTGACTGTCAGTCCCAGGCAGCAGATCCATGTGTGAGTGGTGGGACACAATCAAAGTGCTAATAGTAGCTGAGCCATGATAACAGCTGCAATTTCTGACAGCCACAGGAGAGAGCCAGGACAGGTGAGGATGAAGGCCAGTCTTCTGTGACTTACTCTGACAGAAATAGAGAATTCCTTGGTAGGACAACTCTTTGGGTAACCTTGTTTGGGTAGCTGTCCTGGTTTAGGGTAAAATTTAGGGCAAAAAACCTGGCAGGGGGGTTTGTAATAGAGGAAATTAAGAAGGAGAGATAAATGTGAGGTTGGCAGCTGAGGTTGTAAAAACAAAAAAAAAAGTTAAAATTGGGTTTGCTGGTATTATCCAGTGAAAATTGACAGCCAGGTATCTCAGGTCTGGTCATGATTCTTTCACTTCACTTTCACAAGCATTGACATTTCT
The DNA here is from genome assembly GCA_025920805.1 of Petroica traversi. NCBI lineage: Eukaryota > Metazoa > Chordata > Aves > Passeriformes > Petroicidae > Petroica > Petroica traversi. The sequence continues at coordinate 7,731,816 of JAHLSL010000067.1, forward strand.
GTCTGTCTCAGCTGTTTGGATGCACAGCAAGAAGCACCAGGGCTGAGTGACTGGAGCTTCCCTCTCCAGACCCCACCTGGTGAAGACCCCAAAAAAATTATGATGGACCTTTCTGCTCTCCGACCTAGAGGGAGAGGCAGTCCTGAGTCAGGCAGTGTTTATTACTACCAGTAATAACTACATCAAGTTGTTGTGTTTGGTTGTTTGGGTTGATTTTTTTAATTGAGTAGGATCTGGGGAGAAGTGACTTCAGACTGAAGACATCATGTCTCACAGCCAGTTCATAAAGCAGATCTCCAAGATGGGCATTAGTATCATCTGTAGAGAGGCTGACAATGGAAGCACTCTGGATGTGTCTTCAATACTGACTTCTATAAAAAGCAGGTCTGTTCAAAAACAAAGTGTCGGCTCAGCAAAGTCCTTCACAGTTTTAGCTCCCTTGCAAAGAAATTACAGGAAGGAAGAAACAAGTTGCAGGTAAAGAAAACCTGCCTGGAGTTGGCAAAAGGACTTTATAGGATTGGAGCCAAAATCCTTGGATATTAACACCCTGCTGATTTAATGTTCAGTCATTTGCTCAAATAAGCAGTGACCTTCAAATGATTGCTTCATTTCTCTCCATAGGCAAAGTGTGTAGTTCCCCACGTCCCTTGCCTCTCTGTAAGGTGTCGCAACACCTTAGGTTGGAAAAAAATGTTTGGGATTGGGACTCTCAGAACCATTTTGACCTTGCATAAGCCAGTTCCTTCAGAAGTAACTGAGTTCCTAAAACTGCTCATAATTTGTAAGGCCACCCTTATTTAAAACCCATCTGCCCTGATTTCTAGGAGAAATGCTATTGCAAATTCAATGGTTGTGTGAATTCTTTCTGTATTACTCAACCTTATAGTCAGCCTAAGAACACAAGCCTGGAAGGAAGGACTCAAATGATTTTAAAACATCTCCTCAGTGGGGAGAACAGACACAGCTTCTCTTTTGTCACGTAGCAGCTTACAATTCTTCACAAATGACTAAGCTCAAGTCCTTAAAAGTGCAAAGTGCCTTACTGTGCTACATACAAAATGCCTACATACTTTAGGGCAGCTGGGTTTAAGTCCCTCAAGCTGTTCCTCACCTATAATATGAGTTAATAACATCTTCCCACTTCAGCAGAGTGTGCCAGAAGCAGTTCATTACTGCCCTCAGGTGTGAAACCAGCTGCAGGCACAAAGCCATTGCCATAATAGAGTGCAGCTGGAGCAACAACATCGTGATAGAATGACAGCCTGTGGGGCTGTTGGGTGGGCTGGAAGATTGGCAGTGTGGGAGGGCAGGACAGGCAGAAGCAGTTGAGGAAACTTGTGAGGTTTCCTTCATTTTTTATGAATACCAGGTTTCTAGGTCAGGATTCAGAGCAGGGTCTATAAAAAAAGAAAAGGAGCAAGAAGTATTAAGGATTGGAAAGGAGGGAGTGCTCATGCTAAGCATGCAGTTATGGGGTTGAGTTTAAAAGGTAAATGGTTCTGCTGCCTCTCTACTGACTTGTTTTTTTTCCTGGCCACAGGATGCCATGTTGCATTATGCCTTAGCTACAAGCAAGTGTCCTAGATATACATGAAGCTCCCTGACAGGTAGTTTGAGTTTCAAATCTACTTTCCTCTTAGTTAAGGCAGGGAAACTTTTTTCTGGTCCTTCACAGAAATAACTCTGCCTGCCTTGACTTTTCCCATAGTCATTTCAGAAGGGTTTTTTTTCCCTTTTTGTTTATAAAAAATACAATAAATATTTAAGGCTCTTCTAAAGAGCCTCTATGGGAATTTAAAGCAGTTGCAGGCATAATGGAACATATCTCAGCTTTAAAGCTGCTACAGGTAACTTTACATTCCCCCTGTACAGACATTATGCTCCTGGACTGGACTAGTGGTCACTGTGTAACTTCGAGTTTAAAAGAAAGTGAAAGGAATATCATTAAGTTAGTGGACATAAAACTGTTCAGCAACAAGAGGAATTCTTCCTGCCTCTGAAGAATAAGACACTTGGATATCCCAGCAAAAAGCAATCCCTGAAGCAAGTGACATTTTTCCTTGGCCAACTATTGCTATAGCTCCTTTGTCTTAGTTACAGTTGAAAGAAATGTTATCTGAAAGTCTCTGTCTTATTGTTATCGTTCAGAAAGAAGTGAAATTATAGGAGAGTAACGAGAATGCTGCCACTTGAAATTTACAACTTCAGCATGGTAGGAACTGAAGTACAGAATGCAACTGTCTTGAGCGGGGGAAAAAAATCTCTTTTTTTTTAAACAGTAAAATTACATGTTAATCAGTAAGTTCTCTTAAAAAGCAAGCCTGGTGTTTTGCCAGCTAATCAGTGGTGTTCACCTGGAATGTTGTAGCAAATGCTTTTGCTGCAGCACAGCACCTGTTCAAAATCATCATTTTCATGGAAATCTAGCCATCTAAAAAGCATTTCCACATTGGGAATGTTTCCTTCGTTCAGCAGGAGAACTCTGAATGAAAATTTGGGTTCTGAACCCAGAATAAGTAGGAGACTGCAGTCTTCACCTTCCTTCCCCCAAGCTGAAGATGGTAGAGAGGTGTTCTGCTTCTTTAAGCTCAGGAACAGAAACCTGAGACTCTCATGTCTAATGGGAGGGGATTTTATTCATATGCTCTCTGGATTTTACTCAAACTCTTTCTACCCTACCTCTTCTGTCAAAACAACTGCTAAGCACTTTCTTTAAAATATTTTCCTCTAACACGCAACAGAAGGAACACAAATTGATAAGCTTTCATGCAAAGTGTTTCTTTTTACAGCAAGCAGCTCCTATAAAAAGCAGTATATCTGCCACCATGCCATTTCTTATGGCAATCTCATCAGGAGGTAAATCTGTGACCTCCCATGCCCATTTCACTCTCTATGAGATTCGCCTGATGAAAATTTTTTGAAGGCATCTCATACCTCCTGTAGCATGGCTTTTGGAAAATGCCAATCTGTTTGTTTATTTCTCTTCAAGCCTTACACTCATTCATGTTTGAGGCACTCCATGCCTCAAACAAATAAGCATTTTTGTGCTCTTCATTCATGTCGAACCATGGGACTTTCCCTCCTGTGGTAAAGGAGTAGTCATCGTGCCCTACTTAGTATTAGTGCACCACAAAGTGAGCCTGCAGATGCAGTTCCTAAATATTTTGCTCTTAACTGTTTGAAGAAACCACAAAAATATGATTGTGGGCTCTGAACAGAGGGGGTCCTTCCCAGGAGCAAGAACCCAAAACCCACAATCATCCATATTTAATTTTCCCTTCTTCATACATCCAGTCCTTCCATTTGTGGAGAGATGTCAATGTCAATCATTTACTTTCAAGAAATTATGGTTATTCAGTGAGTTGAAATGGGTCCTTTAAGCTCCTTGATTAGGTAATCTACTAATGAGCAGTAGATTTGTATTGCAGTCACTCACCAGTAACAGTGGGTCAGTTACTGCGTACCTGCATTGGCACTTCATCCAAAGGAAATTCTGTTTGGTGAAGAGAAAGGTTTTGAAGGGATGATGTTTGGTTTTTTATGGCAACATGTGGCCTGCATGCCAGAAAGATAGACTAAAACCTGGGCCCCAGGCTGAGAGTCTGCTCAGCTCTGATAATGTGACTGCTGACCTTTATTGCAACAGGGAGTTAAGTTGCTGATAGTCCACAGCAGCAGCAAAAGATGGATCCCTGGCTGCTCTCCAGCCCAGGCTGAACGTGGAGCCATGAACAGCAGCTGCTTCTTCCAACTGAGTGAGATGCAAATCTTGGGATAGAAAACAATGAACAAATCCCTATCATAGATCCATCCCTTCATGAAGTCTCTACAGTCCATCTGCAGATACATTTTGTGGATGAGAGAACTGGCAAATAGTTTCTCATGGGAAATAAAGATTGTTTGTATTGGAGTGTTCTACTGGCTGCACTGAATGTAACTAAAACTTAAGGAGTCACAAAAAAAAACTTCCTACTTCAGAGTCTTGTATTATATAATGCTGAGAAATTGCCAGTCAAACATGGGATGCAGAAGTCTTTTGTGAGATCTTATAGCAGAAAAACATGAGCCATTTCTCATCAATGTAAGATTTATACTACATGGAAGGTAAAGATCAATTACTATTAATTCATTCAGGGGATAAAAATTATAAATATGGCTAACTTAATATATCCATGGATAAAATCTGAGACCCACTGACAGTGCAGAGAATTTTGTCATTGAGTTGAAAAAGAGTGGAATGCCAAGCATTTTAAATATACATAAAAGGTTCTTTAGGCAAATAAAGCAATTATTTGTCATTCATATTCAGAGAATAAACTTGCCAGTTAGCTCTCTGAAATATTTGTTGCTATTACACTTTTGCATAATTTATTGCCAAATTTGTTTACGTGTGCTGTGTTTGAAAATGAAGCAGCATGAGAGCAAAGAACATTAGTTTGCCTGTTAAAGAAAAGAACAGAGTGTGAGGAGGCTTTTTTATTTCTGCTGCATTAAAAGTGATAAGTTAAATACAGAGACTGAAGTGCCTTTCCGGACTTACATAATAAATATAATATTCATCAAACCTCCAAGCTAAATATTGATCATTAAACTCCCACATTAAAGACTAGTCTGGGCTTACTTACTCCATAGGAAGGAGTCTGGGGGTGGAAGGAGTAGTTTCTGAAAAGTTTGTGCACTTTCTGTCTTGCAACTGCTTTCTTGTGCTGATCAACTAAAATACCAGGGAGATAAAAATTCCCCTCAAATACTTTATTCTAAAGAATTGGTAGGTTATAAGACATTCCCAAGAGCGTGGAGAAATACATGGATATGTCCTTACTGTGAAGCTTTCAGGTGTATTTGGGGCCAGCACAAAGGATGGGTTTTGAACAGGAAACTGGAGGAGCCGTGGGCACTCCCAGTGCTTTCCATCCCAGCCCAGCTCAGTGTAGGGGTCCATCCTAGCCCATCCTAGGTCTTCATCTGTGATGCCATCAGCACAGATCTGGCAGCATCACTAAGTTAGCAGCTTTGTGGAGATTCCCCCTCTGCGGGTTTGCAGCATGAATGGTTCTGTCCAGCTCAGCCAGGTGTCTCCATGAGACATCTCAACAAGGAGACTGCACTTTTGGCTGCAGAGTTCCTCCCCCCCTACCCCCCCCCCCCCCAAAAGGAAACTTCCATTAAAAGCTGCTTTCATGTCTTTCTGTACCCAAATAACATACAAGTGTACTGAGTTTTCCAGCATTGCAGTAACAAAGAGGGAGAAATGCTCAGAGCAGCACATTAGCTTTTTCTGTAAGCCGAGCATGGAAGGTCAGTGCCTCTGTCATGTGGTGATCACACACAAACTTGTGCAACCACAGGAGGCACGGAGGGAGTTATGGCCAGAAAATCCAGGGAAAACTTTATCTTTCATTGAGGTCAACAACTGTTTCTTACAGGCAATGGAAATCAACTTGTGAAGAAACAAGTCCCCTGAAACCAAATTTCCCCTTCGGCAACTACAGCCTAGCACAGAGTGCCTTTTGCATAGACAGACTTAAAGAAATAAGCACAGGGAAGGGAGATGGGAGATCCTGGCAGAAGCACTGGTGGCAAAAACATGGTTTCCCCCATCTGCTGCCCCACAAGTGAATTGAAGGCCACACTTGTCTCAGAAGGATGCTGTACTGTTTAATTAGCTCATGTTGGGACAGTGATTAGATCATATAAATGCTAAGTGCCTAATTCCTCACACCCTGCATTGCAGTGGGAAGCAAAAGGATGTTCCTTTGATCTCCTATGCAGGCATCCAGACCAAACTGGTGTTCTGACATCCCCGGATGAGAATTCAGGCCCAATTATTCAGCCCTTGAAACCCATCCCATTTCTCCAGCATGTCGCTCCTCCTGCCCATCTGTCTGCATGGCCCCATGCCCTCCTGAAAGCATCCTGTGCTCATGTCAGGAGCTCACAAGTGCCAAGAGAAGAGGGAGGTGAGTGTGCAGAGCCAGCAGTGCTTTTCCTTTGAGGAGACCACTTTGTCAGGTGACACAACACAACCACCATGTGTTGGCTGTGGTGGGCAGTGTTTCTGTAACACCTGAGTGGGCAGTTTACAGCAGAAATATGTTCCCATGGTCTTCTCTAAGAATTTGGAGCAGTAATGACTTGTAGGCAAAGCCTCATTTTTATTAATCACAAATTCAGCACCATTAAGGCCCAGTTTGCAATTTAGCTGGTGTCATTTCTATTTGAGCAAAGAGCCAGGACAGCCTTTTTAATTGTGTTACTCTGATATTGCTGCTTAAGTAGGAGAGATTCAGATATCAGCTGAACCATCTCAAAACTCTTTTGGCTGAATGGACTTCAAGGATTGTCAGACAGAATTAAATACACCAAATTTCATATTTATTATGTAATCTTGTTTCAGCACAAGAAAATAATCCACACAGTGACAGCATGGATCTCCATCTTCCTCCATCAGACAGATGACATTGTGGTCTTGAGGCTACTGCTGCCCTTGAGCATTACAGGCAATCTGTGCCTCAAGCAGCAAATTCAGTCCCTGGATCAGTGCCGAGATGAGGCAGCCAGGGGACATCATCATGGTAATAGCAGAGTTGAAGAAAACTATAGGTTAAATAAACCCAGACATAGAACCAAATAGTTGCATTCTCTGCAGTCCTTAATCTGGAGCTGACTCCAGTGAGCAGAGGTGACAGTGTGCACCAGGTGGATGTTTCTGGACTGGCTGTTGTATGTTTTCATATTCCTTCTTCCTCTGGCTCCAGACAACACTAGAAGATGCCCAGAAGCTGGGAAGGGAGATGGCCAGGCAGGTGTGATCCAAGCTGGATGAAGGAAGCACTGGGGATCAGCAAAAGTCCACACAGATTTGCAGGATTTATTTCCCTGATCAAAATCCTGAAGTGTTCAAATTCTAGTTTGATATTCATAGTTCAACTATTGCTAACAAGAATAATCAACACTGGAAAACATGGCCATCAGCAACCAGCCTCTGCCACTCAGATAATTCCCTCATGCCACCTCTGATCTTCAGCAGTTGTTTTATGAGTTTGGAGAACTGGAGATGGTGTGACTCATGCAAGTATAATATTTCTTTTTTTCACTCTAGTGTTTTTGCCAACAAAAGCTGGACAATCTGAAGCAAAATATTTTAACAAGTAGTAGGAAACAAATGAGACAACTGTGATTTTAGGAACAGCTTCCCCACCAGCTGTGTCAGTGTGGAAAGGGAACGCTGTGAAGATCCCAAGCATTGCTGAGTCCTTGTGAACTGGCTCTGTTTTCCTGCAACTGGGCCTAAACAAGAGTGAAATGAGGCCTAATAATCTTTCTAGAACCATAAATCTGTTCTATTCTAATTTTCTACTGAGAATAGCAATAAAGCAATAAAATGTAGCCCAGTGGTTTAAAATAGATAAACCACATCTCGCTGGTGCAAAATCATTATAGAGCCTGACCATAAATTTTTGCACCAGTCTAAGCTGTTTAATGAACTTGAGTACTTAAATTTAATATTGGCTCCGCTTAATCTCAGGTGATATTAATCACTAATTAATACTTTTTTGGGGGGGTTGTTCATGCAGAAAGTATAACAGTTCTAATTACCACTCGTTTGATAATGTGCCTTTATCTCTGTTTTAATGGGGCTACCCTGTTTATTTAGATGCAAACATCTAAGGATTTTTACATCCCCAAGAGCAATTGCTCTCTTAAATACTTTCAGTGATACAGTTACTTTAAAGCAATAAGCATTGCAAGAGGAGCTAGCATGAAATTACATTATATCTCCAGAGCTTTGCAGTTATATAAGAACTCTTGATTATTCTGTTAATTAGGGGAATATGTTTACTGTGGGCTTTTGAAGTTATTAATTATTTTCATTAGCTTAAAATTCTTAACTGTAATCTCTGTATACTATTTCTATTAGTAATTCAATCCAGGTGTGTATGGTATTTTATGCATTCCTACCTTAACCAAAGGATGAGCAAAATGTAAAAGGAAGGAGATTCAGTTAGTCAGATGTCATCCCCAGTTCCAACACTGTAAGTACATATCCATTTTTATATATACATATGTGTGTGTGTTTATGAATGCTTGTATGTATATACTAGCCTAAACCAAGAAGCAGGCGAAGAAATTAGAATTTTATGCTACAGATTTCCTGCACTACATCTAGCAATTTTCCAGTAGGTTTATTTTCAAAATACTAATATTTCTAGCCCACATTAATTTAAAAGTGTCACTTTAATGTAGAACATAGTACTAATTAGAAATTTCCAAATATCAAAGGGAAAATACCTCTACTTGTATTTTCTAAAGCTAGATGCAGGATAGTATAATGCACAGCTGGTAAAGCTTACTTAAAGGACTTATAGACAGATTTCTCTCTTTCCATTATTTCAATTTCCATGATTTCTGACAAAAGTTGAATCTTTTAAGCTGCCTGCAAAATTAATTTTATATATATTTATACATATATATGTATTATATATATGATTAACGTGCAAGACCTTCAGTATTTAGTTGTTAACTTCTCCCTTTCTCAGTGTGAGCAGGCCAGGTGCAAATATACTTTGATTCAGAAAAGGTCTGAAAATTATTTTATTGACAATCATTAGGTGCTTGTAATGAAATGTAGGAGCAGAGTACAAATAATTGATATTTTCTTTCTTTAAATTCATCAGACTAAATCAGATTGGAAAGGGTAATAAAATATTAGAGCTTGTTCTTATTTCTCTGATTCCTCCCATCGGTTATAAATGAGTACACTGGATGCTACCTACTGCTGTGATGCAGCAACATTTGAGGCACTCTGAGCTATCTTCTCATTTTGAGGCAGAAAATTGTAAAAGAAAGATCTTACTTTCTCACTGAGCTCCACTGCTCGCCAGCAAAAGAGAGAGAACATCTGTAAACCAGAGACTTTTCCATTTTTCTTAATTTTTCCTTTTTTTTTTTTTTTTTCTGCAAAATCAATGACTGGGGAATTTTGAAATTCCCTCACAACTGCAAAACCTTTTTTCCCCTCTGCCACACATCTGACAATTGAAACCTCCATCCACACTTGCCCACTTTGCAGAAGGGTAGGCAGCAGCAGTTACCCTGCTGGGGTGGGACTGGTGGCAGCCACGGGCTCACACTGCCGTGACCCGCCAGCGATCCTCTCCCCTCCTGAGCGGTGGCATCACCTCGACTAATGAGCTGTGAAACTGTGGCTCGGTCCTGCTGCTCACCTCTGCCTTCGGCTGCAGAGGAGGATGGCACGAACTCCAGAAATGAGCTTGATCCTTCAGGATACTGGAAGAGAGCTGGGTGTCACATGAGATCTGAACTAGATTCTTTGATTTGACCTGTCTCTGCTCACAAGTGCCCGCTCGCAGCAGCGAGAGCTTTCTCTCTGCATTGACATTTATTCCTGTATGGCTGTCTTTCTACAAACCCTGTTTTTACCACCTGTCTAAAGTGATGTCCAATCAGCTTTTCAGTTAAGTAAAGAGGACTTTCCTCATCAGTCACATGTAGTGAAACACTTTAAATGGGTTAAATAATAGTTTTCTTCATTTCTGTCAAAGAGCACAGAATGGTAGCATACTTTTCTGGCTGTCTTCAGCAAGGCCTTTAACTGATGAGAGGACAGAGACATGTGAAGGTACACAGAGCTCACTCAAAGAGTTAAATGTACCTCTGGGGTCCCAAAAGCTCAACAGAGACAGAAAAGTGTCTTGACCTACAGGACCATAGTCTATGTGGTACCAGAGGCAGCAAACAGCATTCATCCCGAGAACAAAAAAGAGTTGCACAGCCAACTATAGCTTAGATCATGGCATATTTAGAATGGGTATGTTTTCCTTCAAGTGCCATACAAGAAAATTTTAATTTTAGTTTTTCCTCAAGACCTACAGCTTCTACTTCCCTAACTGCTTTCTCTCTCCATTTTATATACACAGAAAGGAAATCAGCCAAAATACTCATTCTTGTGTTTACCCTCTATGAAGATTTCCTTGAGGTACTTTTTAATGTTGGTGTTCCTATCTCGAGTCAAATAACCCAGGAGACAATTGTCTGTACTTCAGGCTCTCCAGATCCGTGCTATTGCCTCGATTTCTGCATCTCATGTTCTTTGTCTTTCCATCATATTCCTCATATGAAACAGAAACTCTGTCAATCCCAGGCCTTCACAGGGAGCTGACTGGTTCCTTCCTGAGCCCCACTGACTTTCCCTGAACCCATGGCTCTTGAACTCTGAGCAGTATTTTTAAAATGATTGGTCCTCCTCTTCACTTTTCTTTCAACATCTCACAGCAGGCATGAAACTCTGGGAGATGGTCAGCAGGAGCTCATGTACGTAAAAAGAAAGGAGTAACTTCTCAAGTCTTCCTCTATCCGGAACTGAATCCCTTGAAGATGCACAAAAGCAATATTCACTTTTAGTGTTGGAGGGTTTTTTCATCTTCACATATCCTTCATGCTTCCCAGGGCCCTGTTTTGTTCTAAGAATCATTGAAGTCAGTTCTATTTTTTGGTCTGTGCCTAAATTGAGATCCAAAAGTCTTGAAGTAATCATTCTGAGTAAGAGCTGTAGATTCAGTCAGCCAGGTTAAAGTGAGATGAACCGAGCAGATCTTGGTTTTGGAATAGATACATATATTTTCTACCACAACAATGTTTCATTCATTTCCACAACACCTTCCAAATACATTTGTCAGTCAGAGGGGAAAAATTATATTCTCACTATCCCTCCCCTCCTCCAAAAATTAGACTAAAACCTACATTTTATTCACCTTTTAGGGAGTAAGAATTTTGTATTTTAAGAAATGCTTTCCTTACAACTCTGAAACATAGAATCTACAAGACTATTAGGAAAATATTTTATTTCAAAGATCTCTCAATTGAGAACTCATTTGAATTACAAATAAAATACTGAAAATAAACATGCTGTTCATCTGGGACAAATCAGCTCAGCTTTAGAAGACACCAGTTATAATAGCTTGACCAACACATTTCTAAGGCCAAAAGTCTGTCACAGTTAAAATTCACAGTGAAAGCTGGAGAAATTCACATCATGATTATTTTATATTAAGCCCATACATTCAGAATGATATAAGACCATATTTTAAAACAAAATTCCACCATATTTGAAGTTCTGACAAAGAACACAAGCTTTTTTAATCTAACAATTTACAGTAATAGAGAGCTTGAAAGGCAAATTATACTGATGTTTCACTTCTGGTTCAATAAACAAGTTTCTAACAAATCCATCAAGCTTCATCTTTTAGTTGCTACCTCTTGCTGCTGAATTACAGCCAGCTGCTCTGAAACTTTCTTCTCCCCCAGAGGCTGGATCCAACAGGATCTTCCCCCAAAGAACCCACATTCACTCTGTGGTTTCTTGCAGGGAATCTCACACCCTAGGAGAGCAGAAGCTCAAGACGGTGTAGATGCCATAAATGGGAGTAATGCTGCCTTCCTGGTCAGAGTCACCAGTTCCAGGTAGTCAGGGGTGTCCTCACTTTCTGGCAACTGTTGCAACCAGAGCTCAAAATGGCATCTTCCATGTTCATTGAGCAAATAATTGTCATGTGACCATCTCATGTGTTTTAAAACACCATCTACTCCTCTTGATGTAAAAAAAAATCCACTGCCAAATTCAAGGGAGCCTTCCTTCAGGGAGTGAGGTCTTCAGGAAAAAATGTCAGCATGAATGTAAAACTAGAACAAAATTAATATTAATCCTTCCCAGTCTCCTGTGTTTTCCTGCATCTCCTCATTCTGCATGTGAGCTCTTCTGTATGTTTTTTGAAACAGTGTTTTTTAATTGTAAGGAAAACAGACTTGGGGCTAAGTGTTGGATCATTGTCTCCCATGAACTTTTTCATTTGTACCTTGTGCCCCCTAGAAATTGAGCCTTGAAAGTCTCAGACATTGATCTTTTTTTTCTTTTTTCTTGTCTGTGTAATGCATGTTGCATCCTATTATAGAAACAAAGGAGACACATTTGCTTTTATCTGCACTATGGAGTCAAAACACCACTGTTCCTTGTGAGGAGCATCGTCAGCAGTACTCTCCTGCCAATTCTCCTCCTCCAGATTCATATTCATTTGTTAGGTCTAATTAAAGACCCTGGTACAAAGAAGCTCAAAGCTGCTTTACATTCAAACTCAAACTCCACTGCTTTTGACTGATAGTACACCTTTTGTGTGCATCCTTTTAGGTTTGTGTAGAAATGTCTTACAGTGACAGATTGCTTTTGTACTTGCTGGCTACTGTCCATTTAATTTTCATTATATGTTTCATTGTACACTTCAGAGAGAGTTTGCTAAAGGTTTGCAACTTACTGAATTTACAGTGGGATTGGGATGTTCTGGGGATGGTTGGAAAAACCTAGTATCTTCCATCAAATTATCCTACAATAGATTTAAAGAAGCTATAGTAGATAAAACTAATGTAAATATAAGTCAACTCTTTCCTTCTTTGCAGTTCTCTTCTTTTCCTCTCTAGAGTTGCACAAGGGTGTTCCAAAGAGGATATTCATTGTGTAAGGACTTGGAAATATGCACTCAAAGGTCAACCTGGGGTCTTTCCAGGCCAAAAACATACTGCAAATTCAGTTAAAAGCCTTGTTGGGACACTTCTGTCTTGATTACCTTGAAAACCAGATCATGGTCAAGACAGGTTAGAAATTGGCTGTAATTTTTCAGTTTTGCATTGCCTGCAGGCATCAGAAATACCCCTGACCATAATGCTGGAGAGTTACAGATTCACCTCCTGTTCCACAAAGAGGTTTGTTTCTCTTGCAACTATTTCTTTAAAAAATCAGTGCAATGGGGAAGGGAATCCAAATCCATTGCTTAGAATTTTCCTTTTTTATTTAATCATTTTCTAGGTGACACCCTCCATGACCAGGTAGAATCTAACTCTGAGAAACAGGGAGGTTGTTTTAAGTTTTTCACAGAAAAATAATATCTCATAGTAAAATCAGAGTGCCATTTTCAAGCACTGCATTCAACTCCATTTCCCCAATACCAGGAAGCCAGTAGGAAATTGTGGGAATTGGAAAGGACTGATGAAATGCTTTGGCAGGGCTGAGAGCAGGAAGAAACTGTGTTTTCAGGAAGAGAGCATGTGTTTGCATTTCAGCTGCTCCAGTTTTCATCCTGGCATCTCAGTTTAACCTGCTGATGAATGTGCGAGTTTGTGTAAAGACAGTAGACTGCAAACTGAACAGTTGAAGCACAGGTGTAAATTCCCTTCTGCTGCAGCTGTCACAAGAGAAGCAAAATCCAACGTGGGGTAGGGCAATAAATTCTTACACCCTGATTCCAAGAGTCTTAAAAATATTTGTTTCTTGTTAAACCTCTTGCAGAATATCCACAAAGCCAAAGAGTAGATCCACAGGCTTTCTGTTGAATGAGTTTGAGACGTGGAGAAAATGAAGAAAAAAACATTATTTTTCAACTGTTTTGCACTATTGTGGGAATCCTTTCAATAAGGATAGAACCATGCCTATAAGGCAAATCAGAGATTAGGTCTGATAATCAGAGATTATCTCACCCAGCCACTGCCATTACACCCCTTCCTAGGGACAGCAATGTACCAAAGCTGGCAGCAGCAGGGTCCCACCTCCCCCCTAAAACACCAATGCCAACAGCATTTGTCCATGTGTTACATCAAGAGTGCACCATACCCTATCTCTGTACCCTATGTACTTCTCAGGAGCTTTGTGCTGGGTGCCTAAATAAAGAGCATTTTCCTGGCATTGGAAAGCAGAGAGACACATGCATTGCCAGGAAATGTATGTTGTCACTACTTGTTGAACCACGTGAGTGTAGTTACCTCACATCATACTTGGGGAACACACTCGTGCTTCATCTTTTCTCCCCAGCTGATTAAAGAGTTAAAACAAAATCCATCCGTTTAGAAAAAGATAGATTAATTCCCACAGCAGGTTTTGCAACAGACTAAACCCAGTTTGGATTTTTCAGTTTGGATCAGCCCTGAAATTTCTCATTCTGAGAAGAGAGTTTCACCCAGGCAGGCTTGTCCATATGAGCCCAGACAAAAACATGAAGGATTTTAAGGTTTTAAACCTTAAATATTTAACAATTTTAGCTTTAAAGGTCCTCTTCTTATTTCAACTTGAAAGTCATTAGTTATTATTTTATGGGGATTCTTCTCTGAAAGAGCTGCCACCAGTGCCACTTGGTCCCACATAGGCCACCAGTGTCTGCTCATTAATTTTGTTGATAAGTGTTAAATACGTGGTTGACTTTGAAGCGAGACTCTTAAACTAATCGAGACAATCCATTCTTGCTCATGATAATGTCAGCTTGAATATAAAACTACTTGATTTATAAAGATTTCTGTTGTGTTGCTAAATTAAAATAACAGCACACTCAATGCCTGCTGTCCATACTGTAAATAAAGCAGAGAATAATCACTCTGATAAGAAGGCACTTTTCCTGCCCAAATGCCATATTTTTAACTAATTTATTTTTTGGTACATCTTGTGTCTTATCTCACCAATTACAAGTCACAAGCCAGACAAGTTACTCCAGAAGATTTAGAAAAATTTCATTAAGTATTTTTAGAGGAATAAATGTCTTCACAGCAACTCTGAATTTTTGGCAGGAACCCACAGTTATGAGCCTGTCTCCAAAGTGACTGTAAGGTAAGTGCACTGAACTCTGTTGAGGCTACTAGCTTGTGCCCTCAGAAACCCAGATTCAGCTCCTGATCCTGCCATAGTTTTCCCAGTAGAGCCAGATTTGAAACTAAACTCGCTGCTTTCCAGGAGAGTGTTCAGCATTGGAATATTGATTCTTTTTTTCTTCTTTTTTGAGCTAAGAGTTATTTAAGTATTTTATATCAAGTGGAACTATTTCTAATGATTTAATATTCACTAAGGGAATGAGACACTATAGTCTAATAGCTGCCTTGCTCTGCTGGGAGGATGGAAGACTTCAGCACAAAACCTCTACTATGTAAACCTTTAATTATTTTAGATAAAGTAGAAGAACTTTTGACTAGGTGAGACTAGGCACATATCCAAGATAATTTTCTCACCTAAGTATTATGCTTGGAAGTGCCTGGCCTTCACAGATATTGGCAAAGTGACTGTCTTGCTCCCTTAGCAATGGGAATTAGAAAAGACAACTTGTTGCCAGCCCATAAAAGCAATATTTGCCCAGAAGAAAATGACCCAGTCAAGAACAGCAGAAGTGCTGTTATGGCTGGATCCAAAGTCTTGTTCTTATCTTATTTTGCAAAACCCTCTATCTAAACACTGTAAATAGATAATGGATGTAAAGAAAGGAGTTGGGATATGGAACCACAGCCTTTGATCTTGATGTGTGGGAAGTCAACATTGAAAAATTTAAGGCAGTGGCAGAAATGTCCAGAATGCACCCCAGCCCTTCAGTGATCTACCTGAAGATTTCTAATGTTCTATAATCAAACTAAATATATTCCCAGCCTTGTTTAATATTAAATAAGGACAAGTTACAAAAGCAGAGACTGCTGTCGAAAGCAAGAAAAATGCAACCAAATAAATTCAATGTAGTTTAAAGCTTCTTTTGCCAATGATGTGGCAAAATCCTCTGGACTCTTTTAGTTCATGATGATGTTCATAGCAGCATCCCCTCAACAGCAGTGGAGACATATGGGTGTAAAATGCTCTTGGAGAGGAGAATCAGTCCCTAAAATTATGCATAGGAGGTGCATATGAAAAAGTATGAGGAGAAGAACCTACAAATAAAAGTTGTCTACCCTCAAAAGACACATTTCTAAAGCAATTGGCCAATTGCTTTAAGTCCCCTTGAGAAAGAATGAATTTTGTCTGCTCAGTTTTCAGGAAATAAATGCAATACAAACCATATTTACTTTGACAAGTTCAAAATTACAAGCACCAAGGGTCCTACCTCTGAGCTGTGTTTTTGCAAAACTTGACATTTTTAACTTTCAAGCAAGCATTGATGGAGAACTAGAGTGGAAGCCAGGAAATCTCAGGTGAATGTGAATGGAAAACTAGCTGGATTTCAATCTGCTCTATCTCTTCACTTCCTGGCAAACAAGGAGTTTGAGAAAATAAACATTACACTAGCAGTATTTTTATTTTCATCATGATAATTCTCAGCTTCCTCAGTCTCATCAGTGATAAGAAAGTTTTAGGCTGTCCACAAATTGATTTTTTACCTGTCATTTTCACTATCATCAAAATGAAAACAAGGCATTATTTGGAGTTTGAAAGATATGCACTTAAAAGAATTTCACTTAGAAATGTCATGTTGATGTGTTGTAATGTGAAGTTTTTTCTTGTCTATAAAGTCCCTTTCCATACTGCCTGGCACCAGAGCTCTTTCAATAGTACATCAATCTTGAGAAAAATAAATACCAATGGAAAGGAGATGTTTTAATACAATAATCTTCCTCAGATGCTGTAACTTAAAACATTATAAAAAAAGAATCAAAGCAAAATATTTTCTACAGGAAATTCTAGATCTGTCTCCATGATCCTAGAAGAGAAAACTCAGAGTTCATCCTCTTGATTAGTTTTATCAACAAGATTCTGCATCTTCTTCCAAGAGTTTGAAATCAAAGCCTTTCTCTTCATGTTGGAAAAAAGTTTCCTTTTTACAGTATGCCTTCTGCTTCAGTGCCTAATAAAAACTTTGCAATGTTTTTTCCATGTGGAATAAAAGTAGCATTTATCCAGGAAAAGTCTCAGATAACTGTACCCATGTGTTTATGGTTCCTTGCAGTTTGACAATGCCAGTCTGTAACTGCACTGAATGACAGATAAATAGTTACCCATCCTGGACTGGATCCTGTCTTCACAAAGTTATCAGACAAGATCAGTATAAAAACTTCATTGCATGTTTTCCTTCAGCTTTCCCTTTACTGCAGCACAGAGTAATTTACAATCCAGAGCTAGAAAAGTGATGCCAAAGGCATTAGGGATCTAAATAATTTTCTCAACCTGCTTTTCAACATCAGCCTATACGACCTTCAGCTTGCTCCTCTTATTGTCCTGTGATTTCAGCTAGCAGCAGAGAACACAGAGTGAAGTTGTCCCCTTCTTCTTCCTGCCTAACCACTTGCTTTGTATAAGTGGGAAGGAAAAAAAGCCACACGTGTGCTACTTTCTTAAGTCAGGCTTTCTGCATAAACCCCGTGAGAGCAGAAAGCCCAAGGGCAGAGTCCCCCTCATTCCTACAGTTTAGCTGCTTTTGCATTCCTTGGGTGATTCTTGTTTCCATGAATCATTCACCCTTTCCTCAGAGAAGAAGAGAGGAGTTTAAAGAAGGAAAGATTATTTTAGTCTGCTGGCAGTAAACCCCTTCAGTCAAGTTAATTATAACAGTTGCACCAACCTGTGGAGCAAGTCAAACAAACATGAAAGAGAGGAACGTGCAGCCGAGAAAAAAAGAAACCAGAAGATGCTCTTGTCTTCAGCTTGCCACTCGTGTGCTCTGATTTGCCATTCTTCTCAGACATTTTAAGTTTTCAGGCAGGCTGTGCTCACATATTCTGACAGCCCTGCTAATTCTACAAACTCAGTGATGTCTGTTTGAAAATTTGGACACCAAGGTATTAAAAAATATCCTGAGTTTTAGCTTAACTGTGTAACAGATGTGCACATGCAATAGCATTTATTTATGAATGTTTATTTATGAATAAACATGTACACAGGCACACATGTGCTTACAAACACCCCCACAAATGTATATTTAATTTCTCCAAAGACAATGAGTCTACAAATGCAAGAACGGTCCTTGCCCAGGGTACAGAAGAAAAGATATAGTTTATTATGGGGAGTGGAAAAAGTATTCTCATGACATTAAATAGAAAATTCAGTCATTTGCTTTTAAGAATTCGTACCATCTGCTATTTTCAAAACATAAAATGTACTAGAACAAACCAAACTCTTGCTACTTATGTGACAGTGGTGCCAGCAACACAAAATAGATATTTAGATCTCAATAGCTACCTTGATGCCACAGCTGAGATCAGTCAACAGCCCAACTGGTGTGTTTTCATGTACCGAATCAAAGAAATCCTATAGGGATATAGGAAAAGCATAATTTTTGTATCAATTAGCTGAAGTGACTTTCTCAGCACTAAAGCTTTCAACACTGAAACTACCAACATAAAAGCAGCAAGCCTCAGACACGGTTAGTAGAATTAAACACAGGTACCGGGTTCTGCCTTTTTTTCTGATGTCTTATCAGAGTTGCATAAAAAATTCTTGTGCAATGGCACATGGCTGTTATCTGAGATTCTACACATTACACCTGTTTCCTTACTGTTGAGTACATTTTAAATCCCTAAATTACATGTCATTCTGCCTCCATAAAACCAGAATGAGTCATGTCTTGTATGGGAACAGACCCTTGCCATCACACATTTATTAAAGCCAAGGGTGAGAAAGAATGACAGTGATGGCAGAAGCATCCAGGCAGGTACAAAGCAGAAGGACTGGAGACCCACAACATGATCCAACTTCAGAGGGCTGTCTGACAGCTTTAGCTGTCACAAAGCACATGACGGTTTCTGAAACAAGCATGCTGGGTTAACTGTGATGTCAAGGAAAACTTAGTCAACACAATTAATGGAATTTAGAGTTCATTTGTCCATAGAAAGACCACCTACCCATGCTTTGACAGGCCATACCCATTCAGATTCACAATTCACAAGCATCTTCTCTGCTCCTACCTGAAAGAGTTAAGCTGTAATGAAGGTTAAATGTTTTGTGCTTTCAGCAGAGATTACTTGAACCCCCTGATGTTAAAATGAGAATGGGAATGGGAGACCTCTCTACTCTTCAATCTTCTCTACTCTAAACCATATTTTATCTCTCATCATTTTCACTAGCGCTTGTACAGCGTGTATTTTAAGTACAATATGTATTTACTCATAGAGCTGCAAGGAATAGGTTAGATATTCTCCTGGATAAATGCTTCTAGATGAAAAATAATTTAAATCTATCTGACAAGAGGGGAAGAAAGATTATTTATGGTTTTTCTGGCCAGGATGCAGTGATCTCTTCTGCTGCTGCTGAGAAAGAAAAAAATAAAGGTGGTTTATCCTGTAAATTTTGTTTCATACTAAATTTAATGTATTAAATTCAAAATCTTCTTGCAAAAAATGTGCACTGACGTAAAGAAATGAGAGGTTTAATAAATACAGTGGTCTAACGGAAATAGTATAGCAATGTATAATTAATATCTGTAATGCTTCAGAGTCAACACAATTCCTTTTCCTTCTCTTTGCTGTGAGAAGATAGGACTTTTTTACCATAACTTACTCCAGACTCCTCTATCAGTAAACAGCAGCAGAGAAGTGTATCTGCTGAAAGAAAGCTCAGCATTATGCAGAGTGATAAACTTCTCAGGAGGTGTTTACAAATGCATTCAGTGAAACAGAATTTTAATGAATTGTGCCACATAATCTTGCAGTTAATGAGCTGTAAAAGCCTTTGCCAATTATAGTGACTCAAAACTAACTCTTTTGGATTCCAGATCAATAATGGGACTACTTCTGCACATTTTTATTTTTTAAAGGAAAATTAGGATCTAAGGAAAACAAAAGCTATGTTTGCCATATTAAGCATCTCAGAAATGTCCTTCATTATTATAACAGAGCTGTCTATATTCTTCTTATTTGTAATATCATCCCTCAGCTGCATTAAAAGAAACAAAGCTTCTGAGATCAAATGGCACCAGTTTTGTAAAATGCTGGTGGCAAAACCAGGAAAGACTAATGACTTCAATAATAAGTTGGGGTTTTTTTCCATGGGAGAATTTAATTATATTAAATTCAACTGCTGTGCATAACCTCTTAGAAAACAAAAATTATCTTTTTCTGCCTTTGCTATCCACTCTAAGTGCTCTGATATTAGAAAGTGGTCACCTTAAAACTCTCTGAAGACTGATTCATTGGTTTCTGTCTTATTTTAAGCAAAAGGTCTACAGACATTGCTTTTTGGTTCAGGTGAGGTCACTATTCCTGCCTAGGAACATGACATTTTAACATATCAGAACTGTAACAATTCCCAGGGACAATTTAATATTGTGCCCAAATATTTCCTCTGACGCTCTATACTGCTAGTAAAACAATCTTTCAAGAAACAAGGGTTTGGCTTAATATCTTAATGTCTTCAAAATCCAAAGGAGATGAGACCAGCATTTATAAATTAAAAATATGGCAGACAGTTTTATTGTCTGTGATCTCCAATTTATTATGTGACTTTTTCCCAGTATGATTCTACTTTTTTCTTCTCTAAAGATTTTTTTCTCTTACTCATGCCTCAGTGTGAAGGATCCATTAACAGAGGAACCACATAAAAAGTAATTCCAAGGAAAAGCCTTATAAAATGTGAAAAATTAAAGCTGTGCTCTGATCCCATTAAGAAAAGAAATTGCCTTGAGGCATCCGCTAAATATGTGAAATCCATTTCTGCTGAAGGGCTTCAGAGTTTATTCCTCCCTTACAAATGCAATTTCACAGCCCAAGCTGAACGTTTAAACAAAGAGAAGTAGGATCTTTTCCCAGTTAGCGCCTCTTTTCCTTGATTGCTGCCAGGTCACCAAGTGCAAATTTACATCAGAATCTGAGATTAAATAAATCTCAGCCAAGAGGCTTTAAGGGCATTTCTGCTTGTGAAGACTGTAAACCAGGAAATACTCTCAGTATGGAGGGTTTACTGTTGTTACTATCAGTATTTATTTTGCTGAGCTTTACTTTGAAAGCTGGAGAAGGCTGAAGGGCTTAACATCTCCTTTCCTTAAGTGGTTAGTTTAAGCTCCCTGATAGCCCAGCTCCCCCTGACCTTCTATTTCTGGTGCTGGAACCTCACATATTTCTTCAGCTCCACAACCCCATACACGAGACTAAGAGGGCAAAAAAAAGCAAAGAGTGAGCAGCCACCAAGGAGGATATCTTGTCCCTGCTGAAATCCCCACCCACCAAGTGCTTATTTCCCCCTGTCCCATGGAAAGTGCACCTGCCATGAGCTTGTGGGGAGCTCATCCCATTCAGAGGAGCTGTGAGAGGGAGCAGTTCTTCAGCCTTGCTGCTGGAGAGGTCTGCTTAGGGTCCTTGGCTGAAACATCCTCAGGAGAAGCCCTGCTTTCTCCAAAACCTAAGGAACCACTGCTGCCATCCTTGCTGACAGAAGCTACTGAACCAGGAGATTCAAAACAATATGGGAATGACCCTGTTTATTTTAGAGCATTATTCCAAAAAACTTAGCAAACCTTCGACCAGGAGAGCAGATGGGAAACCACAGCTCACCCCTCTGCCACACTCGAGATCCTGCTGTTGGCTGAGGAAATGCACTTTGACCTCCCCTGAGTCACAGCTCACTATCCAGCAGCTGAGGCTCGTTCCCCTTCCCCAAGGAGTGTTGGCAGCCCACCCACCCTGCTCCCCTGAGACAGCAGACCAGGCTGGCAGAGCGGTTTTCATCCTTTGGCTCCTACAGAATGAAAGACACCTTCAGTGCTGCAAAAGACTTCTGTGGTGAGAGCTAACAAGCTGTCTGAAAGTGCTCCAAAAATCCTAAGTGGGAATTTGACTGTACCCAGAGAGGAAGAAGTGGGTTTTCCCTGTGCAGTTTTCTTGCTTAGTCATAATTTCAAGATAACATCCGAAGAGGAGAGATAGCATCTCTGAAGGGTATTGGGGAAACTCTTCTAAAGTATGTAACAAGCAAAATAGCTGCAAGCCTGATGGAAATTCAGAAAGCTTGTAATCCAGCTAGGATATATGAAAGGGCCCCCTGCCCTCTGGCATATTTATTATTGGTTGCTGTTTCTCCAGTGGAAATGTATGGTAACATTTAAGCCCATTGGCACAAAGCCTGTCCTTCAGGAGCTCTTTGCAATCCCCTCTGAGTTTATGGTAATGTAAACTGCGAAATTGTTCCAGAACCTAGCTCATAGGTGTTGCCTCTTCCCATTCCGCTTCCAGTGGAAATCCCAAAAAAAAAAAACATTTCATTTCACACTTTAAAGGAATTGGGGCAGGGGAAGGGGAAGCTTTTCTAGCTGTAATAGTGATGTTTTTATAAAATGAATGGGTCAGTTCTGGAAATAAGTAAGACTGAAACTGCTAATGCGGTTCCAACAAATCAAAGCCCTGAGTGTCAACACATCATCAGAATTATCAGTTTTCCTTATAACTCCTTTGCAATATGTTACTTGGCTAATATTGTCCCTTTTCACAGCTTCTGAATAGTTAATTATAATGGGGTTCTTTCTGTAAAATTTTGCCATTTTCTTCTTGCTGAAACTACTGGACCTTGTCTGACAGTCCTCTAATTTCCAAATTTCATGTTTTTTCGGCCTGAATATTTTATAATGTACATGAAAATGAACAAATACCTATATTCTTAAACTGCTTGTTGAACATTTGCTTTTCTATCAAGCTATTTCTCAGTTCCTTCACTGCCCTATATTACAGAAAATGACAGTAATTTTTATGCATATTTTCTATTATAAGAAAAAAATTTACTACACCTTTATATCACCGTTACTGACGGTTCAATCCATTTTTTTTGGAGGATGAGTAAATACACACATTTATGGTTTTGTATAAAATTACTTCTATGCCGATAGTGGAGGAACATTTTAATTAATCCAAAGTAAAATATATCTGAGAGAGACCCACATTTTGACATCGGTTACAGATGAGCAATCCTATCAAAGGATATTGAATTCCACTGATGCTACAGAGCAAAAGTTCTTCCCCTGTAATTACAATTTAGAAATTATGTTTGTTGAAAAATCTAAACTGAGAGCAGGCACAACACCTGAAACTTTAGTTCAGCTTCAGTAGGAAAGCTGAATGCTTTAGTGTTTAAGGCAGTAACCCAGGACTTGAGGTTTGCAGCTTAAAGTCTTTATTTCCTCATGATTTCTGCTGTGTGATCTTCAATGAATCATTTAATACCAGTCTCTTTGAGGTGTTGCAGAATTTAACACCTGCTGTTTTCAGGGGAAGTTAAGATCTGAAAGACCTATGACATTGTCTCTCCATGCCTCAGTTGCCCTGCTGTGAAATAGAAGAGTTGCAGGGGTAAGAGCCTTTTCTGCTCAGGTATTACAGTCATGAAAGCTGATACACATTGCATTTAAATTCTGCTCTCATTTTACTGAAGTGCATATAAGCATGAAGAATTTAATACTTTGTAGAGCTTCTTAGGACTTTGATAATTTCTGGACTACTATTTCTTTAATGTTTTCTATTCTGCCCTCCAATGAAACATTAACTAGAATAGCAAAATAACTTACTTTTTGACCAAATAGATTAAATTCTCTCTTCTGCTGGGAAGACTAAAATGTTTTAGGTGGACTGTTACTTGTAGCCCTTTACCTGGAAAAATTTCCTGACAGTATAGGTGGTAATGGCCACTCTTCTTCATGGCTTTAAGTATTCTTTTTCCAAAATCTTTCTCTTTTCACTCACTTACCACCCTTTTATCTCTTATGCTTTTTATATTCATAACATTGTGTCTTTTTTTACATCTTTGCCTCCCCTTCTCCCACCACCCAACTCTCCTTGTGTGTTAGATACGGTAACATAGAATTTGGACTAGAATAGATGGTACAACTGCTGCAAACAAATGAAGCTGGCTAAGGCTTTTGCTGGTAGCCTGAAGAAAATCCCACGTATGGAATTTCAGTAATTTTTAACACAGAATAGAATAAAAAAGCACTGGAGCAGTCTCTCTTGCATAATCAGATCAGCCTCCTCTCTTTCATAACTGCTCTTGCTGTCGTCCCCACCCTCACCCCCACTCTGTGCCCTTCACCTCCTTTCCACCACAAATCCTCTCCTTTATGTGAGCATCACTCTCTCATGGCCTTTCCCAGGCAACATTATGCACAGTGGACTCCTCCTGTCATTCCTTCCTACTCAGTAAGATCACACCACTCTCCCCTTGGCAGCCTTCACTGTCAGGTTTAGTCGTCTTGCCAATAAAGCAAGATATCTCCAAAGTGAATCCTTCCTGGCAGCACTCCCTTTAAGGATAATAATTAGGAGCTTGTACTCAGAGGCAAAATCGGTGAAATTAAAGGGGCAAAGCTTTGGCCAGCCTGCTGTACAGGGGAATGCTGTGCTTTCATCTCATGGAAAACTAACTTGGAATAGCTCCTCTTTTGAATAGCTCCTCTTTTCACAGAAGCCACGTTTCAAATTAACAATAATGATAACGAATTAGTAATAACAATATAGCCATAGAAATAAAGCAACTATGTATATAATAGAATCAATTACATAAGCCAGTGTTATAACTATGGACTGGGTGGGTTTCCATGGCCCACAACACTTACAGAAGTCAGGAACAATGCTGAGCTGTTACTATCCCTTCTTCACTCCCTTCCTGAACTCAGGATAGTGTTTAGCCCTGAAGAGAAAGTCCCTTGAATGCTCTATAATTTTTTTTTTTAAGATAATCCCTCAAATATGTATTTCAGATGCCACCATAACAAGCATTTCTCAGTACAGGGTCAGCAATGTTAGTGGGACCTCCTAGAAAATTTGTTTAGCTTCATTTGTAAGAGATAAGGAACTTGCTAAACTGGAAGGGAACTTGCTCACACAAAAAAAATAGACTAACATGAGTAACATATTTATGTTATTTGGAGAGCCATCTTTTAGTGGGAATTTGAGCATTTAAAAGGAAAAAAGCTCACAATGGTAATCCTTCAGAACTGGTGCAGTACAAAAGGAAGAACATTTTATCCCTCTGTGCTAGGAAGCCACGTACCCAAGGGGACCTGTTTCAGCTAAGCATTAATTGGTGAAAGTCTGGGAGAAACATTTACAATTGCAGGAGCTGTTTGCTGAGAAGATGGCTGATTTGCATAGGTATACTGCTTAAGCACTTTGCAAATGACATTAATTAGTTATTTTACTATTTAAATTACCTTTAATTATTCTTGCATTCGACAACTTTGCAGGGAATGCATCATCCTATTTGTTTGTACCAGAAAGCATCCATCAGATGAATAGAAACAAAGATAAAGAAAGAAAAGCAGGACATTTCTCTGCGACTTTCATCTTGTCTTTTCTAGCCTGATAGTTTAAGAAGCCCTTTTCCTCATTTTCTTACTGAACTCCTAATGTTACTTGTCTCAGAGTTACTAGGTTGATTATGATTATTACTCTTTAAGAGATAGAAATTGTTCCAGCCTCAGTAATCTTCTGCTGTCTTTATAAAAAAACCCTAAATTTCACAGTTTTTCTGTTTTACAGATCTCTCTGCAGCTGTCAAATTTCAGTTGTGTGACACTGCACCCACAAATGCCAAGGCGCTACAGAACATATCACTAAAGCTGGGAAAAGGGAGAGATAGAATGAACACTCTTCTCCAGTTTAGAGGTGAAAAAATAAGAAAACAACACCCAGTAATTTTACAGCAGCACTCACCAAAAAAATAATGACAGGTCTCTGAAATGCCAAGGCTTAATAATTATACTATGACTATCACAGTGAGGCTGGATTCACTAAGTGTGTCTAGAGGCTACTGTGCTCCAGTGACAATAGATTTCCAACACAAAAGTCAGTAAGATTTTTATTGCACTATAATAGCAAATGTTTAAACGTATCCAGAAACTAGAGGCAAAGAATGACTCTCAAGCTATGTTGCTGCCATATTAAGGTCAGTGTAAGCTCTCTAAAATTAATTACTTTTTTATCATCATCATTATTCTTTATTTAAAACTCATCTTTGACACTGTGTCACTTTGAAACTCACAGTCATGCACACAGCGTAATCAACCATATTCCAGTCTTTCTCTTGCTTACCTAAATCCAGCTTTAAAAGTCCTTTGTCTTCTGGTTCTTCCTTCCTTAGGAAGATTATGACCTCCTCACCATCTTTCTGTAAATACCATGCCTCATTTTCTTCTTGCTATGCACCATATTTGGCATTATCATGTCTTCTAAAAAAATGAAACTACCATTCTGTGTCACATTTATCACACAGATTAAAAAAAAGTAGATGTCATTCAGACAGTGTTTGTTGTAGGTCTTCATCCAATTCCTCCATCTACATGTGACCTGAATAAAAGCCTGTCTCATGGATACATTTTTTACTGGGATTTTAAAACTTATCGAAGCCTCTTAATTGAAATTAACAAAGACAACATGTTCATTCTTCCGTATTTTATCAGAAAAATAACTACACATGGAATTAATTTATGGCACTTTGTTTACATTTAATTATAAATGAACATGAAAAATGAGTGACATGTTGGAGAAACATGGAGATTTAAAAAATCTGTATGGGAAAATATAATGCCTGCCAAGAATCTATTTGTGCAATTTCAGCACCAGATAATAATCTGATCATTTTCAGAACACAGGAAGAGTTCTGAACAGATTTCATTCTGTGATGTTAATGAAATCAAAAATATTTTTGTGCATGTGAATGTGTTCTTTAAAATCTTTGTGATTTTCACAAAGTTTAGAAGTGTCCTAATTTGGAAGTGTTTTCTGATGACTGTGGTTGGATTCAGTTTCACCACCCCCACATGGTTGGAGGGTGAAGATGTTTGGAGTTTTTAACTTCATGAAATATGCCAAAGACTGACTATAAAGTGGTAAGAAAGGCAATGGCTGCTCCTTCAGATTCCCTTTAATAGCTGCAGACATAAGAAATAGAGGCTGAAAACTTCAAGGTCAGTGTTGGTGGAAAAGGTAATTCTCCTCTGTTTAGACTCTCAAAATCCCGATTCATTTCCTCCTAATTCTTTTTATTTAGTATGAGGCTGAAAAGCACAATTTTCATGCTGGAAATGCCTCCAGGCACCATCATGAACTAAAACAATTCCCCCCCTCCCTCTGCCCTGCCCAGTATTTTGCTGCTGGTAACTACTGGAAATATTTTGCCCATTGTTCTGAGGCAACAGTTCATGTTTCCTGATTTTGACTAACCCTGCCTATTCTCAGGGTAGATTTCTTTCAGATTCTGGTGTATATTAGCTAGAATTAGTAACAGTGATGACTAGGGGAGGTGGGGGAAAGAAAAAGAAAGCAAGAGAGAAAGAAACCTTGCATGAACACAGCACAATTGAATTGATTTCAGGGTAAAACCTCCTGTTGCCATAATATCTTGCAAAGTTACTTCATAATACAGAATCTCTTCCAATTACAGAAGTCTGAATTTTGTGCTTTATAGGTAAAACAAGTTGGAGTCCTGTTCTTCATCACCATCCCTGAAAGTGTTCACACTTTGAGGGCGTTGGGATGTTCTTGGCAGAGTCAGCTACCTGCCAGTGTTCTCAGCAGATTTTAACAGAGAATACTGAACATGGAACAGCAAGCTTGGTCCTTTGACTATGAAAAAGAGACAAACAAATTAAATCTTCTGGAGAAGAATTTTGGTTTGTTTTGGTCAGGAAAAGAGTTTAAAGTTGAGTTGAGTTTTATCAGCTTTGCAAAACTAAAGTCTATAGTATTTGAATGTATTTCCTACCATCTAATTTATGGTGGATTATTCTAAGAGTTACACATCTGCACTGTGGCATTCTCAGGAGTATAAAGCCTAGAGACAGAAGCAGAGGGTTATGAATTAATTTTGAAACTCAGAAAAATGAAAGTTTGGTGTTCTTCATAAATAGATTTAGGTTTGGAAAGTCAAAGGTGTCAAAAAGCCAAACAATACAAAATGGCTTCACTAAAATCCTAATCCCAAATACCACAAGGAAAATGTTGCATGGCACCTGGTGTATTTGGCAGAAGCCATAAGTCCTGGAAGTCTCTATTTGTATGAAAAGAAGACACTTTACTGTACCCCAGAACTACCTACCCTGGCAGTGAAGCCTCAGCTGTCTCCTCATCACCCTGCAGCTCTCCTGATGAAGAAGAGGGACTGACTTTGTGCCAGGGACGCCCTCACTGGTGCTGAACTGAGGGATGTCGTCCTTCCAGCTTCACTGCTAGATGGCTGCTGATTTTAAAACAGTTGGTGTTTTGTCTCCTGCCTCAGTTTCTTTGACTCTAAGAAGGTAGTAAGTTTAATTTCCCCAAGTGCTAATTTCATGCTTATTTCCCTTGAAATTTTCAGGCAATAAGCACTGTTAGAGTTCAGTGCTATTATCCCTGCACTGAATTCATGAAGGCAGCCCTTGCTATGCATTATCTTACCCACTGTTTCACCATCTATAGCAGGTATAGAGGCAACCAACATAACTCTTGTGTTTCTTTTATAAAGATCCCAGATTTGACACGGAGTATTTATTATTAGATGCTGTTAATATTTAACAAATCTATTTGGGATAGATGAAAAATTACACTTTCTTGCAATTAATATCAAACATATTTGAAACATTCATTGCTTGAATAGAATTTAACTCCATTTTTAGTTTGTTTTGTTTAATGTCTGAAAGATAAGCAGTGTCTAATCTGAATTATGTTTAAGCACTTTTCCCAACAAAAAGCTAAGTATGTGTATAAATGTTTTCTTGAAATGCAGCCTCCACTTTTTTCTCGAGATGTACATGTAACTCATTATATCTATAAGACTGAGGTTTTTTTATTTCATGTATCTAAAACTGCATTTTAAACTGTGTCCCTCTTAACAGATTATATGAATACTTTTTCCTCTTTCTTGCAAAGTGGGTTTGCTGCAGCATCTGCTTTAAAGCAAATGACAAGCTTGAGTCTAAGCTATAGTGTAGCTAATTCTATTCAATATTAATAATTAGTCAGAGGTGTCTTGGACAATATGGCCAAATAATAGCTGCACTCAAAGAAATCCTAGTCCTTCTGATTTCAACACTTTGATTGTCTTTGCTCCCGAAGGCTCAAATAAATAAATAAATAAATGAGGCCAAGGAATTCATTTGAAATATTAATTAAAATGCAAATTAAATCCAGATTGCATGGGTTTTTAAAACTGCTCTCTGAAGTTTCCGTGAATATAAAGCATGTGACAAGCTCCTGTTTTAAACGAGATCTACATAAACATACATTGTTGAGAAACTGCTTGGCTTGAAAATAACCTTACCAACACCATGAACTGCGAATAATGAGAGAAAATCTTCAGCAGCAACATCTTTCATTACTGACAACACTGTTTGTGAGGTTTGGCAGCGTGGTGGGAGGAGGGTGATTGCCATGCCCTGGCCCCCAGCACTTTGCCCATCTGTGGTGGTGGCCGCTGCCGTGCAGGTGGCCAGCCCAGGGATGCAGCGTGCCAGGGTGGAACAGCTCTGGGAGCGCTAGTGCTGCGGAACTGCCGCCAGCCACGGAGGCAGGACAGACACCCCGGGAGGCGGGACAGACACCCCGGGAGGCAGGACAGACACCCCGGGAGGCAGGACAGCCACTCCTGGCGCCACTGCCTTGGCATGTGCAACCAGGCCAGTCACGGTCAGCCACCACTCCCACTTGGAGTAAATGAAAACAAAAAATACCCAATGAAAACAAAAAATACCCAAAATACATCAGTGCAAAGATGTTCTGTATGAGGTGCTCCCCTCCTGAGCCTCGCTCACAGCACACCCTGGGTCTAACAAGAGCCTTTTCCTTTGAAGTCTCTCCTTGGTTGAGTGCTGCAGATGAATTGCTGAAGACAAAGACAGATTAAATAATAGCACCATTTTAAGACTAACCCACTAAGAGACTAACCCAGGCATCTGGAAATCCTCTCTTCCAACATTGTCTTAATGTAAAACAGTGCTGTTGACGGATTCCAATTTCTGTTTAATTTGTTTTCAAGTTCATCCCACTCCCAAGATCAAGCCTTGTGTCTATTGGGAAAGGGTTTGTTTTACTTCTGACCAATAGAGTTTGCTTGGCCACTACTTTTGTCCCTCTGCCAAGCAATGTAACCCTGTTAACCAGCGCTGAGAGCTGGATGTGGGATGGCCCAGGCTCTGCTGAAATGGACTGTGGCCAAGTCACACCACAGAGCTCGTTATGAGGAAGACAAATGATGCTCAGGATAAAATGTAAACAAGAAATCCAAGTACCTCCCCAAAGCCTTGGGAACACCAGACTTTCTGGAAGGAGCTTGTGCAGCATGAGCATTGTGAAAGAGTCCATAAGGAAGAGAAAGATTCTGCCTTAAGAGCTTAGTGAAGCCATAGTAAATAATGCAGAGGGCCACATGCTGAATGACAAAGCTAATAAGAAACATCAACGCCAGAAGGTCCTCTGGGGCTCATCCATCCTGCTTGCCAGACAGGCAGGTGCTCAGAGAAATAAAAGTATGTGACTGTGGGCAAGAAGAGCCTATCAAATTGCAAAAGCTCTAGGAGCTGAGTTCAGGCTACAAAGCTGCCCTGCTCATGTATATCCTAATCTGTAGATGCAGGACTTGGTTATGAAAAAATATTAATGTGTGTTTGATATAGGCAGATAACATATGAAATTTATACTGCCCCACTAGGGAGAGCTTCTAGGAACACAAGCGTAATACAGTTTAGTTTCCATACCTGGAAGAGTTGATCTCCCAGCATTTTGTCAGCCATTGAAACCACTGGTGTCCTTGGCCATTTATCCATAGCTGTAAGCTCTACCAAGACTAATTAATGCTGCTGAAAGATCTGCCTCAGTGGGAAACACCATCTAGATGTGATGCCCTTGCCTTTAATTTCTGAGCAGACTTGGTTAAAAGAAAGTCAGGTATCTTGGCGCAGAAGTGCCCTTTGTTTTCAGAGCTATCAGACTTTAAAGTATTTTTTCACTTAATTGAAAATAAAATTTCCCCAGAGTGCTGGTGTCTGCTCTTAATGCATGTGCACAGCTCTAATTAACGTTAATTATTTGCATTCACCAAGGGGAGAAGAGTATTACTTCAGGTGCCTACTTGGAATTTGTTACTTTAGCCCTTCATGTGACTCCAAGTGATGTACTCAAATGGAAGGATGCAGCTGCCTCGAGAACCAAGTGTCTGGTGCCTGAGGATAGTCCAGATTGAGTGTAGGACAGGATGTGCTACACCACAAATAGCACAGCCAGGCTTCCTGCACCACACAAAGTCTGACTCAGAGAGCTTGCACACACAGCAGCACAGAGATCACTGCAAGTTCATTTTCCCTTTGCACATTTGGGCAGGGAACCATTTTCATGAGGTGCTGACACTGTGCCCAGTCAAACAGGCCATGAGCCTGGGTACCAGAGTGCCTCAGCACTTCTCAGGCTGGGACCACACAGGAGGGCAGAAACAAAGCCCAGATCTCTGGAGACCTAAGCTCAAGCTTTGTCTGCTCAGCTACACTTCATTTTGTGGCAGGTCTGAAGTCCCCAAGAGATGTTTCCTACAGAGCACCACTGAAATAATGAAGAGGAAAGAATTATTCCAGTTCAGAAATCTGGTCCATACACTTTCATTGTAAATAAACTGCAAAATCTGGACATCTTCCATCCTCTTCCCCACACATGCAATTTCATCCAAATTCATCAATCTTGCCAGCATCTTTCTAGATGGTTACCCTTTAACTAGGGCTTTATTGGATAACTGTAACCCAATTTGCTGCAGCTGCATGACCCTGGCTTGCTTTTGGAACAGAGCAAGCTGGGAGAGGAAGTGCCAAGTGGGAGCCCACCTGCCAGGCAGCCAGTGTAGCTAGAAAGGACCAGTCTGAATATGCACAGTCTGGCAGGTGGCAAAGATGTGCTGTTTATTTTTCCTAATGACAAAATTAGCACTTTGATAATAATCAAAGAGAGCTGTGTGCAATGGGGGGTTATTTAATTAACAAACATCCTTTTTCAGGTGTGAGCAGGACATAGGCACTGTGCTCACCCATGTAAGCTGTCACTCATGTCCCTGGAAAGCTCACATGCAAACTGCCTTCAGCTTCCTTTGTCTAGGTTTGCTCTGGAGAGGGGGATCCTACCTACCTTTTATATTCATGTATTCTCTTTCTGCACAATGTTAAATTTTTTGCTCACAGCCAAGAACATGGATCACATCTGATAGAATAGGTTGCTTTGAAAAGCTCAATGGAAAAGGCTTTGTGCCAATATGTGTCCACCAAGTAGTCTTGGGAATGCTGCCTCCTGCTACTTTTAACTACAGTACATCTTTGTATCTCACAACTGCCCGATCGAAATTGGGTTGATTTTTTTTATTAAGTTACAGATGATTTTAATATTTAATAGATAGAAACATCTTAGTCCTTGACTACCTTTCTGTAATGCAGCAGCTTCACAGGCATGATCATGCTCTTTGTTGCATCCAGCTCTAGGGACCCATCCAGCAGCAGAAGTCGATAGTGGTGATACAAATGTTCTTCTCTGGTTTTGTTACACATGGAAGGAGTTGGTGCAGCTGCTCAGAGCTGCATCAGCCCAACTGTGCCATCTATGCAAGAGGGAAGCTGGGCAGCAGACGTGTAACAGGAGAGATTTTTCTGTTGTATATTGTCCTTCAGAAAAAAGGCAGGTGAGGAAGAACAGCAGACACTTTCAAAGAGTCTGTTCAAAGAGTAGCAGGTGTTTTCAATTTACCCCTGCTCAAGGGACATCATCACAGTGAACTTTCTAACAACAGATTCATAAATTCCTAGCTCCAACAGCTTCCATTTTCAAAAAACTGGGAGGAAAACATTCAATATACAAAGCTCAGGTTTACTTTTACTTATTAGTGATTTGCTCCAGAGAAATCCTAGCCTCAAACTTGCCGTTTTGCTGACAACTTCTCTAACAATCAAGGTTATTCAAATGCTAAGTTTTCACTCATTTTATGGAGATAAAGTCCAGATGTGAAATAAAACTCATATTTCTACAAACATTATGGCTGGATGGAAACAAAATTTTAGATTTCCTTTCCTTTGACTTTGAATTTTACTCATTCTGTTTTGTCCTGCTTTTTAATTATTTTTATCAGAACTAAAATCTATTCTAGGCAAGTCCAGATAACAATAACCAGATCTCAAGAGTCTGCAGAGCAGTCAGTACCAGGAAACCAGTGACAAGGTAGTGTTTTAATGGAGCATTTAATTTAGTGATGGCAGTTGTGTAACTAGGCTTGAATTTCTCTAGCTAGCTTGTCTAATTTGGGGTTGGTAAAAGACAGAAACAGACTTAAGAGAAGAAATTAAATTAATTTAGCTGTATATCAGCTCAGGATGGGAATGATCCTCTCAGGGGCTCTAGGGGTGTTTAAAGAGCCTAGGGGTGTTAGGAAGCCTGGCACGGCAGTGGTGGCTGAGATGGGAGCACCTCATCACGTCAATCCAGTCACAAATCTGAGAATCAGTGGTGCAGAGTCACTGAGCACCTTCGTGGGGCTGGGACAGTCAATGAGATGAGATGAGTCAGGAGAAGTGTGACAGGAAGGCAGAGGAGGATGTGAATAGATTAACATTCCAACCAAGAATTGCATATTCATCATTGTAACGATTCATTAAAGGGATCAAAGAGCTGCAGGTAAAAGGCCAGAAAAGAAAGGATTAAAGTTATCCAGGTGCATGTGACAAGATTGCACTGGAAAACTGCAGAGTGGGGTTTTGAGAAGTGTGGATAGGAGCTAAAAACGTAGGATCAAAGCTGAAAACTATTGTCATGTAGAGCCAAAGAAACCTGGAAGACAGAGTCTGTGATAACAAAAAAGAGAACAGTGCTGAAGTCCAAAAATAATTTGAAT
The DNA here is from genome assembly GCA_025920805.1 of Petroica traversi. Classification (NCBI taxonomy): domain Eukaryota; kingdom Metazoa; phylum Chordata; class Aves; order Passeriformes; family Petroicidae; genus Petroica; species Petroica traversi. Next base: position 7,765,420 of record JAHLSL010000067.1, read on the forward strand.
TCAGCCAGGAGGAGAAAAGACATGGGATTAAATGGATAGCAGGAGTCAGAAGCAGGTTGTGTGGCTAAAGACAATGGAAACATGAGGTGAGATAATTCTCAAAATGATCAGAGCATTGTCTTTTCGAAAGGGGCTAATTACAAAAATGAGGGATGTTAAGGTGGAGTCAGTAATAGTGAACACAAAGTATATATATATGAAAGTAAAAATTTCTATAAATTATAATGCAAATAGTGATGTTGGCATAGTAAGTACTAAAGTAATAAAACTGTTCTCTGCTGCATTTGGAGGTGGAGAAAATGTAGCTGAGACAGAAGAGAGTTCTCTCTCTCTCTCTCTCTCATGCTTTTTCTTTCATATATGATTTCCTGAAACGTATGCAAAGGGTAATAAGTCCATTATCAGCAATCAAACTTGGGGCACAGGAATTGGCAAAAAGAAGGACAGAAGAGAGATCCAGAACCATGTACTTAGCCAATTTTATTGTTCCATTTGTCATGGAAGAAACTCTGTAAGAAAAGTCTGTAATTAACTCATGCACATACACATGTATATAACTTTCAATTCAAAGCACTGAAAATAGTAAATGCTCCAAGAGATGGATATCATGGTTTTGTTTAAGGCATAATCTCTATTCCTTTTGAGTTTATGGAGCAAGAAGAGCTGATGAAATTGAGTGAAAGCTGCAGACAAAGTCTTTAATCAATCTGCAAAGCTGTTTATTGCAAGTATAGTATAAAGCAGTAGAGATTAATGTCAGTTTCTATAAATCACAGCAAAAAGCATCTTCTCTTTCACTGCCAGAGGTGTAAATATCTTCCCTTTTTTCTCAGATTTAACTGTAACATGCTGGTTGCAGAGGTTTTTTGGGGGGAAAGAACAAATGCACAGTGCCATATGGTTCTAAAACAAGTAAATTTTAAAACAACTTGTGTGTTTATTTACAGAACTGGAAACTGCTGGAAGTTTAAGGCACCTAATTCCTACTGAGCAGCTTTGAAAATGTCAACTCAACTATGGAAGAGAACTGCCAATTAACTGAAGCTACCTTCGGGCAGGAACCAGACACACAACAAGCATTAAATTGTTTTTCCAGGGCACATCCCACAGATTCCAGGCAGTGAATCCAGCAGATACATCACCTTTTCCTTTGTGCAAATAGTGTTTAGCCATTTTTTATTACTAATTCTACTTTTTTAATCTCTTTTTTATTCTTTTTGTTTGTTTGTTTGGGTTTTTCAGATAAAAGTGGAAAAAACAGAGTGACAAAAGAATTTATGAAAAAATTCCAGGGGCATGTTCAAAAAATATCTCTATCCATGTGGCTTCAAACCTATTTCATGTTCAATTATGGCCTTATACCATACAAAATGGATTTAGAGTGGAGAGAACAGAAAGCCCTGGGACAGTTCATGTTGCAAAAATAAAATGCAAAATGGAAACTTAGTGCCATATAAGAGAATCAACATAACAGCTGTGATTTCCTGCCACTCCTGCCAGTGCCACGCTCCCATCATTAGCTGTTGCTTGGACACTTCTTCCAATACCTCACAAGAAAACTTCAATAGCTGCTCTTTTGTTCCTGTCCTGATCTGTATGAAATGCTATGCAAATTTTGCAGCTCAATAAACCACCTGCCCAGAGAGAGATCATGCCTTTTTAAAGAGGTGGCCAAAGTTTCTTGCAAAAACTGTGAAGAGAAATGCTCCTTCCTCCAGGAGGAAAGTCACAGTGTTCAAGCAAGGCTGTTCTTCTGGAAACCTCTCTGAATGAATCTTTCCATATAGAGTGATTGTAACAGGGAGCTGATAAAATTATCTTCTTGGGGCAGGCACTTACATTTTCTGGGACACTTCAGCATAAATGTTGTGACTTCAGAGCAATGGGCAAAGAGTTCTATCTTAAGGAAAATCAAAGCAGAAGATAAGTTCATTAATGTAAAAAGTAGGGGCCAGTGTCAGTCAGAAAACTGCACTGAAGCAGAGACAAATGAGCCTTCAGAAAAGTGATGTCTCACCTGAGGCCCCTGCATACCAGCTGGAGCTTTGCAGAAAGCCATGATAAGTTGAATCAGCACACAAAATTCTGAACCCTTGGCAAAATGTTTAGAAAATGCATTATCCTGCTGAAACCTGACTCAAAAGATGATTTCAGAAAAAAATTACAAGCTTCCCTTTTGTTGAACATAAAGTTGTGCATAGGTTGAGTGAGAAAAATGTGTTTGTATGTTATTCTCATTTTCTGAGCTCAAAGGCAGAATAGTGACATAAGATTCAGTCATTGCATTTGGAGGGGAATCCTACAAATCCCCCACTGATACGTCTGAATCCTTTTTTTGTTATCATCTTGTTAAAGAGAGATGCTTTAATGGAATTTTCCTTTGGGATTCAGCACCAAATGTTGAAAATGTTACATGGATTAAAATCCAGTTAAAGAACAACTTAAAGCTGTGGTATAATGTTTTACCAAGTCCCACCCCAGACTGCAAAGCATTGATAAAGTTACTAGAATATCCAAACTGAACTCAGAGATTTTTTGCTTCTGACTTTTGATAAAAACTTTCAAGGAAGGAACATTTTTATTCCAGAAGCATTTAATAATGCCAAGATACTTGTTCTGTTTTAGTTAATTAAACTTAAGGAACATGGAAGTGGATAAAAGTTCATTAAATAGGTACAGGCTGATGGCGAATTGGAATACTAATTGAGCTTTTATGTGCAACAAAAGAGATACAAATGGAAATGCACTGTTATTCTAGTGAATGCCTCACATAAAAGGCCCCAATGGAGCAGAGAATGCATGAAGAAAATTGGATTGTAAAATCTGTGAGATAAAGATCAGTTCTATGAAACACGATGCCCCATTGCTTGCTTTTCTATTTTGAGAAGATTCTTTCAATAATGCCAACAAATGATGCAGTGACTGCTGTAGGTGCATTTGAAAGGTTCACAGTCAGATTCAGAAATGAGGCAGTTAGATTCAGGGCTTAAAGTACAGAAGGGGATGTGATGGGACTTTCATTTATTTAATGGAATGTTTGAGCATCCCTGGCTTAAAGAGCATGAAAGCCTTAGATTAGAAAGAGTCACATATTCTGACGTTGTTCTTTAAACCTTTGAACTGCAGTGGCTATTTGGCTTGGAAAATCTTTCCCCAGTCAAATTTGCAACATAACCCTGAAATGCATGTGTACTATTCAAGCCTAGAGGAGAAGAAATGGGTGCAGGCTGAAATGAATACACAAAGAAAATTATTTGTGAAGCCTGGAGTACACAGCTGAACCATGGAACATGCTTCTCCCTGGACTTCCAGTAACCAGAAATGGCCATGGGTTGGAGGAAATGCCTTCCAACTCAAAGGCAGCTTCTGAGATGCTCCTTGGGACAGCATCTGACTTCACTAGCAGTGACAGTGGTACTAACAGACTTGGAACGCAAAAAAGAAAATGTGGATAAAGCGTTTCCCACATCTTTTGGAACCCAGCTTATCTAAAGCACTGACAGCCAGTAAAGAAAATTATGGAATGGCAATAGGAAGTGCTAAGAATCTATGCTGAGAAGGGCTGAATTTCAGGACCTTTTTCTCTGCCTGAAGTAAATGTTCATTGTAGGGCAAGTAATCACTTTAAAATGTACTTTATTTTAATTATGTGTTGAGCCAGAGCTGTTCATATATTAACCTCCATATAGAATTCTCCAAATATTGTTATGTGGTCACATCAGATGCAATTTCAGCTGCTCCCAGAGTTCACAACAAGATATTGAATCTGGACTTATGTCCTCTGTGTCCAGACAGCACAGTCTCTATGCATGTAAATTACCATTAAAAAGCCCATTGATCTATTTGAGGTTTTCAGCTGTTTTGTAAGATAATTTTGATTGTACAGAGACATCTCCAGACAGCCTAATTCCATCTACATCCCCATGTCTTCAGTGGTGTCTAGCCAGAAGGAATCATTAGGCACAGGGACTCTAGAGGGATTTCAGATGTTAAGGAAATGTTTATAAAAGTAGGGAGTGCACTGCCCTGGAGTGGATTCTCCAGGGAGGGCAGGGAGTGCTCATTATTGAATGTGTAAGAGGCTGGTAGGAATGTTGTAAGTACACATCCTGGCACTGGGAGAAGGAGGAAATACGTGGTCCTTGATCTGCCTCCAGCCATGTGTGATGATCCTTGAAAGTCATGGTGGTTTCTGTCAAAATAGCTTCAGGGTGCCTCACAATACAGAAAAAAATAAATTAAGATGTAAACATGAATCCCATCAAGTCCAGTTTAAAGTACATGTAAATTTGGTATTCCTGTTATAAAAGTGTAACAGACCTAAAAATAGTATGCCTGATCCTTTAGGGGGCTTTATAGATTATTCTTAGATTTTCATGTCGTATAGGAAGAGCCATTAAAAGTTCAACACAGCAGGAATATAGAGAGACTGCCATGATCTCAGGTAAGGCAAGACACGTGAGATCACCCCTGCCACATGTGATCAGGAAAACCTGATCCAAGGGAGTGCCCTGAACCAGGAGTTTCTCACTGAAATCAAGACTGCTCCCAGTCTTCAGCCTGTGCTAGTCACAGATGATAGGCTCAAGAACGATCCAAACAAAATGCAGACACTTTCAGGTCTCAGTAATTTGTTTATCTACAAAAATAAACTCCTGTGTTTGGTTTTTGCCTTGTCCTCTCCAGTAATTCCAGTTAACACAGTGCCTTGATCCTGTCATCTCCTCTAGGTAGTGATACTCACTTGAGTGAAATTCATTTACATGTAATGATAATCTGCACAGAGGAGGAAATAGAGAAGGAAATTATGTATGAGAACTCTCTTGCACTGTTAATTTCCACTACTTGGTAAAAGCCAAATACTACCGACAGCCTCAATTGAGCTGTGAAGGTTATTTGATTTCTTCATGTTCTGCTGATGGCTTACCATCTGTTGTCCTGAGAACAATGCTAAAGGGAGTATTCACACTTCCCCCTGGTAGGACATGTGTTTCTTCAGTATTGCTCTTTCCCTCCATATCCTCTCCTTCACACCATTTCCAAGTTAACATTCTTCCATCTACACTGATAATCCTGACTTTTTTAAATCATATTTCTTTTCACCTCATTCATAGAATCTCTGGCTGTGATCTTATCATGTCCCCAGGGAAAGTATTCCTGTAGCTGCCTGTGGAGGAGACCTCCCCTCTCTCCTCTGAAGAAGCCAATCCCTGTGAGAGACAGAACACAGGATTAAGTGGACCACTTCTTTGATCCAGCAGGCAAATCCCTCTTGAAACAATTGAAGCTGGCTTTGGGCAGTGATTGAGGAAACCCAGATGAGGCACTGCTAGAGGAAACCCAGAGTGTTGCAGGAAGCTTTATTTGATACAGAATGGCTTTCCTTCTGAATCAGCAATGCCCAAGCAAATTCACATTACTTTCCTGCTTCAAGAGCTATGCAGCTGTAAGAAGAACAGAATGACTCTCATATCCTTGCCAATACTACTACATGCTACTTCACTGTATTGCTGTGTCCAAGATAAGACTTTCAGCATGTTTGAGGTTTAATGCCTCAAATGGGGTGTGCTGCTGCAAAGCATGATGCTCTCATTGCTGTTAACATCCCTTTTCCCTGGTTATTTGCTATTTTCTCCAGATGCTTTTAAATTGAAAGTTTTCATTATGACCCCAAAAGGTGATTATCTTAGGACTGAGCAAGACTCATCTATGGCTCTGGAGTAGGAACTGTCTCTCCATTTCCAAGCCTCCCACGTAGCTCTGATTGCAGAGTCAATACTGCTTTGCATGAGTAGAGAGGTTTGTGCAGCCCCATCCTGTCCCTTGCCTGCTCTTGCTGCTTTTCCAGGCACTCAGGCTTAGTTCACCTCATGCAGATCTCTCTGCTCAGCTAGTCCCAAGGAGCTTAGGTGAGCTCCCTCAAAGTATGGCTTTTTTATAAGGCAAGGCCATAAAAGGCAAAAACAGCAGTGCCCAAGAACATGACGGAATAAATGACTTAAAGTTACAGCTATCAGTTCAAGAGTTTTGACTTACACATAAAGTCTTTTAATGGCTTCAGCTGAGGCAGGATCAAGCTCTTAAAGTGCATAAATAGATACACACTCAAAGCAAGTATAACAATCCTTTATTTTTGTTCAGGTAGACATAAGGCAAAAGGAAGGGGGAAAAAGCCAGGATTTCAGCAGTCATTTTATGGAAACTGTAAAGGATAGGAGGGTTGATATGAATCATTAACTCACATTTCACCCAGATTAGCAAAACCATGGATTGTTTCTCTTCATTTACAAATTCTTTGCCCTGAGTTTCTGGGGAAGTTTCGCAAATATCCCTCTGTAGTACCATCCTGAGAGACAGGCTCTGCCCAGGGAGCTGTCCACATCACTGTTTTTAGGTAGTGTGGGGGTTTCCTGACCTGCTGCAGACAGCAATGCAGCAAAAATCAGTTTGAAAAGGCTCAAGAGGTTTGCAGTTAATTACTGGGTTTCAGGATTTTCAGAGGAATGCAGCTGCCAAAGTGGTCTATGCCAGTCTCCCCCCACACACACTTTTGCCCTTCTTTTGACCATGTGGTGACACTGTCTCTGTTGAGGATTTTGGAAAGAAGTCAAGTAACTAATGAATGCACCAGGCTGCTCCTTAAAAGGACTTTGCATCTGATATGGGAGTTATAGTTATTAACTTCTCTGGCAGCCCATCATTTAATTTACCTGCTACTGACCCCTTTTGTGCATCCAGAGGATAATCCAGTCCACAAGAGACCTGCTATAGCTGGTGTGCAGGAGATCATTGTCCTATTCCCAATTTATCTGATGTAATCACTTCACTGCCTTCCTATAAAAGCTTTATCCCATCAAGAAGCTTTGGAATAATGTAGAGACATTCGAGATTAGAATTTATTGATCCTGAAGTTCATAAATTTAATGAAAATCATGAATCTCCAAATGAACTTAATCTTCATTTGTTCTTTCAGTGGAGGTGTCAAGATTCAGTTTATGATTCATTAACCCATTGCCCACTGCTACTTTTTACATATTCAGCTTTTCAGGAAAAGGAAAGATACCTTGCGTGCACTTATATACGGGGCTTTCTCTCAGCTGCTTTCATTTGAGACACTAACTAATAGACTCTGGTTTAAAAGTGAGAATAGAATGTGATTTCTCTTACTGAATTCAGTGGGATTTAGGCCAGAATCTTTCATGAGAACATCAGTACCACTCAACATAGACACCCTTCCATTCAAAAATGGTATTAAAGGAAAATATACGTCTGAAGATAATTTGTTCAGTGTTACTTGTTGATAACAGCTTTTACATATAAATGTAAGCAACCCCGAGACACTGAGAGATAATTTCTCCATCTCCACACTATTGCTGTCCATTGTTTTATTTTTACTGCAGAGCACTTTAAAGGCTTCTTGTCCTATAACTGGGGAAGTCTGACTTACAGTCTCAGACCAACAGAGTCAGACCATTGACTGCACTCAGACCAGTCAGTCATATAATCTCTCTCTGTAGTAGTTTCCCTGTTGATATATCAGATTTCTTTCTAAAACACTTTAAAAATTCATTATAGAATAATTTAAGTTGGGAGACCTTTAAGATCGTCAGTTCTCACCTCTAGCCCAGAACTGACCAGTCTGCCACTAAGCCAGGTCCCTAAGTGCTGCATCTACATTTTTTAAAATACCTCCAGGGATGGCAACTCCACCACTTTCTTAAAAGTTCTGTTTCAAGATTTTACAACCCTTTGCGAGGAGAATTTTGTCCTAATATCCAGTCTAAACTCCTCTTGCACAACTTGGGTCCATTTCCTCTAGTCCTACTCCTTGTTATCTGAGAGAAGACACTGACTCCCATGTGGCTACAACCTCCTTTCACGTAGTTGTAGAGAACTTCCCTGAGCCTCCTTTTCTCCAGGTTAAACACCCCCCACTCCCTCAGTTGTTCCTCATATGACTTATCCAGACCCTTCCCCAACTCTATTGCCCTTTCTTGTGCTCCAGCACCTTAAGGCCTTTCTTGTAGGGAGAGGATCAAATCTTGATAAAAGTTCTGTCTAAAAGGAGGCAAGGGTTTTCAGCTAAACAGTTGAACTGAGAAGAGTTAAGTGATACTGCTCAGATACTGTACAGTTAAGCTATAGAGAACTTACAGGGAAATAAAAATGCCCATGTTCAAGTCTTCTGTGTTCCCAATAATGTGTTCCCAAAATAACTCTGTGTATTTCTGTTCCACCGTGCACTTAATTAGAAGACTGCACTTCACAAACCTTTCCTGGTTTAGATGCCTGTTACTTTTTCCACTCGATAAAACCTTGTGATGAAGTCCATAGTCTTTTCGACACATTGAGAAAAATCCATAATCAAGGGGAGAAAATAAAAATTTTTAAGAAGCCTATACAAGAAATGTGGAGAAGAACTGTAAAATCTTTGACATTTCTTCCAGGAGAACTGTAATAGACACTGTGAATTTTTTAAAAGAAAAAGACAATCCACATAGGCAAAGTGGCTGTGTGACAGCTGTTTGTATCTGCTCTGGAACTTACAGAAGTAGTGGAATCCTACTCACTGATTTCAAGTAACTTTAATGCCCACCTTTGATCATCCCTTACCCCTTCTCAGCTCACAAGGCTTTTTCCCAGCATTGATGTAACAACGAAATGCAAAGCTCCTCTTTGACCTTCTTTTGTCCTGTACTTATTTTGCTGCCCAAGAATACTCCTTCATCTGGTGTCATGAAAAGCAGCCACATTTAGATTCTGCTCTCAGGACAATGTACAATTGTGGTGACTGTAGTTTTCCTCATGAGCAGAGATGAAATATCATGGAATAAGGGCAGCCTGTCTGCTCCCTAGGCAAAGTCACCAAGGGAAGCCACGACCAAGCAACAACAGATGCGACAAATGGCTTCGTTCATTACCTCAGTACTATTCTCAATTAAACATCCTCTCACAGGACTGGTCTTTCAGATTAAAATCACAAGCAGAAAATAAGAACACATAAAGATAAAAGTGGCTGAAATTCTTGGGGGAAAAGGTATCTTGAGTTAACAGTCAATAGAGAAACTCTTGTGTAGATTTTGACAGAATTTGCAAAGATAAATGCCTCTGGAAGGGCACTCACTGTCCTGGGTCACTTAAAACTAACAAGAGTACTTCTGGAGTATAGCTTTTACTTCAGAAATTGACCCCAAAAATTCTCCTGTAAAGGAAGGGTACATGGTTGACTGCACTTTTTCTCACTTTCTAGATTTCTATCTCCCTACATACCTATAAGGTCTACTGCCCTTAGCAATTTTTCTCTAAGATTCTGCCTATAGCAAAGTTAAAATTCAGGCTCAAAGCCCTAGGCTCTTTACACTCTTAAGTGTTTCAGCTTCAATATTCTTTTCCTAAACTGCTGTGTCCTAGAAGTGAGGAGTGAAAACAGCCATTCCAGCTACTTCATATGCAGACTGCAACACGTTTCCGCCTGTACCTTTTTTTACCAAATGTAATCTCTGCTCAGTAAGTGATTAAACTGAACTGTACAATCCTCATGCTCTCAGTACCTCAATGCCAGGTTCACTAACAATAGTGACCATGCACTTGTTTTTCAGATCCATGCAGGGACGCAAGCAGAAATGGCTGGAAAAGCCATCTTTCCAGAGAGCCCAAGAGTAGGAGACAAACGTGGCCAAGGCACTTCTTGATCCTTTTGGCATTGGGAGGTCCAAAGAGCATCCCAAAACTTGGGTACTTAGAGCGCATTTCATTCAGCCCTGGTTAATGTTGCTGCCAGTGCTTGGGAAGGGATATTACATTTAGGGGTGATACAGCCATGAATAAACATCCACCAAAAGACTGCTCCGTGATCTTAATCTTGAGAAGAACTATGCAGAAGTGTCAGAGGTGTCCTGGTTAATGTTGCACCATACTGTGTAACTGGATATATGTTAACAGATAAAGTCACAGCAAGTGTGCTCAGGAAGTCATAGCATTTCAGGGTCTTGACTTTTTTTTCAGAGCAGCAGTATTTGTTTCTTGTCATGAGGGGCTTCTTATGGCATCTTGACGCACCAATTTTCAGTATATCTTGGGACTGATGGCTTTTTACTATAATGCCTTTTTTACAGGGCTCTGTCAGTGGAAAGCCACTTAATGTTGTGTATTTGCTGGATAGGGAGTTGAAAATTGTCTTGCTGCAAATAGAGGATGGCTTTTGCCTATCGTCTGGAGTAGGCTTGCAGAGCTACATGTTGTTTTATGTGTTTCTTTAACAAGTTAGACTGAGAGCATCAAATACATCCAGCATCTGAACAACAGCTGCACTAATTTCTGTGACCATGACCTTGTGCAAAAAATGGAAGATCCAGCAGCATGATCTCAGAATTGTAGTTCACTTTATATGTCTGAGTGTAGCTACCTCAGACTGAGAATGTACATGGCAGTCTGTGTCAAGTCTTTGAAGCATTTCTTATAATCAAGCACAATAATTTCAATATTTCTGTAGCATAATTATTTCTCTGAGGATATTTCCAAACACCAGGGAATCTCTGAAGAAAGTCTCAGCTCTGCAAGTTGATTAAGTGAACAAATGAGTCCAAGCCTTTCCAAAAGCTCAGATTCTGGAAGGCTGCATTAATAGCACTGGAGAATTATGCCATCAGCACCTCAGTTCACATCTCCTTACAGTGTCCTCCAAAAGCTATCACAGATTCTGCACTGAATCTTGCATTTCTCACCTGTCAAAAATCACAAGGGCTGAGCAGCAACATAGGCTGAGTCAAAAGGGAAAAATTAATATAGAAGAGAATTTATCTTTAACAAATGTGTGCAATGGAGCAGAGACAACTTATTTTGGGAGAAAATCTGAGTCTTACATTATGCTCAGCATGCCTAGGACCACTATTTTCCACATCAACAATAACTGAGAGACTTGGTGGCCGCTTTGTGCGTTCATCTTTTCCAGAAGTGCAGCTAAATTATGCTCATCTATGAGAAAAAAAAATTTAGGGATAATGTAATCATCCTGCCAGTGTGATTTACTATAGGTTCCATTGACCCAAAGGTCACTGTAATTCCTCAAGCATGGATAACCTGGTATTATTTCATGGCCAAAAAATCATTTTATATATATATGTATATCTTTATATGTATGTATGTATGTATGTATGTGTATATATATATAAAGATATAAGCCCTTTATTTACTGTAGCAATAAACTATAGTGATCTGATCAGGCATCACTGCCTCAGCAGAGGCAGCATGAAATCATAAAAATGCATTAAATCATTGCTGCTAGGATTATGAATAACAGCTTATGGGAGTCCTCAAGAAAGTCCTATGACCATTTAAAATGAGGCAAGGACTATGTGTATGCAATTCTCCTCCCTCCAAGAAAAACTTTTAATTTATAAAAGCGGTGCATTGTTCAATATCCATTGTGTTTTCTTCATTAACTCCAAGGTTTGCCTCGTTTCATTTTTCCACCAAAGGGGAAAAATATATTGAGCTGTCAGTGATGTTATCTATGAAGAGAGGCTGCGGATTTCGTATATTGAATCTAAGCTTTACAAATAGTCAAGTAATGGGAAAGGCTTTGTAATAAAACACAGGTAAAAATAAGCTTGCAAAAATCAAAGGGAAAAGAAAAGTCGAAATTGTTTATATAATCGTTATACTCCCCTGAGTTGTTGATCTGTCTCTTCCTTTTGAAAATTTTCTCTTGTATTTTCCAGAGCTGGTAAATCAGTATTTGAAAACAGTTGCAGAAAAAGAGTGTCTCAATTGCTTCACAGATCCAGCCCTTATCCAAGTGAGAGGAAGCTCAGATGTGCACATGGAGAGACATACTCTTTGATCTGGTTTGGTTTTGGAAAACTGAAGTAGGAACTGAGCAACATTGACTGGGTAAGAGCACAGAGAGTGAAAGGAGATTTCCATGAAAAGCTGAGCTTTGTCGTTTCATTTGATCCTGAACCATTTGACAGGGGGAAATCTGCAATTCAAAAGAAAAGAGATACAGTTGCAGACAGGCTAGGATTGAGAAGAGTTTGGAATAATTTCCATGAAAATGGCAATTGAACAAGTTTGAGTGAGTAGGAGAACTCTGATGCTGGGGAGTGGGGGGCACCCTGAGAGGTTGGGGAAACCTCAGAAGTCTTGAAAATATATCATTATGGAAGGACTAGCAAAAACAATTGAGAAGAGGATTTAGATAACCAGAAGGACTGAAATGAGGTCAAAAAGACACTTGAGACTTTAGGAATAACCATTTCAGCATAATAAAAATAGAAAGATTGAATTTACAAAAATAAACCACTTACATGGAAATAACTGAGTCAGAAATCAGGCAGCAACAGGAGCTGGAGACAGTGTGGGGGTGAGATTGACAAGAGGCTTTGTGTAGAACGGCCACTGACTAAAATATTTCCTACAGTGAGATGACAAAGAGCCATAAAAAGTATTGAGGAGCATGAGTGGAGGTGTCACACCAATGGGAATGCGAGAAATAACATACTAGTGCAATGACCAATCCATAGGTGACTTTGGAGCCTGTGGCACTTCTGATAACCTCAGGTTTTATAATAAATTACCTTGATATATTAAATATTAACACAAGACACTCAGGAATACAACCTCATTTACGTCAATGAGATGTATTCCAGACCAAATGCTTTCCAAATTCCATCCCAACTGTCTTCAATTCTTGGGATAAATATTAAGGCATATCACAAAAGTAGTGCAGACTGAGATAGGAATATTATAGGTCTGCCAAACCTTTGCCTGCCAAACTGACTAGAGAATCAATATAAAAATAGATGAAATTACCTTTACTTATATGCCCCATGTATTTGTTGCACACACAGTCCCCCAGCAGTCTTGTCTTCTCTCTAATTCTCTTTCCTTTCTCTTAAATCTAATTTTCTTTGCAGCAGTTCAGCTCTTGATGCTACAGATTTTTGTTTGCTTGTTTGTTTAGTGAATAATCATCCAAAACCTCTAGAGCATATCCTTTTCTAATCTAATGTGAAATGTTAAAAGCTGCTTACCAGCAAATTAGCTCTTTCCAAATTATGTGCACACCAGATCCTACAAGTCAAATAAAATTAAACTGAAGTTTGGTTTCCACTTTGGTAGAGATAACTTAGAAACTGGCCCTGGGGCACACAGTCAACTAACTGGCTGTCTGGCTTAATAGCACAAAGCACATACTGTAATTATGCCCATCATTTCCTCTTAACCACTCATTGCTGTAAAATGTGCAGTTCAGGATGTTTACCTGCTTTTTCATGGATAAGGTACACCAAGAAATTCTACTGGCCAAACATATGTGAGTCACAGCTTATAGCACACTGCTTTTCAGGAATATGCCTGAGGTGTTTGAGAGCTAAATATCATTCAACATGAATGGCAATAGTCCAGAACTCTTCTGCCTCCCCAGGTGGCATTTTCAACCCCTTCTGAACTTCATTTGGAGTATCCCGTCTGTTTTCACAATGGTGTGCTAGAACAAGACCTTGTAAGGAATTTGAGGGTTCAGACATTGCCTGGTAAAAATTTATTTGCTGCTTTGATTACAAATGACTTTTTATTCCAAAGTCTGGGTTTCTCTGTCTCACAATCACAGCCTTTGTGATGGAAATGCAACAGGAGAAAAAACTGTCCCACCCTTAAAGGGTAAAAGCCCACCCGTGCTGAAATCAAGGGCAGTTTCCCACTGACCTCTTGCAGCCTGTACAAACTAAATGCTGAGAGAAAAGTAATGGGACAGATTAGTAAATGAACTTTCCTCACTTTGAGAAGCAGCCTGCCTGTTTCTCACCATTCACTCCAATCCAGAAACCTTCCACAATGCAACAAGAAACTAACTCTGAGCAGATCAAATGTGAGAGAAAGATGAAGAGCAGGACACTGCAACGTTTTGTTATTAGTGGTGCATGCAGTCCCTAAACTCACCTTTCTCAAATTCACTACATGAGTGCAAGCAATTATCCTGATATGAATCTCATTGGATTCTGGTTCTCACAGGCCTTTGGTCAAGTCCACAGAGTATGTTACCACCAGCATGTGTAGTTGTAACACAAATATTTCTTTAATTTATGCAGGTTTTGTAGAACAAGTGAATGCCACTAATCAGCCAAGGTGATTTCACAAGGTCAGGGTAAACCCACATGATGTGCCTTTTCAAAGGATTGGCATGTTATCTATAAAAAAAATTCTTAAATGATTTCTAATAGTCGAGTTCCTTCCAACTAGACTGTCAAAATACACCTAAAATGCACCTGTGAGGCTGAAGCTATTCATAAATCATAATAAATATTTTCAGCTGGAAAAAAATTCAAAGTGCAATGTTTGTCACAAAACTATAGAGGAGAGTTTCAGAACAGAAGCAGCTCTGGTACAGATGAAGGGATTTTTTCTTCAAAAAGAATAAATTTATCAGAGAAACATCAGTTCAGATTAACTAAATTTTAATGTGGATTTTTTTTCTGGCTTTTTTTGTTGGTTTTTCTTATTGTTGTTGTTGTCATTTTTGTGGGTTGGTTGGTTTGTTCGTTGGTTGGTTGGTTGGTTTGTTTTCTTTTCCTCTTAGTTTGTCCAGGAGTCCATGAGTTTTATTGCTTGGATCCTAGGAGAAATGCCATTTTTATAAACAATGTGCTACCAGAATATAGGCCTAATAAAACAATGCAGTTTCATTATATACTTTTAAGACTGCAAGCCTTGTCAGTGATTAATTCAGCCTCTCTGAAGTGGAATGCAAAGCAGAATATCAAGGAAGATAGATAGCAATCAACCAATATTGTAAATCACTACTAAAATTCACAGACAGCAAAAATGTAGAGTAACAGAGACACCTTTATGTGCAATTCATATCAAAGCACCCTGGGGTTCAATTTTATCAAGAGTGGCTCTGTGTAGGATCAGTCTCTCATCTGTGGGAGGGTGGAGAGAATGGGAGAGGAGAAGGAGAATGTCACCCAGAATTGCCAAACCTTGGATGAAAAATGTAGGTGTGAGCCTTCTTCCTGGAAATTTAAAGTGAGTTTAATTCAGATGAAACAATCCAATAAATAATACCTTGCATCTGACTTTGAAATGTTCACACTGGCGCTACTGAATTCCACAGCTGCAAGCTTTCATTCCCATCATAAATGACATGCCGTAATTCTATTTTTACAGGGTTCTCAATATTTGTTGATTTATTTTTTTTAATTTCTCTTTCATTAATAGCTTTTTACTTCCTTGGCAAGATAAGGTGATCTGAAAAATGCCCACTGACCCTGTTTTTATGGCATGACAATACCAAGAATAAAAACTAATTTCCTCCTCTAATTTCTTCATATGTACAAAGCAAAGATTACTTCCGCCTGTGCTTGAAAGCTATTGGAAATGAAAAGACCATCAAATGACTGGTCTAAAATATGTGCATATTTTTTCATCTTCTCTTTAAATGCTCTCTTTTTAATCCATTAACAATCACAAACAGCAAACCAAGTCATGGGTGGTTTAGGTTCCCCTGTCGTGGTATGGCACTGTTATAATTGATTGCCAGTTAACTTGTGTTATCCAGCCAGTTCAGTAAGCCACAAACATTCATCTCTGGGAATAAATGTTTGCAGTCTGTCTCTACTAGCATTTACAAATGCATTATCTAACCAGAGTTAATTCCAGCCATCCTTTAACAAAATTAAATCTAGAATAGAAAAGAGCTCTGTTTTCACTTCTCCTTGTACATCTGCTTCTTGGAATGTTTAGATGTGTTCTTTGTTACTGACAGTATTGCATTACAGACTCTCACACAGGGGCTTCCCTGGAGCTGGCCTTGTCTGTCTTTCCTCCTTAGGTTTTTTAGCTTCCATGACTATTTTTTTTCCCTGTGAAACCTCCTGAGAGCCCTTCCTGAGCCCACCTGTGGGTCAGATGTCTAGCACAAGTCTCTGTTTTGCCAGTAGGGGTGGTCTGCTCCTCTTCATGGCGTATGTACACACCTTGATGTACATCCCCAGAGGGCTGGGGAATTATGTGAGGTACTGTTTCTAAATCCCTAAATTTACCTCTTCAAAGTGAGGGTTAAGGGTTAAGGAATGGCATGTAGACACAAGAAATGGTTCTTTCCCCAGAAAAATTATGAAATGTCCAGCTGACATGGTAGGAAGGTCAGGGAGGAAAGACGCAAGACATACTCTGTACTCCTCATTTTTTGTTGTTGATGGAAGGTAGGAAAATGAGAGGGATAAGGGAAGTAACAGGGTAAGGGATAAAACTATCAGGAAAAAGTGAGGAAAGAGCAGGTTAAGACAGGATAGTAGCCAAGTGCATTTTCCAATGGATATGAGAAGTGGTGCTCATGTTTTGGTGCCACCTTCCAAGGCTGTTAAGCATTGAGGGAGGCAGTAACATGTAGTGGTAACATGTGGTAGTAAAAAGGTCATAATAATACATGGGCCAAGAAGAAGTTTCATCCCCAAGCTCACTCTGAGTATCCCAAAGAACCTGTGGAGATCTGTGCTTTAAAGCCAAGGTATGTTTACCAGTGAGCCTCTGGGTGAAAGAAGAGGTTATGAAAAGCAGCATTACACAGGAAAATATCTTTAGGAATGACCAAAGAGGATTCAGTGATTCGGGAGAGGTGGTAAGCCAGGCTTGTACCTGTACACACGTAGTTTGAAGGTGTTTACAACCCCTTAAATCAGAATTTGGCTTCTCTTCACTAAAATGCCTCCAGACAGCCCCAGGGCTGCTTAGGTAGGGACATAAATGGTTTGTGATGCTGAGGGTCCCACTGACAAATTGCCAGGAGGCTGAGTCACGCTTAATTTGCATTTAAATTGCAACCATTTTTATCGAATATAAATGCACACAATCATAATAGAGCATTTGCTTATTCTTCCTTCTCCTTTGAGAGATGAATACAAATTATTTGCCTTTAAGTTTAATATTAAATAGCTGTACCATCTCAACATTGCAATGCAATGCAAAATGGAGGAGGAGGAGAAGAAGCTGGCAGTGGAACTTAGGATCTTGGCAAACCAAGTCTGACCAAGCATAGGTTTAGTGGATATTCACATGAACCATTTGATACCTCTAGACAAAGAAAAGGTGAAAAAATTCAAGTTAAGCAACCTGCCTGGTTAGTTGCACAACTGCCAGAAAGTTCAGACCAGATGCAAAACTTAATTCTACCTGAGATTTATACCAAACTCAATTGAGTACTACAGCAATTAGGGTTCCTGCAGCTCTGGATTGAAAGCTCAAGGTTTTTTATCCTAGGAAAGTTCTAGTAGTGGAGGTGTTGGCTCTCAATATAACTATAGTCACAGTTTTAGATAATGGGATAAACACATTGCTTAAGACACTAAATTACACAGTCCCAGATTCCCAAAAAACAATGCCTTGAATTTCTCCTGTCCTTCCTGTGCTTGCTGACTGGGGTTTCCAAAATATGAGAGCATTAATGCCTAACACTTTTCCCAATGTTCAGAACTGATTTTATTCACAATGTAAACACTGGAACTACTCTTAGCCAGACAGTATAGTCTGTGGGGTTTAGCTGTCTTTATGTTTGACAGTGACACAGGTTAAGAATATTGCTATTAGCTTCTAATCATGCACAGTGATAATAATCCCTTCTTATAAGGTGCAGAGGGCTGTGAAGAGACAGAAAGAAACCCAGCTGGCATGAGGCCAGCAGCAAGAAATCAGCATTAGAAAGCCAGAGGGAAGGATGCTGAAGAGTAGGACTTGGAGCCTGTGCAGAGATCAAAGGAGAAGGAACTACAGCTAGGAGGTAAAGAGAAGAATGCTGTATTCATGAGCCTAGGACAGAGAAAGTTTTCATTTGTGCATAGGAAACCTGGAATTAGCTGAATGCACATTGGCAGCAACAAAGATTTCTCTCCAGGTCGTGGATGAATTTGTACGGCCTCATCTTTGCCTCCTCCCATTGTCACAGAGCAGCCAACAGAGAAGTTTTCCTTTCAGCTACTGCATTTTCTTTCACTGTTTGGAATATCTTTGTCACTTTCCCTTTAGCTTACAGCTAACATTTCCTTCTCCTTTGTGAGGAAACCACTACACATGTGGTTTCTTTTTCTTCACAGCCGGTGCTGTGAAGATATCAAGGACTAAATTTGGCTCTGAGCAGTGTGTCCTAGCAGACTCTTCCAAACTGCACTAATAGCTTCCCTAGGTTCATAGAATGCCTGTCATTTTTTTTCCACTGACAAAAATGGGAGAAAATACAAATTACTACCAGTACTGCATGCAGAGGAATCCATGTACACAGAGCTTTGGAGAGCCCATCATCTACTGAAGTGCCTTTCCCCACCCTCCTCCAATAAAACAGTGACCAAAGGAGAAGAAATTAGGATTCCATGGTCCAAGCACAACGTTTTCCATTGTCATCCCCAACCCTGGCAATGTGGTGAAATCAAATGTTCATACAGACATACAGTGTGAGGTGTAGATTATTCCAAATTAGAGCTCCACATGCAAATGTCTTTGCCAACTGCTAAATACCTAAGGATATTACTGGCAGAGAATCTATCTTCCGTCTGTCCCAGATTACCATATCAGTTCTCACAGCTGGGGATTTGGTAAAAGGGACATGTGTTTTCTAGATTATATAAAATTTAAAATGTCTCTCGGAGGACATTCTTTGAACCTGCTTTGTAGCCTTTAGCTCATTTCTTGCTTATTGTGCAGCAATTTATATCAAAACTGGTAGTCAGAGATGTGTTGCTGTGATTTACATGCTTCTGTAATGCAACAGGGCTTCAATATATAAATGAGAATAAAGTCAGGTATTTCAAGCACCTGCCTGAGAATCAGTATTGCAAGTTTCCAGCTGTGGCTTAGTCTCACCAGGGAGAAATAAATGCCATAGGAAAAAGAACATGAGACAAAAACATCAGGAAGGGAGAAAGTTTGCTGCTCTCCTCTTTCCAAAATTGTGGGATTTAATATCCTCTGAACACCACAAAGTCTTGCTTGTTACACATTTACACACTGAATAGTCTTGGCCTTTGTTATCACTGTAAATAGCATGATTAAATGGTACTGTACACCTCAAGCAATAGTGATCAATACATACAGCAACAGCCAGCAGTCCAACTCTTCATCATTCCAGAGCTGCTCCCTAAAACGTCTAGACATTTATAATTGCAACTTGTTGCTACTTACACAGTAAATTAGTGCTAAGACTAGGAAAGAAAATGTTATTTGCAGCATAAAGGTCATTCCTTCAAAAGAGGTCTTCTGTCATACATCTGTCCAACGACAATTTGTTACATGCAATTTGTACATTGCCAAATTATGTCAACAGTTTTGAGTCTATTGAAAAAAATTTTAAACCCAGCAGCGAAAGCATTAATTATACAAAATGTCTAAATGGAGAATTGAACTGGCAGTATTATCAAGAGAAAAAAAATTAATCTTTAACTACAAATAAGTTAAACTACATGTGTCAAGAAGTCAAATGTGCCCAACAGGCAAAAGAAAATCTTGGAGAGGGGCTCTTTTGGGCCTGGCTTTATCTTTTTGCCTGGTCTCTGTGCCAAGGCTGGCAGTCCACCCTGCATTACTGGCACAGCTGTAGAAGAGGCTCTTCCATGGACCCCAAACATCCCCAGCTCCAGTGATGCTTCCATCCTCAGCAGAGCTGCTCAGGTTGCTGATGCCTTTTACCCACAGCTGTAAAGGCTCCAGGCAAGGACCAGCCCTCTTCCCCATCAGCTGAGTGCTGTGACAGGAGCCAGCAGCAGGAGACCTCTGGCAAACCTGCACTCTGCCCTCGGGGTGACCTCACTGCCACCCCTTCTCCTCATCACACCTCTGAGAACCTCATGTCCCGAGGTCTTTCCACAGTGAGCTTGTGGGGGTCCTCTGCTGGGGCTGACACCTCTCTTTTAGCTTTTCTCAGTGAAGGGAGCCCTTTCATCCTCAGGTGGTGGAGCTGCACACCCCCTTTTAATGCTGATAAAACCTCCAGGGCCCTTCCATTTCACCTTTCCACCCTTTGGTACATCAGCATAAGATTAGACCTCACCGAGTTTCTTACCCCAGGGTTAAGATACTGAGTCCAGTGGAAACAATAAACACCAGCTGCTGTGGGCAGCACACATGTTCTTTTCCTTTCTGGGGAATAAGAAATGCTACTCTATCTTGTTCAAACTAAACAATATCCCAGGCATTAATCCCATTTCTTAATGATGTCACTATAACCTCATATTACTTTATCACTTGGGGATTTGATACTGTAACATTTTATATAATTCTTAGCTAAGTCTAGAAGAAATTAAGCTTTTCTTATTGTCCATTTGTCAAAAATTTCTTAATCCTTAAAGAATATGTGAACCTCTTTTTCTTCATAGTCTATAATGCATATATGTTTTAAGTAAGTAAGTAGACTGGATGCTAGCTGTAAACTTTCAGTAAAAAATAATTCACACAAAAAATATGGCATAATGGGCATTAACAATAAGGAAACTCCTTTTATTTTTTTCAGGTAATTTTAGAGAAGTTAACAATACAAAATAGTGATGAATGCTAAATCAATATGAATTAGGTGTGCTTATAATTCTTGTTTTCTTTCTGATAGCTGTAAGTTTTGGTTGCTATTCTTAAGTTTACAGAATCTGAATCTTTCAAGCAAATATTCTCCAAGTGATACAATATTTCAGATGGAGCTTTTTGATAGCCTTGGTTTTGGACTATTTAAACACATCACTAGTAAATAATTAAACATGAAAAACTGAACTTAGTAAATGCTCTAGTGAGAAGATGGCACATTTCCCTCAAAGGCACGTAATAAGAAACCCTGTTTGACCAGTTAAGCAAGCAGAAATAAAATCTTCACAGCCTTTTGCAAAACTTGCTGCAGTCAATAGAAACAGACCTATTAACATCAAAGGGGTTTAGGTTATCTCTTTATTGAATAAGTGTTTGTATTATTAGAATGGTCAGGGACAAAGGGAATTAGTTGTTACTGACAGGACAGCAATTCAGCCATCTCCTCTGTTATTCCTGTAGGATGCATTGCCTTTGGTTCTACGGGCACTGAGTGGCACAAGGGCTTCTCAAAGACTCAGGATAGGCAATTTTTGATTTCTTTTCCTTCCCATGGAAATGGAGGACACTCTCTTGTGATATAACAAGGCCATGTGCCTGCTATCTAGAAAAAGACTCTAATGGCAGTTTAACTCCAGAAATTTAGATGTACCGAATTTCTCTGGATGGAAGAAAAGATGTTTCTCCACCAGGCACAAAGCATATGAGACAGCAGGCCACAGTCACACCATCCAGGTTTCATGTTTCAAGTGACAGATCAGGGCTCCTCCTGCTGCTCCTGGAGAAGCTGACTTGGGTGTGCTGAGTGGGACAGTGCCAGGCTATACAAGGGACACAGCACACACACCTGGAGTCAGAGGCTGTGAATGTGCATTTCCATCACTGCAGGTTTGCTTAGGACCCCACAGGAAGGGTCTCAAAATCCCTGCAGTATAAAAGCACTCACTTTTGAGAATTAAACCCAAACACCTTTTAGCTTTGGTGCAGTTTCTCAGATAAAATTCCCTCAATTATCTTCTTTGGCTACTCTACCTTTTGTTGCTTCCTAGTCTGAAAATGTCTGACCATGACTGTGAGATGTTTATCAGTTCATAGAACTGTGCTCCTCTTCAGCCACAAGTACATGCAGCAGTAGTTTTGGTTTTGCCCAGCTTCTGTTACCACCAAAATTGACAAATTTGCTTTGACTCATTGTAGTAAGAGCCTATTGACTTCCCAAGAAAGGTACTTCCACCTTGTGCTTGGTTCAGTGCCTTAAGCTGTAAACCTGAAAAAAAAGTAAACTGTGTTTTCCCTGAAAAAGAAAATTGAAAGACCTTTTTCAAAACAGAAGAGGAAAGGTCCCTTAATGGACTTAGACTGCATTAAATCTGCTATAAAATACCATACAGCTTATTATATTACTCCTGCCATTTTTATTGAGTAAGCAAAAAAAATCCCAAACAAAAAGCCTCTAAAACTTCTTAAAATCTATTTTAATACCACCTGAGTTAACATTTAATCTTTTTTTATTATTATTTTCAATCTGTTTTTCTTCCTTTCTTTTAAATTTATATGTGTTATATGTTAGGAGCAACAGTTTCCATGCAGGGTGATGGCCATATAACTTATTGATTTCTCAGTCAGTTATGCCATGACATATCAAAGAAGTAAAAATATTACAAAGCAGTTGAGTCCCATTGATATTAGTAACAACAGAGTCTTTAAATGCATGAGTCAGCATTACACTAGCTGAAAGATCACACCTTGAATATATCAGGTACCACAGCAGAAAAAAGAGCCAATAGCAATCAGGTTTTGGGGTCTTTTTAACAGTGACCTGGCAGGAGCTGGTGAGCAGCTGAATGTGAATGTCTTGGAGAGATCATCATCCTTGTGAGGAAACAAAAACACACATCTTCATGTCCAGCACAAAATAAAGTGTCAGGGTTCCCTTTTCCTCCAAGCCAAGCTGATTCAGTAGGTAGTTTTGGGTATATGATTGCTTGGATTATCTCTCAATGCCCCATTCAACTTTTAATAGCAGGTATAAAAATTTTATCTGATTTTCTACTTTACTCTTTTGAAATATTAACCATTGATAAATTATTAAACAAAATATAAAGCGGTACAAATGTACCTAGATTTCATAAAGAAGTCTGGGCAGGCAGGCTACATAATGGGACTGCTTCTGCCACCCAATCAGGTCAGAAACCAGCTCCTCTTCTTTTTATTTTTAATTTTAATTTTTTTGCATGTCTACTTGCTCAGGTATTTCCAAGGTAGTTGCATGTTAGACTGTCCATTTTTCTCAAAAGATTAATATTAGAGGACCCCAAGAAGCCTATTCATATGCCCTAAAACAGTTTCAGTACATTTTTGCTTTGAACTGGCCAATATTCAAATAAGCTGTTCTTAAGAGACCCCAAGAGTAGAGACTATGAGACCTCCCCTACTTATTAGTACTATAATAATTTTTTGTCCCTTGAGATCTAACTGAAATACATCCCTGATGGCCTTGTGAGCCTGATATTTTTGCTTTATGCACATATAGGAAGAAAAAAACCTAATTGAAATACTGCAGCTATTCTTGTGCCTTCATCCTTGCTCTCTTTTCCTTCTGACTACACAAGCCAGGTTATGTCCCCACAGCTCATACATCTAAAAGCTTTGGTCACTCTGTCCACTTTCAAATGGTATTTATGGAGGCAGCTGAAACCACATTACCACAGCAATGTGTATGGGGGAGTGCCTCCCACAGTGGGTCCAGTCACCCTGGATAACGAAATCCCACTTAGGATTCTGGCCACAAGACTGAAGGAGGGGCACATTGGGTGTGAAACGCAGCACCTAAGCACCATCCTGCAAAGCAAAATACTGTGTTTCATAATTTGGCAGACGCTGTTGCATTGGTCCCTGAAATGCCAAGAATTCTGCCACAAAGACGAAGGAAAATCCTATTTTATAGTCATTGCAATTGTAAAAAATCAGGAAAATACAGACAAATTGGATATTGTGCCATGTCTTGGCAAAAGTTTTGTGCACCAGGGAACAAAACTTGCAGCTCACTCAGACATTGCATTATGGACTTCAAAGAGACACCATGTAAGTGATTTGAGAAAGACTCTAAATGCCACAGTGGGTATTGTTTGTCCTTACATAATTCCAGTGGCTTTAGCACTATAAAGAAAAATGTAAAATCTGGCCCTAAGTATTTGGAACCTGGTGAATTACCCTGGATATTAGCTGTATTAAGTTACCATGAAAATGTAAGCCTTAACAAAAGTAATTAACACTCACACCTTGTTTTACATTGGCAATGCACTTTGTGGATAAGAGAATAACAGTGGTGTTAAAGTCATGCACGTTGTGCTTTATCAGACTGGTGTATTATAGCCCTTCAGGTTAAAGGGTTCAGAACAATGAAAGAAAATCCAGGTGCAATTTCCTGCTGCTATTTTTCTGTAATATCAAATCCTTACAGGGTTAACTCTTTCCTCTACTTGCTACATTTCCTACGTGTTTGCAGTTTCAGTTGCCGTGAGAGCATTTGCAGCACCTATGCATTTTTTTTTGCTTGTTTCAAGAATTATGGGAAGTGTTAAGTAGAAGGGTCACAGAATGTTCATGGGGACACGCTTGCACCTCTATCTTTTGCACAGATTTTTATTTCTACCTTTCTCTACAAGGAAAAGTAAGATGCAAAGCTGCTGCCCTTCCCCATAAGTTGCCATAAATCATCCCCTTTTTTTGTGGCAGGGCATTTAGTCTGAAACTTGATTATGCTGACAAAATGTTCATATGTAACTGATTTCCTGGCTAATTAAACCAAGACACAACTGGGCTGTGAAGTGGCTGATGAGAATCCAAAGCCAAATCAGAGCTATCTGAGTACAGCCTTTGGAAATATGACTTACCTTTTCTGCTGTATAACACTGCAAAATTACTTCTTGAGTCACTGCTCATCTTTACTGCTTCAGCTCAGCTGAACTCCCTAAGAGAAAAACAAAAATCCAAGGTTGCTCAGAGCTCAAGATTTTCCTGGAGGAGGATAACAGATAATAAAGGCATCAACCAAAATAATCTAGGACCTTTTGCCATCAAAAAAATTGTTTCATTGATCACCATATAATATACCACATTTTCTCACACATGTAAAATTAAATGAAAGCACGGTATCTTAAATGTTCTCTCACTTAAAAATAAACATTTCATGAGTGCTCTATATATATACCATATATATATATTCATGGGCTCAGGAAGCAAGACAGTTTTAACTATTTACATGAAGGAAGAAATTTTCTTATTCATACATGGGCATCCTGGGTGTCTTTTTCCCAGAAGTTAATAATGTCAGTGTTATCAGGATAGAATGGACTTTATTTGGGTAAGAAAATCATCAGTCTCCAGAAAATCCTCTGAGAAGTATTTTACTAAACACAGAATTCTTAAAAAGGAGAGAAGCCCACAAAACCACATGCCTCAGGCTTTAATGTAGCCTCTAACTACCAGAGGTTAAGCAGATTTTGTGGGCAACCTTCTCCATAATTAAATACTGTGGGGTTTCTTGCACTGTGTTTGCATGTTGTATCAGCCATTGGTAGAGACAGAATTTATGAACAGACTGGGATTATAGTCTGCTCAGGCAGTACTCATTTTTACATTAGAAATTGACACCTTTCATAAAAGTAGAGATATGTTTTAATTGAGCTGGCAAAATTAATTCTAATATGCTTAAAATAGTCATGATGGTTTGATAACTCTCTTAATATTTTGTGCTAGGATTGTTTGCTAAGGAATAACATGAGGTAATCCAGTTGATTTCTGTAACAGGACAGAAAGTAGGCTCAGTCCTGTCTCAGCACTCAGAATACTCCAGTACTCATATTTATAGGCGTATGGAGAGTGCACCATAGAGGGGCGTACATTAGGTAGGAAGTCTCATGTATTTATTTTTTTCTCACAGCATTACATCCCTGGGCTGACATCCCTGGATATGCTCTTTTCCATCACCATGACATGCTATGTTAAAGTAATGCATTGTAAGTGAAGCAAGTGTTGCCATAAGGAAATCTTTCATAAAATCATGTCAATGGAAAGTAACACATTCCATTCAGACCAATCTCCCTGATGGAAAAGGGTGTTTTGAGTAAGCAGAGATTGTCTAGCTCCATGGATAATTTATCAGTGCCACCAGCTGATCTCTAGAAAAGGCTTAAAAATAACAAAAGACAACTAATCCATTAAAAAAAAAAGAAAGATTGAAGATGTGTTTCAAAAGCTCATTGGTGCTTCTCGCATTAAAAAGCTTACCCTGGTGCATTCCATCGATGGCTTTAGACTATACATCATATCATTTGCATGAAGAGGCTTACAGCTCTCCCCAGACAGAGAGCGGATTACAAATGTTCCTAAGTCAATAGCCTTCGCATTTAAAAGTATTTGCTTATTAAAAGCTACTTTAAAAAGTTCAGAATCAAAACCTTGCTAGTCCTGTTTGACAAGAAAACCTTGGCAGTTCCCTAATTCTCAGTATAAAATTGGTGCTTTACATTTCTCCAGCAGTTTCTCTCCTAGGAATTCCAGGTGCTTTGGATAATTAACATAACTCCAATACGTATCCCTAGAAAGGTCCCTCTGCAGTACAGAACTCTTTACACCAAGTTCCCTCCTGAACAGGTCACAAAGCTGGCACCCAAAGGCAATCAATTCTGAGCTTGGATTCCTACTCATGTGAAGGGTTTTTTGACAGATTACTGATGGATTTGATAGATTGTTTGGTGTTGTTAGGGCTGAAGGACCTTCCATGGGCACACTGGCTGACCTTCACAACAGTGAAGGATTGTGCCCAGTGAATCTCTAAGCTCTTAATCCCATGGATGTGGCCCCAAGATGAGCATTTGCACATTCATTTGTATGCAGATGTTGCTCTGTCTTTGCTCAGATCTCAGAGGAGGAAAAGGCAATGTGATCACACTCTCTATACACTCCACAGTGCGTCCTTGCAACCCACAACTCTCAGCCTGGGAAGAGTTCTAAGCTACTTTAACATAGCAAAAGGGACCTCACAGATGGTTCAATAATTTTATGGGGAAAAAAATTATAGGTCTCAGCACTCAATCTATTACTGAGTTAGAGCTCTGGGGATATAAGACACAAATCCACAACAGACTCTCTTCATTAGCCAGGATGCTCATGGACCTGGCTATTACACTGGGACAGATAAAGCAATTCAAATTCCAACAGAGACAGGGAGAAATATGTAGGACTAATAATACAACAACATTGAAGTTATTGTACCTTTATCTTAATTCTCACTAAAGGCTGTAGCACAAGGATTATTCTGTATTAGGAAAAAATAAAGTATTTAACAAATATAATAAAAGATCAAGGTGCAAATAGACTGTTGCAGAGTCAGAGGCAACATTTAGTTTTATTGACTTGCAAGCTGTAGCTGTAGCCAGAATTTCACCCTCTTGTTGGATGGGGACAAGATAGGAGGGTTTGGAAACCAGAAAAAAATATTGTAACAAAACTATTGATCCCAATATAAATAGCAGATATTAGATAAAAAGAACCAGACAACCTGGTGGGGTGGAGGAGAAGTTGCATTAGTTTTATAGGTGATGATTTTTCCTTTATTGTCTCTGGCCTAACTGAAATGTGCTGGGTTTTTGGGATTACTAAATAAAAGGAAGAGAAAATAATGACATTCTGATAAAAAGCCTCTGTGCATGAGATTTACAGTTGTATTTGGATCATACAGATGGCTTAAGAGAACATAACATTAGTTTTAGCAACCCCTATTTTTTCCCAAATGAAGTCACTGGTGGTTGATTTTTCTCCAGATTCCTCCCTAAATATTAAAATCTAGAGAATGAAAAAAAAAAAAGTGCCAAATTATGCCTTTCCTGTATCTGTGGAAGAGATAAATGTAGTTTCCATCTCTCCTACAGACCACTACCCAGAATATTTTTACCAGTACATTGTTTCACTTGCTGGGAACATGCCTTTCTACTGCAAGAGTAAATCAATACCATTTTATAAATTGTATCAGTATAAAAGTTCTTAGTACCTGGGTAGTATATTGCCCTTTCTGGACAGATACAGGATCTATTACTACAGCTACCCTAGTACAATATACATGACTCTGCTCTTATGGTGCCATGTAACAGTTATACTAGAATTTTTAAAGCAACTTCATCTTTTGCTCTATAAAAAGATAACCTAATATTATTTAATACTTTTGCTTCAGATCTCTCCCTCTTTTCTCCCACTCAGAGGGAAGAAGAGTTTAATATTCTTCCACCCACTGCATGTCTTACTTGTCTAAATATATAATTTCTGTAGGTCAGAGTCTTTTACTTAAAGTGAGCATGTGTGTATCTACATATGCTTTGTGCTGAGCAGCCTGGGCACAGTGATAACTGCTTGGAAAAGCTGGGGAAGGGAAGCATTGGCCTCCACCCCATTCAACATCTTTAGAGCAGTTGGGAAGTAAACAAAAAAGATGCACCCTGGATGAATCAGTGGTCATGGGTTCAAAGTAAAATTTACTGAGTGAAACATGAATGTCTGATAAACATCCAAAGAAACAGTAGATAACTCTAATGGAAACTAGTGTATTATTTGGATCTTATTTAATTAGGGTTGCCTAGCAATATTACGATAATAGAAAAATTAATACCAGGAAAAACTTTGACCATAGACTAGCTGTATCTTGGTATAGGTGCAAAGAGATGTGTATATAAATGTAGTTTAGGTATAGATGATGGATATATAGATAGAATGTGGGGGGGGGGCATTTTTTAAGTGTGGGAAGCCCAAATGCTGGGGTAAAGTTCTGAGTCTCAGACTGTCCCTCTGTGGCACAGGGAACCATCACACTGAAGTCCAGTAGAGAAGATCCAGATGTTAATTGAGTCAATTCAAGCTGCTTCTGGAAATGTCAGCTAAAACGCATTGGCTGCTGCTCTGCCTCAACTTCCTAACACTGGCATAAGTGACTTCCAGCACTTGCATAGCTGAGGATATGAAAGGGGGAATGAGACTCTTGACTGGCTCAGTGACAGGGTTTGTCTGCTTTGGAGGATTGTTAATTATTATCCTCTTAACTGAATCACCCTCATGTGGTGCTTATCAGTCCAGGTAAGTAGACAGGTTGTTGAGAGAAGAAACTCTGTGTCTCGCTTTGACCTTCATTTAGCAGCTTCTTCTTTAAAATGTAGCCTCAGTGTTTATGGTATTTATCCTATTCAATAGTTGATTGCACAACACCTAATCTCTTGATGTTGGTCTAATCCATCCTTGCCATGGATTTTTGTTACTGTTGCCAATGCTGGAGTATCTTTATTTATCACAGTCACTCTCACTGCATCTTCTGAGAAAGCCACATCAATCAAGCAACCATTCTGATTTGCTGCATCCCAGGGTAACAAGAAATTGTTTGTTCTGACTATATATTTTTAAGCTATTTTGAGCCTTCCCACAAAATAAAGTCAGAGGAGCACTAACTGAGATGGTTCTGTGTGTCATGAGGGAGCAGCACGAACTGTTCACAGCATTAGGATGGGCTTTCAGTGGTGACAGGCAGCTTCTACCTACCCTGAACATTTTTCTCAGGACTTTTCTCATCCGCCCAGGGGTGGAGAAGAGGATGGCCAGACACACAGAGTGCAGGATTCACCCTATTTTCCAATGGCCTGACGAAACCACCGTCCCAGAGGCAAATGTCCACCATAGAGAGGAGCTGTGCTGTCCTCAGTCATTCTCAGCCAGTTCCAGCTGGTCCTCAGCTCATTTTTGTGTTTCCAGATTTGTCCTAAAATTTCCCATGCAACTCAGAAAGGCACCATGGAACACACTGGTGAATCACTGGAGTCCCTGTGCCAATTTACCCACCCTGGTCTTGCCACCCAAACCACAGGTCAGTGTTCAGGGGCTGGGAAGTGAAGGAAGGGTGGGAGGAGGGCAGAGGAGGGGATGCTTGAGTGAGTTTTCTTATCTTGGGCAGGATTCTTCTGTCCCTGACAGGGGCATCAAGTTTGAGATTTAGGCCCAATCCAGGAGCTCTTCTACAAAGTCCTACTTTACGAATAAGGGAAACAAATGTGTAAACTCTACTAGAAAAATTGCACAAATCAAAACATTCATAAAGCCGTGTATATTTGCACACAAATCTAAAGACTTATAAAATTACAGCCTAAACCATTTTCCAAAGAAGTTTCTTTAATTGGCACAAGGTGTTGAATTATGCAGAACAGATCTCAACAGAGATTTTTTTTTTAATATAAAGTTAATTACTTTATCTTGGTGTGCATGAGGAAGCACAATACTTTTTGCAGTGACTCTTTGTATCAGAGACAGCTAGTATCCATGTTAGTCTGTTCATGTAATAAAAATCAAATTGCATCAATTCCTTAACAAAGCACAGCAGAGGCTTCTCTTAATAGAATCCTTATTAGAGAATCAGATACAGCTATCTCCAAAGGAAGGATTTTTTAAAGGTACTGAGATTTCTCTGTAGTTTATTAGATAAAGCAACACAGGAATTAGCTGCTGGGAGATGTCAGGTTGGAATAAGAACTGCTGGGTGGAAGCAGAGGCAATTAGGATACCCTCTGCCGTTGACATGATTCAATGGAAAATTTTTATTTTATGAGCCAAGCTGGAGAGGTGAGAGGGGCAGAAGTGCTGCTGGTTGACATTTTGACACTTCCATTTCTATCTGCAGAGAGCTCCTCCCTCACATGCATAACCTCCCAGGCAAGACCACGGTTGTAAACCAAAATCCATTCAACTCTGCAGCCATTTGTGAAGCCCCAGCACAGGAAACACAGGGAAACTGGGAACTCTAGGGGTTCTGCTGTGATGGGATTTGGCTTAACTCCTTCCTGTGCCCCAAAACCCAAACAATTTAACAGGCCAAATCTGGGCTTGAGAATTTGTAAGCAAGCAAGTGAATTTTGCACACCTTTGTTTTTGTGGAGAACAGTTCTTACAGGCTCATCTCGAGCCTGAAATTGTGTTCAGTTTGAGCCCTGAAGTATGAGGACTGCCAGCCCTTGTCATTTCTCCCAGGCAGTGAAAGTACCTTATCTTAGCAGAGCACACCCCCTTGCTGTGGGACTCCTCTGGAGGACAATTAGCAGTGGCAATAATGACAGCAGGCGCTGGCAGTGGGGCCACACTCAGGCTGTGCAGTAACAGACCCTGTGTACATCTCAGAGCTGCTCCCCAAGCCACGGCTGGGGACGCTGCTGGCAGGAGGTTGGCAGGGTGTTCAGAGGCAGCTGCCAGGGCTGCCCAACCAACAGCCACTGCAAACCCTTCCTGGCAACTTCAGTACTTCAGAGATTAAGGATTTGGAAATTCCAATTTGTGACATTTTGAATTACTGGTGCCAGACCCCTCAGCTCCTGCTTATGGTATTCTTGGCCACTGCCTTTAATTCGTTGCTCCTCAGAGACCATGCAGAGTTCAGTGTACACTCCAAGCTTGTGTTCAACCTGATGCTGATAGTGAAATGCCAGGCACCCAGGGTCATCCTCATTCCTGCAGCATCCTCTTGCTCCAGTGCTCCAGAGCTGTTGAAGTAGGGAAAGTGAAATTGCTTCTAAAACATCCTGCCTCTCCAGAGTTGTATTTTCTCTCCTGACATGCTGCTATATAAAATGTTTTACAAACCAGCATTTCAAAATGAAACTAGTTTTCCCCTTTCCTCTCTGGCTATGGTGCTTTAGAAGTGCATGGACAACACCTGCAACACAGAAGAGGTTAAAGATTCAACAAGAAAATCCTGTGAGGGTTCTGGGAGAGGGAAGAGACAGCCAAAGGAAAGGAGTTGGAGCAAAGGCACTGCTTGCCAAGGCTGAGAGTGTTTTGAAACTGCTGTGGAGCTAGATCAGAAGGAGAAATGGCAGAAAGTTATGCAATCCCATCTCCCCCTTCTCTTTGTCTTCATTCTCCAGACCGACAAAAAGACTGTTTCTTTGCTTGGGAATCTACCAAAACCGAGGCAGGAACAGCTACTGGGACCTGACTGTCACAGCATCAGAAATGTGCCACAGTTGATGCCGAACCCGCATCAACTGCCAAACTCCAAAAAAAGCAGGCAAGATACAGTTCAGCAGCACTTTCTGTATTCATTCCCTCTGACATGAGCTGTCTAACTGAGCTGTCACCCTCATGCCCTGCTACGATCAGCAGCACAGATGGGACCTTCCACAGAGAAGTGGCATCTTGTGCAGACTGAGTCACACTCCAAAGGATCCTAATTTCTGAAACTGTTCTGGATGCAACAGTCTGGGAGTGTTGCAGAAATCTCCAGCAACTTTGTCTTTGTCTCTGTCTCAGACCCTGAACAAAAATCTGTAGCAGTGCAAAGATACAGGTTTGACCACCTACCTTAACCATAAATCATCTGCTTAAATATGTGCCCTGATGAGCTGTACATACTGCTTTTTAAGTAAAAAGCTACCTATAATGATTTTATCAAGCACTATCTGCTAAATATGAGCATTATTAAGCATGCTTTAAAATGCACAGAAGACAGCAGCAACATAACTTTTGGACAGTTCCAGCTTCAATCCCTTCTAAGTTGGCACTACTGGGACAAGGGCATCTGGTCCTGCCCTCTGAATTTTTGTTTCTCATCTACCTCAGGCGAGTGCCAGGAAAAAGTGTAAAGTGCTTGTCTCCAGCCTGCAGAGGTATTTGAAGACAACAGACAAGTTTAAGTGGAGTTTGGCATCCCGTGGGGTGAACTTTTCCTGGCAGCCAAAGCAATGATATTGAGCACTATCATTCTCTGCTGTACACATCTTTGCCTGACCTTATCCTGGACGCATCCCCTTTGACTTACTTCTTTAAAGAGCCTAATAGATTTTCTTTAGCTTGAGGCAGAGCAAACCTCTGCTGGATTGAAATAATGTAGAAGTATTAGAAAAGATTGGTGCTGGGAATTTTTTTCCCCTCTTCCCCTTGCTGCACGATAGGAAGAAAATATATGACCTAAATCTGCCAAGCACCTTCAAAGGGAAGGAAGAAACACATGTGGAAAAGCATTAGAAGGCCACCCAGCTCCCTTTAATTATAATGAGAATGCCACCATTTCTAAATGAATAGAAAATAAACAGAATAAGTATTAAATGATTACGGTTTCCCTCACATATTTCTTTTCATCTGTTCAGCAGCAGATAGTTTTACAACATAAATAAATCTTTCCAGATGTAAACAAGCCTGCAGCACACGGGGATGGAGCAGCGATGGGTGAGTGGCAATCCGCGATCTCCAGCACCCCCTGCAGCAGCCGGGCCAAAGGACGGGCTGGAGCCGGCATCCCGACAGCGCCTCGAATCCAGCTCGGGGGTGGAATCTTCCCGGGATTTAAAACGCTAAAATGCACCTACATGCAGGGTTTAATACCACCAGTTCCTCACTGTTTCTTGGTCTCAGCCCTGCACAGAAGAAAAACTTGTTTCGGAGTCACGAGGATTTGTGGAGTGGGAAATGCCCGTGTTCCCAGCGGGGCCGTTCTGCTCCCAGCGTGAGAAGCCATAACTCTGCGGAGAGGGAAGGTTTGCAAATCCCTAATATTTGGGAAGAAAAAAAAAATCTAGATTTTTTTAAGAAACCCGAAGCTCTTCCTGAGGCTGGATATAGACTGCCACATTGCTTTCCATTGGTCTCTTCTCGTTGAACTAGAGTCACATTCCAGCCCCCAGCCCCGACTAGCTAAATAGGGTGGATCTAAAAAATGTAGTTGCACTCTTAAGTTCTTGAATTTCTGAACTTAATCCTTGATATTTTGACCAAATGTCTTTCCATCTCATCTCCAGAGATTCAGCACCGACCTGCTTACCTACTGAAATGCAGTAAGGACACAAGACAGGGATGATATCCTTTTAAATTTGCTAAATGAGTTACAAGCCAGGCTCACAGCATCCCCCTGTGCAGGGACTCATCATTGGGGACTGTTCCAGCTGCAAAATCTATGGCTCAGTAAGAGTACAGAGCTGACACTTGGTACCACCAAGGCTCTGTGGGGATGCTCCCCAGATTGGTTTGACCCCCTCTCGGAGAAGAACCACCAGATTACAGAGGTGTTGGCTGCCAGTGAGCCCCTTTACTTTCATCAAGTACAAACATGAACTTCAACATATTTGCCTCAGAATCTGGATGGTTGGAGCCTGTTTTTTGCTAACACAAGAGAAAAGAAAATTTACAAATTGCTCTTTTCTTTGCCAGACTGCTTCCCAGGCAGTTTTTGAGCAGAGCTAATTTGATGCATCCCCACAGGCCTCCCCAGTGACAATTACGCAACAGACCACTCTCATGTGGGGCATTTCACACCACTCAAACATGCATATGGGAAGAGGTCTGTTTATATTGTATTTATATCCTTCTTTGCATTCCTGCGCTGCTGAGTGCTGCATGGCCCTCTCCAGCTGCCCGCAGTCTTCAGCCCTTCCCTTCTGCCCCTTCTGTTGGGCACCTGGTGTGACTTTTCTCCTCTGCCCTGTCCCCTTGTCAAGTCACCCTCCTGCAGAGCAGCTGCTGTTAGAGCAGATGTAAAACAGTTCAGTCACACCCGCTAATATTAGCATTGACACCAGCACAGAGAGGAAATAAATTCTTTTCTGGGGGAGAAGCACAAATTACTTAATGCAGCAGATCAGAGCAGTGTCTGTAACAATGCTGGAAGAGAGCTGGTTTAATAACTCCATAAATGTAACACACAAAAAAAGCAGTCACCAGCAGCCACGCTACAGCCAGTGCCAGCATGCCATGTACAACCTGTGGTGATTCTTCCCCAGCCTTGCAGGAATCTGGTCATTAATCTCAAATCTGTTTGTCAGTCAGAATGCTGCTTCCAAGGGTCTTTTCCATGACAATTACAGCTGGCACTAGCAGCACTGGAGAGGAGGCTGAGGCATGTTGAGATGGAGGGGCCACTTGCTGGTGTTTAATCAGGCACAGGACACAGGACATTAAGTGGGGTGACAAGCAGCACCCAAGCATGATCAATCCCCTCCATTCATACTTTGGCACAAGCCATGCAACAGTCTGGCTGGTCATGGGAGGAGCAGAGGGGTTTGCAGTGGATAGGGAATCCAGATGGAGTGTTGGGAGTGACTTGAAGAGGAGCTTCTCATGGCTGTGTGCATTTCCCAGCAGCCAAATCCCACCTATGCTCTGCACCATGAGGCCTACAGGTCCAAAACCTGCTTTGCCAACAGTCCTGGTTCCAGCCCAGACTACAAAAGTGATGCAGGGATGGAGCTGTGGCCCAGGGTTTAAGGACTCTCAAACACTTCTGCCTGAAGGGGTGTCCTGTCCTCTGCCACTCTGGCACAACTCCTATCCAGAGAAATGGGTTTACTCTTCCCTGAGTGACCTCTCCAAGGCAGGAGTTTGGGCAATGATTTATGGTGGCCTTGAGCTGCAGAGGAATCATATCTCATTCCCATGTTACATGCCAGGCTTTCTGTGTGTACCAGCCCTAGTAAGAGATTTTCACCTGCCTCTAAAATCTCAAGTACAAGAGGGATTTGTCAGGGATGGGATGACCTAGTATGCAAATGATTACATTCCTGACCTGGAAACTCCTCTTGATTCTCCTTTGTTCAGCATTTTGGATGAAATCAATGAAAGCATTTCAGCAAAGTCAGTACCAGCTGCCCTGGTGGGAAATACCTTCAAAGGGTCCCTTTTGCTGGTGCTGCAAGGCTGAACACAGCTCAGATAATAAGGAAACTCAGCTGAATTTGGGAACTGCATCCACTGACACCACTAGTAATTGGCCCATTGTCCCTTTGAGGAGTTCTAATGGAAATCTTGGCTGGTGATGGGAGTGTTGATGTGTTAATCACCAGAGCACACACTCTCCTCGATTGTTGGCCAGCTCCGTGGACAATTTCTCCTCAGGGTATAGGTTGATACATCATGTGCAACACAGAGTAGCATATCTAGGCAGAAAGAAAATAATGAATTCAACAAAGAAGCAAGAAACTAAACTGTTTAGATAACCTTAGGCTTTTTCTGCTAAGAAAATCAATATGGTTAGGAGCTAGGAAACTACCCACGTTGCCAGCAGAGTGAGGCTGCAGAGACACACAGAAACCAATATGAACGACCAAAACAGTTTTGTTTCCTTTGTTTTTTTTTTTCTCATATTACCTTTTAAAAACAATTCTAAGTGTTTCACTGTAGTTTGTGCCTATCTTTTAAGGTACCTATGCCAGTAAAGTTTAATATTATTTGTATTCAAAATGTTGGTTCTCCTGTATCTGAAATGCTACAGCACTATGAGTTCCCTTCCCTTTTGATGATATCTGTTATTAGAGCACAGAAAATTTGGCATAGAAAAGACTGTGTCAACTTGCAGTTTCCCAGCGTGGGTAGTTTCTTCTCTGTATTCCATTCACACATTTCATGTCCTCACCCCAATAGCCAACATGGATGCTAATTAGCAGCTACACTCCTTCTGGCAGGTCGTGTGAGCACCCTTCAAGTAGCACTTGACATGAATTTAGTTCGCATCACAGATTAACTGCTTTGTTATTTGCATCGCAAAAACACCAACAGGTCCCAGGTAGAGCTGGGACACCAGGCCACAGGAGAAGGAGAAGGACTCCCAGCAGAGTGGAAAATGTAATTAGGTGTGAGGGCATTAATAGGCCTCAAATGACCCTAACCAGGGAGGAAGGAGGGAGTACAGCAGCACAGGGAACACTCGAGGTGCTGCCACTACAGAGTGTGGGCAAGGGAGAAAACCTATCCTTGTGTGCCTGCAGTGAGGAAGAGATGTATTTGAAAGTCTTCATCCCACAGGGATGGACAGAAGGAAATTGTGGGACCACCTGTGTCTTCCTTGCTCCTCAGGTAAGTGCTCAATGAGATGAAAGGCTGTCCACACCACCTCTTACTCCAGCAGTCAGTGGATGCAGGTAGCCAAGGACAGCAGTGGGTTGTGCTTGCTGTGGATCAATCTTTGTCTCTTGTCCTTGGAAGAGGAATCCCAGGCAGGAGTTCTGAAACACCTGGGCTGGGGACCCATCTGGGTGTATCCAGATCCACCTCTGCAGTGGGAATGCAATCAGTGGTTTAGCTGATTTCATCTCTCCCTCTGCCCAGCCTAAGTACCTGCTCCTGTTTTCCTTAGCACTCCCACCTGATATAAGGCTGCACCATGTACTCTTTAGCAGTATAGGTATATCCTTAAGTTTGTGATGGCATGCAGAAAGAATTAAGAAGAGCAAAGAGCTCTTCTTAAGCAATAACAAAATACTCTAAACTTTGGAAGAAGTTTGTTCCCTGCGTGTTTTAAAGATTATGCTGTTTAAAGATGATATCACTTGCTGCAAACTTTTTTTTTATCTTAAGAAGCGACTATATACAGAAGTACTCAGTAAAGAAAGTATCTACAGACCCTGAGGAGTCAGGAAACAGTGAGATCTCCTCCCTTTCCATACTTTGTATGCCAAATGGCTATCAGTGCTTGTCAGCCTTGCAGAGTATCAGGGAGGATAGCAGACTGCATGTTCCAGACATAAGGAGAGCCAGCTGGGCTGCCCCATAAGGCAGTGCCTCTCTTCAGTGCTGCTGAGCCATCTACATCCAATAGCAGGGTGGAGAAAGGCAAGCTGGAGCCCCCCAACAAAGCTCAGAGAAGGGATTTCAAATCCCTCATGGGGGTTTCTTAAGCTCATCTTGCTGTGCTGCCAGACCGGAGCCTGCACAGAGCTGTGTCAGCCCAGGTGGAATATTGTGTGAAACAGCTCTGCACGCTGTGGGGAGGAAAACTTTAGGAGATTTTTACTGAGCAAGAAACCTTAGATTTCCCCACAGGGACCAGGGATGTGCATACTGAGGTGTTGGATGATGATATAATCTGTAAAACTCTCATGCAAAGAGGTGTTTCTCTGTAAAGAATGAAGGTATGCTAAACAGTGGCAGATTAATCACTCCTCCTCCCCTTTCCTCCCACTTACCTCGTGGATCATTAGGTCTCAGGAAGGTTTTAATTCTGTGTGTACACGGGAAAATTGACAAGAGTTTCACCTGACTGCTGACTAGGTCATGTTAAGATCTGTATCACAATCAACACTCATTAGTCCAAAACAGCAAAGAAACAATGCATCCTACTGGGAGAGGAGGATATTTTTCAGTTAGGAGGCTTTTTTGGTGGATTATCTTGACTGTACATTCAGTTGTACATACAGCTCTTCCTTCCTTCCACAAGAGCTTTCACCTATATAAGCAGGAGACAGGGAAAACTGGTGTCCCTTGGCATCCCTCTCACTGAAGTGATCACAGCTTCATGTCCTGGACTGCTTCCTCCAAGGAAGCTTTCCAGCACAGGAGCTTTGGGGTGAGAATTTCAAAATGCATTATCCAAAACTCCTCTGTTTGTGCTGAAATAATGTCTCACTCAAATGCAAAGCCCCTGAGACTGTTCTGCATTCGATTAACTCCAGTCTGAGCCTGCTTCATGCCTGGAGTTATTTACTGTGAAACTGTGGAGAACTGGACTTTCCCGTGTAAAGCAACAGCTGTGATTCACCCTCAGTCATATATTGATCAGATTTTGATCCCTTTTCATAGCAAATGCACCTGAGAATCTATTTCCATCCAGAAGAGATTGGGTTGTGTCTGCTCTTTATGGGTTAACAGTTGAATTCTTGTATTCATCTGCTGGTGCTTCAAGTGTTGCTAATCTGTGCAGAGAAGAGGGACAATAATAGGGGATTTAAGAGATCAAATCAACTGAAGTAAAAATCAAGAGGAAAGAGATTGGACTTAAATATTTGAACTAAGATAAAACTCAAAGGCCAAAAACTTGCAAGTAAGTAAGAAGGGAAAATATTCAAGTACAATCTTTATTTCTTACCCAGTGTGTTTTAAAAATAGAAATAGATTTTTCTAGTTTTGAAGCTTCGAGTTTTTACGGTATTGATAACTAAAGTTAGAACTAGCTTAGAACTTAAAAAAATCTTTAAAAGTAGTTTGTTATGACTGTACTAGTCTTTTACAGAGAAAAAAAAATATCTTCTGCTTTCCTCTCCAGTTTTCCAAAACAGGCATCAAAACTCAGCCTTTCCCTGTGCAGATAAAACTATAAGCAATATTTTATTCTGCCTATGCCAAAGGTGATTCCACTGGTAAATGCTTCCATGGGGGGTGCAGTGAATCTTAAACAGTCCATCCTCTTTCTGTGAAAGAGGTTATTGAAGTGTATTACAAGCTGTTTTCAAGTTTACAAAAGAGATTCACTCTGG
This sequence comes from Petroica traversi, assembly GCA_025920805.1. Taxonomy (NCBI): domain Eukaryota; kingdom Metazoa; phylum Chordata; class Aves; order Passeriformes; family Petroicidae; genus Petroica; species Petroica traversi. The sequence goes on from JAHLSL010000067.1 coordinate 7,804,236, forward strand.
AGTTATGGTATTTTATACCAACTTTCAGCTTAAACTAAACTTTTATAGCCAGGATATAAACTTCTGAATATGGGGTCTTTGTAATAGAAAACTTGTCTGACTAGAGGGTCAGGAGGAGCAATGGTATAATGCAATTTATAGCCTGCTCAGCTTGGATTTACACTTCATCACAGTACAATATCAGGAGCAGATGTTACAAAGACAGTCCTTTTTTTGTTGTCACTGCTGTGTAAAAACAACACAGTATAGTCCTAAAACCAAACTGCTGTTTTCTTAATGGGAGATCAGGGCAGCTCATGTCTCTCAGAAGTATTTTTACAAGCATAGCCTTTGCAACAGCAACCCCTCAGATACTGCCAAGCCCCTTCAAATACAGGGGTGTTCAAGACAAAACCTCTGTTTTTGACCTGTGACACTAGAGACCAGAAGCATAGGAAAATCAAAGGTTGAGCTTTCTTGAGACAAAGATCAAGCTATAGAGACTCCAGATGGTGCTGGGAAAGGAAAGCCAATTTTAAAGATGAGAGGCAGGGCATTTGCCATGGTTGGAATCATTAAGGTTGGAAAGAGAGAACTCTGGCCAATACCTGCTCAAAGCAGGGCCAGCAGAAGGAATAAAGTCACTTTTTATTAATTATCCATGCAAATAAGTTATACTCAAAAATACTACAGTGCTTACTCAGTGCCCAAATCAACCAGTTCAGTGCCAGATATGTCACCTTAATGCTACTTAAATAGAAACTTTCCCCCTGGATCCCAGTGCAATATGCATGTAACAGATAATCCAGAAATGTTTAAGCCTTCTCTTGTACCCTTGTGACCCTCCACACACTTCCTTTTTATTTGCTAATAGAACAGAAATGAACAGTTACTTAAAGGCATTTAATAATTATAAGAACACTTTGTTTTGAATGCTGGGTGCTGTTCTTTGGAGAAAACTAGAAAACATTAAAGTTTTGATCCAGTCTGGCAGAGCTTGTCCTGTGAAAGATCAGATAGCTTTTTGTTCTGTGCTTGTGCAGATTCTGCGCTGGGAAGCAAGAGCTCAGTCATTACTCCCAGGCATAACTAGAAATCACATAATGATATAAGGAATGTCTCCCAGTAATTTAAAAAAAAAACTGATTATGTGAGATTACTGACTACAGAAACTCAAGTATGTGATTATTTCTAGTTTTATTTTTTGTTGTTGTCTTAAAGTCTGCAAGGCTGAGAGAAGATCTGACTCCTTGCACCACCTCTTTGTCACTGTATAAATCTTTTCCAGGCTACAGGACTACATCTCTTGTCATCTACCATCTTATAGCTCTGAGGGGAGGGCAATGTTGGTAATACCAGTAAGGAAATTCTTGGGTGAGACTGAAGTTTTCTTACAATTCACCTCGTGCCCATTGTTGAGGTATCATCACCTACACAGCTGCCAGTGCTCTGAGCCACCAGCAAGGTTAGCAGGAAAACAAAGAGATTTAAAATGTATCAAATGCATTCTACTCTCTTTAGTTAGCTCCTGGCTGCAAGAAATGCAGTGAACTACCAGTGAACCCTGGCTGAGAGTTACTGCCTGTCATTTCATGCTTTGGGGCAGCTTCCCTGGTGTTTCCTAATAGTGCTGCTGGCCTTGAAGGTGCCAGGTAATCCATGCACTGAAAACGGCAGTGATGGTGTCTGTGTAAGATCAGAGAGTGGAAGCACTGAAGGGAGAAGTCCAGACTGTTTGCAAGAGAAGGAGACTGAAATCATACCCTTGTTTAATATTCTGTTATGTGCCAATGTGTACCAGAAAGCACATCCTGGGCATGACGTTCAGACCAAGGTTCAATTTGCCATGGCCTGGCTATGTTGTCAGTGAGATTTGACTGTGAAGCTCACAAACTCTGTACAACTAAACCTCCAAAACATTCAGCCTTCTGAATTGCAAATCCCAAACTGGCCTTTTACTATTTGATAAGTTCATGCATTTTATCTTTCGCCCTTGCAAAGTATTTCCCACGAATAAACTTTCTGATGCCATTTTAGCTTGTCTGGATTGCATATGCATACACATGATTTTCAAGGTATTTGTTAGAATTTTCTAACTTTTTCTAAGCATTAACTACAGGGGAAGCAAGGCCCAAACGTGGTTATAATAACAGTTTCTCCTGACTCTATGTAATTTATTGTTGGTCATAAACCAAAGAACCAGAATGGATCTTCGTGACATCTGTGACCCTGTCTAGTAAGCTGAGTGCTAAAGAACAGAGCAGAAGCTCTGGTTTTCCCTCACAGTTCCCCTCACTTTGCTGATTTCCTTCTTCACAACTACTCTACTTCCAACCTGATTTCCTACCAAGCCCTCTGTGTATACACAGTTTGTCATTCCATGATAATCTTCATGGAGGCATCAAGGAGAAATCAGCAGGAAAGAAAGACGTAGGATGAGTGATTAGAAAATTTCTGGAGGATGGGATGACAAGGTGAATCTCAGAGGCAGGAGATTTTCTTCCCTCCCATAATCCTGGGGAACCCAGGACTTTCAATTAGGGCAGATGTGTTTTGTGTTTTCACACATCAATCTTTCATTGGCCTTGCATCAATCATTCACTGGTTTGTGCAAATAACTTCTCCCAAACAATATTCTCCTGTCAGAAACAGGCACTGTCATCTGCAAACCTGTTTGAATATTTCATTATTACCAGATGATGCTTTTTGTTGAGGTTTTTTGTGTATTTTCTGGATGACATGGCAATATAATCCCTGTGCTCCTTGCCCTAATGAAGCTGGAAGGCCAAGGCAAAGCCAGACAGTGACTGGGGCTGTGTCCTAGAAACCTTTTCTTTGTAGTCTATGAAAGGAGGAACAAAGGTAGCTGCAAACAGGGAGCCCTTGCTCACTGCTTGTTTGATTCCAGTCCAGCCAGGCTCAACCTGGCTGATGTCAGGAGTGACTAATTGGTTTTATAAATCGAATTTATACACATACAAAGGTTACTTTAGATGCCTATTCCTTCAGGCAAATATTAAGCCGTGGGTTACAGTTCCAGTAGTTGTCAGATTGCTTGTTGTCTGAAGGTGCTGCTGAAAGCTCTTTGCGCATGGTGCCTGAGAGGCCACGCTGGCCTGAGTCTAGGTCAGCATGGATGAAAAGAGCTTATGTGGGGAGAAGCAAAGCACAGAACTGAGGGGAGTTCTGGTGAAAACTAACCCATCCAACAGCTGCTGAAAAGGAGGTCTGGCCAGCCGTGGGGCACTACAGAAAGCTGGCTGATCTGAGTACTGAAATCTAGGTCTATCCAGGGAGCATATCCCTGATGCAGTAAACAGTAAATGCCTATGAACTGAGTGACTGCTTTGGGCCAGTGTTTACTCAGTGAAGAGAACATGGTACCTATAATGGAAGTGAGTTTTTATTCCTGATAACACAGAGATGACAATGACTTTCTGTGATGGTAAATAGCTTCTGCAAGAACAGTGTTTAACTCAATACAGGTATTTTCAAAAGTGCATCAACAGATTAAAACTACAAATTAACACCATGTTGCTGTGTTCCTGTGGTCTCAGATGTCTCCCTCAATACACAACAGCTGCTGCAAGTGTGTATTGAACTTTTTGTCTATGTGCTCTCTCCCAGGTTTCTTGGTGCTATGCTTTTGCAGTAGAAAAGGCTTTGAAATCAATTGCTGAAATGTAGTTCGGTTTATGGTTCATAAAGGGCTTTGAGAAACCATTTTGTATAGAAAGTGTAACATAAATAGAGGCAGCATATTCATTCCCTTTTCTTACCTTTGAAATTATCCTATTAAGCTGGCAAACCTGTCAAATATGTAACTTAACTTACTGAAGCCCTACCTACCAAGAGGCACTTAAGTGGATGCTTAAAATTAAGCATGTGATTTAATCCTGCCTCATACAGTTCTTAAACGCAGGCATAAGTCTCACTGGAGTCAAGGCAAGCACATTAAAGCTAAGTGTGTGCTAAGCACTTAGTTAAATCAAGGCCTAACTCTGGTTATTTTTATATTCCTTTCTAATTCTGAAAAACAACAAGTATGCTACAAGAGGCATCTCAACTTCTGCCCCCATTAAATAAGTTAAAAAATCATGAATCCTAAAGCAATTGCATTGCCATCATACTACTTTTCTTTTATGATTAATCCAGAGTTTGATATGTCTTTCTATAGGATTAATATCTTAACAGCAAGGTAATAGGTAGTGTGACATTTAATCTCTTTGATTAAATTCCATACTAAAAATGTCCCATAAATAAAAGAAACAATTGAGGCAATCATAAATTACCTTCATTGTTGCAAAGTGATGGATTTAGTGGTTACAGAGGGTAAAATCTCATGAGCTCATTAGAAGCTATAAGGTTTTTTTCTTTCCACAGCCCTAAAAGACATTGTGGCCTAAGGCAGGTTTTTTCACATTGCTTTCATTTAATCAGTTGAAACCTTAAGACGAAATAGGAGAGGTTTCATACATGTATCCATTTCATTTTCTAGTAGAGATCACCAGATCCAAATAGGATTTTCTGTCTCCTGCAGCCTCAGTACTGTGTGCCTAATGAGAGGGGGTGTATTTTTGAATTAATAGCCAGAATCAAAAAATCTGAGTCTGCTTTTCAACTCTGGCACTGACCTCCACTGTGATCTTGGGCAAGTCACAGAAGGCCAAGTGTTCAAGAGCTCAGTATCACCCACCAGAGTCAGATCAAAATGTATCAGCCATCCACACTGCCAAAATTAACATGGTTTGGATAAAGCCCAGCAACTCCTCTTTTGAGTATTTGCCTAAAAGCATCACAAAGGAGATGCTTATCTGAATCTCTGAAAATCCACACTAAGGTAGAGGTTCCAAAACTTTCAAGGCTCCACTGCATTACTTAAATGCACCTGGAGGATTCATTCCTCCCTTTCCAAAATTAGCAAAAGGTTGTACCCAACCAGAAGGGCTTCACTTAGCATAATCACTTTCCTGTTCCATTAGAAACTTTCTACTACAAATGCTAAGACAGCTTTTACCTTTCTGCTAGACAGAAAGTCAAAAAAAGTCAAGTGGCAAGGGCAGTAAAGTGAACAAGACTTACATCCAAGTTGCTGGGGTTTCAAGGACTCTCATAAGAACTTTGCTAGCTTCTGAAATCTGAACTGTCATGAGACGAAACCCATCCTCCAACACGAACCAGAGAGATGCACAGGCTGCACTGTGCCTCTGTTGAGCTGCAAGATTAGGTATGGACAAGAGGTTTCTATACTGTCTCACAGTGCTGCTAAAGAAAAAAAGAATTAAAATGGGATTAAGGATTCAAATGAAAGGCTTTCTGTTAAGATGTGTTTTTAATATAAAAGGCTGACAGCAGAGAAGTCCCCCATGGTGCAATTTGTAGGATCTTATAAGAGTTTAGCAAGATTAAGTTAATGTAAATTACTTGAGGAGTATCTGTGTAACCCAAAATGAGATTGGTTTTGCTGCACATTTCAACAGATGAAATTCTGCATTTCAGAGTTAACTCTCATTCAAGGACCCATGAAAACAGCACAGCTGGCAGTGCTGGGAGTTACTGTGGCAAGCCTTAGTGGCCCATGGCCACTAAGGGTGGGCCACGAGTGGTTTTGCTGTAGGTCTTTGTCATCAGCAGAGAGCAGGAAACTACTAATTCAGCCTCAAAAACTAAAAACCCCACAAAACAAGAAAAACAAAACCCTGTTTATACTGAACAAGTAATTTCTCATTACTATCTCAAGAGCTGCCTACAGTCAATGTCCCTTAAATTGTGGGAGGCTTGTTTTAGCAAAGATTCATGGAAGGCAGAAGCTGGCTGACAGGCCCTGATAAATCAATCAGATCTTGGATTGCTTTTTAAAAACTTCAGCCTGTTTTTCTGAAATCTGTTATTAAGCATGCCCTGTTCTGACCAATTCCTTTCTCAATGACCTCCAATATTGTTTTGTTGGAGAAGCTATAAAAGGAGAATGGGCTTAGGGCCAGGCACCCTTAAAAATGCCTTGCTATAGCAGATGGCAGAGACTCCAGACAGTATAAGAGTGTCCCAGGATTGCAGGAGATTTAATAATGCTTTGGGTTAGCAGGGAATGCATCCCAAAATGTCCAAAAAGAGAGGAAAACCATGACTTAGCATGTCTGTGCTTTGGGGGGTTTTGTCTTTCTTTTCTTTTTGTACCACCATACTGCAATTTCTTGATCACAGATTGGGCCAGTGCAATCCTGGATTGCTGTAAAAATCTTACAGTGAGCCTCCAGACATGTGGGTTCTTCATAAGCCTTCCCCAACACTTCTCTTCCATCACTCATACTGGTCTGAGAGTTGGGCTATAGTTGGGGATGATGTTTTGCATTCCATATCAGAATTTTTTTTAGATTTTCATGCCAAAAAACAAACACTTTTCACTATGATTGAATTTGATTCAAAACTCAATTGTCCATAGGGAGGGGAAATTCAGATTTTTCCCACCTCCTTTGTTATTAGGCTGATTGTGCTCCAGGCAAGAACTAATAGGATTTAGAGGGAACTGATAGCTACCAGGGCAATTTCAGAAGTTTGTGACATGACCTGAAGAATTGATTGATTTGCACTATCCCTTGACAAGGAAGGTATGTCATGTACAAGGAACGAAGCAGCAAGGCATCTGAGGTCAATTGACCAGTGATCCCACAGTGCAGAGATGGGGTGCAGAGCAAATGAAGCAGTTCCTTCAATAACTGGAAATCAGCCCTGCTTTCTTTGAAGCTGAGGGAATTGTTTTCAATGTGATTTATATAATAAAGCAAATACCCATCTCAGGTAGCTGAGTGCAGTTGCTCAATTCAGACCAAAGTAAAACATCTCTGACTGCTTAAATATTTGATTGGGAGATAACAGTTTAGAATTGAGAGAGTTTAAACAGAAAAATTTTGATACAACTAAGTCTCGATGATTGTTGTTGTTGTTTTCAATTTGCATTTGTTCTAGTTCCATTTTTCCAAAAAGACCACTTCACCCTTTGCTGCTAATCACAGATTAGCTCTAAATGTAGTCCTTGCAGCAAACAGTTTTCCTCTTCCATTATTCACTTTCACTCTCCCTGGGTACCTTTTCATCTTCATGCCATATGTGTCCAGCTTTATGCCCACATGCATTTTAACAAGTGAATTTCCAAAGTTTGTGTGGATGAGTATTTACAGGAGCTTCATTGTTTGCCTTCACTCTTTGTACATCTATGAGCCTGGGGTAGGTATTTCTTCCTGTAACATATTTCACTCAAGAAAACTGGCATAGTGATAAGGACTATCACTAAGGTCACCCTAAAACAGAGGGTTAGTACTTTATCAGGTAGACTCTAAATTTTTATTCATATCTAGGATTGATTTATAGGTTATTCTCTGGAGGATTTTAGGGGGTTTTTTTCCCTTCCCTTAAATACTGCAAAATGTATCCCGGGTTGGCTTGAAGAGCTGTTCAAAGGATCACCCTGCACATTTATTTGATTTTTCTTCTAGAAGCCCATAATTTAGTTTTATCAGATATAGAAAATGAGCTGTAAAACAGAGATCAAAACAGGGAGCTGTGGAATTGCTGGCAGTGTCCTGCTTGAGCAGGAGGTTTGAAGAACGGGTGAAAGCTGCAGCTCTGCAGCCTCATACGTCGGGCAACAGCTAAGCAGAATGAGAATTCAAAAGAGGGATTGAGCTAGGAAGAAAAGGGATTTACTGGATGTATTTCAGTGGTCCAGGATATAGGATTTGATGGCAGCCTAGGATCGACCCCAGCAGTGTAGACAGCCTTGAAGACAAACACAGTGTTTCTGTCATGTATTTGCAAATACCCTGGAGCAGTAGGCTCCAGTCACAGCCAGAGGATTTTTTAAGGGTTGACAATACATATTGATAATACTTGGCATTTACCTGCCAAGTTGAGAATTACTGATGCTGGAATCTTTGTTTAGTTAAGGAGGGAACAGAAGTAACACAATCTGATTTCCCCAGCCATTTACACCTTCACAATGCAGCCTAAGCTTCTAAAGCTCCTGGTCCCATCGCTGTGTAGGCTTTCTTTAAACTATCAAGTTCGTATGATAAATAGGTTTGAGGAAATCTCTTCATTTCAGTGGATCCCTTGAGCAAAAAAAATAGGGCTGTATATATGAAATAAAGTATTAATTCTGAATTATTTACTCAGCTCCACTTACTTGGTCTCATTTCCTTCTTTTTTACTTAAACTAGATCATTCATCTTCCCTTCCTTAAAGATATTTCAAAGGCTTTTTAATCACTTTGCACATATCAAATGCTGTTGCATACCACCATCATACCTCTGTTTGGGATGCCTATAAATAATATTATATTAATTGAAGTAAATAAACCTCATTAGCTTTATTAACTGCATCAGTCACAGTTAATAATATTAATGAAACCTATTTTAGCATCACTGTCAGGGATTTAGGACTAATTGATCTCAATATTAACTTTTGTGAAATTACTATCCTCTTCAAATTTATCCCTCAGTACTATCAGATTTTAGGTGAGGCCAACATTTTCCTATGAGATTTTGAAACATAAATTTGATTAAATGCATTGATTTTGCAGGCATTTTGAAAGGTTTTGAATTTGATAGCAAAAGGGCCCAAGAATTATAAAATGAGGAGGACTGGAAATTGAAAGGGAAACTACTCAGAATCAAAGTTGTTTTCTTCACTTGCTCCACTCCACCTTCTATGAGACAGAGGTGTCACCTGAGCAGCGATGTCCCAAATCCCAAAGAGGATCCCAATCCCAAGAGCCAAATCTGGCACAGAGATATTGCCTTAGACACACCAAGGCACTCCAATGGTCTCCAATGCCCGTGGACTTTACCTCCCTATTCCCTGCCAGGCTGTCTTGAATACATTTATGCACTTGGATCTCTGTATCTGGGGAGCTGCAGGAGGGTGTTAGCAGGATAATGTATAAATATATAGGCTGCATTCAAACAATTTTATTTAGCAGATTGCACAGGTCTGACACGACACTGTTAATTCTATATAGAGCCACAGAAAAGATGATTTTATTTTCATTAAAAATGTTGTTCCTTTTTTTGGTGAAATATTGACAAAACCAATGCATTACATTTCCAGAGAATTTTAAAATTTAAAGCAACACCTCTAATGTTACACTAATACTATTTTCTACTTTTGATGCTATTTTTTCCCATATATCTCCCATTCTGTTTTCTGGTATGGATTAGAATTGGCAGTATCTAAAGTACCATGAAAAATATGTCTTCCAGTAAATCTTTGCAGTTGAAAGTAGGAATAAGCAGTGATAGAAAAGACCCAGTTTTGAAGTCAGACTTGATAAGTATCTATTCACATTAATACATACCAGCCTTCTGAATGAGGTACCCAAATCTTTCTCAAGCCAAACAGTCTTTTCTGAGAGTTTTTCCCATTCCCACAGCATGAAAACAGATCAGTTGCTCATTTCAAAAGTGCTGTTCCTAAATAAACATATATTCTGTATTTCAGTCTCCATTTATAAAATGTTAAATGTCTATGTTAAGCTGAGGTCAATCAGTTTGAATTTTTTAAGAACCAAAGCCTGAATCATCTCCAGTGTGGCATTCCCTCAGTCAAGCAGCCTTAAATCCCTTTCCCAATCCTCATGCTTAGCAAATAAGGTATTTTTATTCCTACATAATTACCAGGCAGAAAGATTCAGGAAAAAAGGTGGGGGAAAGATACTTTAGAGCTCTAGCCAGTGAATTGTCTGAGCCCTTCCATCAGCTCCCTTTAACAGTTCTGTGGTTAACTTCCCAGGTTTCTTTCCGTGACTAATGCTAGATATTAGTTTAATGGGTCATAGTTACTGGTTGGATCATAAATACAGAAATCCCACCACTGAAGCTTTAAAAACCCCCTTAGCTATTCAAGAGGAAAGCAAAACTCAGCACAGCAACCCAATATAGTATGCAAATGTTGGCTTTCCCTTGCCAAGAGAACCCTTCCTGACCTTGCTGCACTTCCCCTATGTGAGAAGGGTGGTTATTTCCTCCAGAAATCCAGATGTTATAATATCTTAAGCCAAATTCTATTTCTCTTTTCTTTGAGAGATGAAGGCTGAGGCTATGAGTGCAGGTCACTGGAATGACCTAGAATTTGTTTAGAATTATGAAGATCATCACTTTTGCCAGGTGTCAGTGGCATTTCTGTTCTAGGGCAGTCTGGCACAACTTCATTACTGCAGTGCTTTATTAAAGTCTTTGAGGGGTAACTAAGGAGCTATTTACATTGACCTTTACAACACTGGCCTGGGGCTCAGAACAACATGGCAATATTCATTGCCACTACAGCTCTGCAGAGATATTTCACACTGTAGGAGGTGGCAAGGAGGCAGATTGTTACAGCAATGGCCTGATAGTTTTCCAGGCCCAACGACTCAGAGATTCAATGTGCACCAGTGGCTGGGGCTGTTTTCAGTCCTACTTGTACCCCTTGCTCCTGCTCTGCATGGGAGCTGGACTGCCACATGCTGAAATGGAGACACCTGCTCATTTGAGGTTTTAAGACTGACACAGCAGACCTTTGCCACATCTCACCATCTCCAGGACTGCATTTTACTTTGATTTGTAACTTTCAGGTTGCATTTGATCACATTTTCACAGCTTTTCTTTTGAGCTAAAAAGAATGAACTTTAAAAATAAGTGAATACTGAAGCTCACTGGGCTCAAGAGTGGGCTCTTTAAAACAAAAGACTCAAAATCCAGAATGTGAGTAGTACCAGCTGAGCTGGATCACTAATGCTGTTTTTCTCCCACTATAGATTTGCTCAGGAACATTCATTGTTCAGCTACTTGCATCTGAGTTCCACCTTCAAGGAAATATGAATCTCTTGATGAAATGTCATTTCCAGGGACAGGTCCCCAGTCTGGCATGTGTCAAGAAGGACATACAGAATGTGTATATTTTTACCATGTTTACTCTTCTCAGGACTTTCTGTGAAGGAAAAAAATGCTTGCCTTTCCTTCCAAAATCCTTGCCTTTCAGTCATGTATAGACACACATTAGAGGGATACTGTGTAAAAGAAGCATGATATCCATTTCTTGTAACTTAATTTAAAGCTTTCTTATCAACACAGAGTTTCAGGATGTTTTCCCATTTCAGAATCTGAGCCAGCCTTATTAGCTTTCAGACAGGTTCAGATGAATTTTCATCCTGTTTAATAGAATGAAAACCTGAACTCAAAATTAGTTCATTGTATTTTGGATGAAGCAAATTTCAGATTCAGGATGAAGCCACAAGTCCAATACAGCTTGACAAAGATTTATCATTTTAACAGAAATGTAAGAGTAAAAGAACTTCCTGGATGACAAAGTTTAGCCCCCTGCTAATACCTGCATGATATAATCCCTTAAAAAAAAGAAAAGAGGGGATTACTTTTAAATGGACTTTTATTCTTAAAAATAGATTGATACTTGAAAAAGGAAAAGACAAAGTTTTTCAGTCCTGGCACATACAGGTAGACAAGCCTTAAAACAGCCAAACACACAGTGGTCTTCTATGTGAAATCAAGGTCACTGAAGAATTTAAGGAGTGCTGGATGAGAGGATCAGTCGCATGCCCAGCAGCAGCAGATTGGAACTTCTGCTCTCTTTTGTTCTAACTGGAGAGGAATACAGGCAATGGCATAGGAAAAGACTGTCTGCAGTGATAAAGCATCCTGTAAACCTTGTAATTCTGTGCCTCCTGTGAAGTATGCCAGAACTGCAGCAGAAGCAGCACCATCCAGAACTGACTGACACTTTGCCAGGGAAAGGCGCAAGCGCAGGAATGAAAGGGTTGCCATCCTCTCCTCACAGCTCAAATGTCACACAGAGATAAAGGTTACCATGAGTAACAAGTCTCATTTCCCACGGAGAGAGCATGCAGCACCACGGCTCTTCACATATGGAAAGTGGTAGTGGAGCAGTGAGCTGGGTACACACACAGGCTTCGAGATTAGCAGCAACAACAGAGCTGACTTCCCTGCTGTCACAGTGCCAGCTGCAGAAGTTTCATGCTGTTACTTACTGATCTCTCAGTAAATCTTCAGAAATGTGGAAGGAAAACTACACTCTGAAAAATTATGCATGCTACAAAGAGGAACCCTTGCTGTGTCACTTCTGAGTGCTTTGAAAATGCAAAATAGTAGGCTATAGGATCAAAAATAGTATTGGCTTTTCTTGGGGGCTAGGAGAGCTTCTGAAGTCATAAGGTCATCAGAGCTCCTGTTTTCTTCAGAATTTGCCTCAATCCCTTGTATATCCACCTAATTAGACTGAAATTATCAAGGAGCCATTGATTTTGAATCCCAGTTTGGCTTCCTGATGGAAGATGAGTCCTTCACAAAAATTAAAGTATGAAGAAGGAGAATAGTCTTCATTAAATGTTTAGAAGCTTCTGGGAATGGATTGTTACACTAGGCAGAACAAACAATCCTGCATTTTACTTCGTATTAAATATTTCACCTTGAGCATCTTATAATAATTGATACCTTGCTAACAATTAGCCAGCAAGGCCCTCTTTGATGTGTAGAACTTGTCTCTAAGAAGTCAGGAACATTGAAGGTGATTTGATCATTTTAGAATTAGTGGGGAGGTAGGTGAAATTACTCTTCACGTGTTGTTGCTTGATGCCCAGATATAACTCTAGTTGATGACAGATGCCCTCTGCCCGTGCTCTCCACAAGTAAAAAAAAAAAAAATTCATGAGTAAAAGCAAGAGCATTTCAAGACTTCCTTGTTGAATGTTCTACATCTCTTGCTAGTTATTTTGCAGTTACTAATTTTCCTCACAGTAAATACTCTTGGGCTTTTGTTCTATGCTGGGAACAGAGTTGATATTTCAGGGATGTTTGTGTTCTAGCTGAACAGCACTTGCACAAAGTCAAAGCCTTTTCTGCTCCACACCCCAATGCACCAGTGAGAAGGCTGAGGATGCACAAGAAGTTGGGAGGGGACAGCCAGGACAGCTGATCCCAGCTGACCACGGGGATATCCCATCCCATATGGCATCATGCTCAGCACATGGAGCTGGGGGAAGAAGGACAGGGAGAGGTCCAGGGTGATAGAATTTGTGTTCTCAAGTCATCATTACGTGTGATGGAGCCTGGTTGTCCTGGAGATGGCTAAACACCTCCCCGCCCACAGGAAGTGGTGTATGAATTCCTTGGTTTGGTGTGCTTGCGTGTGTGGCTTTTCTTTACCTATTAAGCTGTCTTTGCTTCGACCCTGGAGTTTCCTCACTTTTATTCTTCCAGTTCTGTCCTCCACCCCATGGAAGAACAAAGAGACAGGGCCAAGAAAGGCAGCAAGATGCAGATTGCATTTCTTTCAAGACCCTAACACATCTCCCAGTACACCCTGCTGATCAGGTGGCAGAAGCTCAGAGAGGGTGGTGCTTAATTGCTGACAGGGGTTAAACCATGACAAATACCTGCACTTCTCTCCCTTCTTCTTTCTGTCCTTTTGTCTGTCTACCTATTAATAGACTGACAGGATTAGTGTAATGCTTGATTGACTGCTTGTTGTCAATCAAGCCTCTCTGCCTTAACAACCAGTCATTTGGATAGCAAATTCTCTCATAAATAGGAAGTGTAATGGATGGAGGGCTCAGTTTAGTCTCCCAAGATTTGTCCTTATAAAAGAGGGGATCAAATTGCTTCTGATTTTTATTTTTTTAATCAAGAACATCCCTGTTGGCCACTTGTGATGTGCAGTACACAGCAGCCGATGCTCCCCACCTCTCCAACAGGCTTTGCAGTATTCTTCCTTTCCCAGTTAGGGAGATTGGAATTCTTTCTGGTTTTCGCTAGTCTTATCCCCTCAGCAGCCTAATTAACTGTGCAGCAGGGGAGGGGGAGCAGGTTTCTCTCCCTGCCTTTGCTGCTCCGCAGGATTCGTGTGCGCCTTGTGCCACCGCGCGGTGCTGCTGCCGCACTGCCACCTGCATCCTCGGCACCTGCCCCGAGCCCGCCCGGCCGCACCGACAATCGGATAATCCCCCACCAAGGCTGCCTCCGAGCCTGCCTTCCTCCCTGAGAGCGGCTGCTGCTCCAAGGCTTCCCACAGAGCATTATAAACTCCTACGGAGAAATTAGTGAGTGGCCAAGGAAGAAGGTGATGGATTCTGCTTAAAGGAGGACTAATGCCTGTCCTGACCCCCAGAAAAAGCAAAATGGGGATTAATTTTTGTTCTGTAGAGCTTTCTTCACTAAGATTTGGGAAAGATACAAGGAAACAGTATTGGGTTTTAAGCATTCTTTACACTATCAAGTGATCAGCCCTTGTCAGACCCACTGCCAACATCAGGGATGTAGGACACACAGCTGCCTCCTGCACTCTGCCTTTGCTGGCTTGTGCTACATTCTGAACAACTTTTTCTAATGCTTCTTGTGCTGTAAGTAATGGCAACATTACTGAGGTTAGAGACTGTAGAAAACGTGTCTAATAGCACTCTAGTATATTTTCTAAATTGCATTATGTTTTCCAGTAGGTTCTGACAGAGAATAATCTGTCTCATTATCCTGATTTTCTGTAGCATCAAAGTTTGTGGGACTGCAAGTATCTCTACCATTCTTTCCTTCAGTTTGAATTTGTTTGACACAGTGGAAGTTTCAAAGACCCGAAATTCCCATACATTTTGCAAAAATAAGAAAAGATCAGAGAGACTTTAGTAGAGCTTTTACCCAGAATAGAGAGAGGAGCATAAACTGACCCTTGATTAGACACAAAGTATGCACTTGGGAGAGCAGCTGGAAGACATAAGTCCACAGAATCACAGTCTCCTTTTGATGTGCAACTTGCAAAATGACATGTTATTCTCCCCTATGCATGCAGAGACAAAGCAACATGAAGTGAACATCACAACTGGTTCTCACACGGCTGCAGTTTCCTAATGAGTCATTTTATAAGGTCATGGCAATACTCTGAAATTGTTAAAATGGCATCTGGGCTGCCTTTTGATCTAGAGGATTCCATTATCATTCCTTTTTTACAGTTTATTGTAGCAAGAAAGCACAGAGTCTGAAAATCTATAATCCAATATTTGTTTCTCAGGAATATTTATATTCTTATAAATATACAAAGAGAGAACTCTTCCAGATAAATAATTTGTACTATAAAATTATTTCATGTAAAGCCAAATAGAGATATCCATGTTCCTAATGAAGTACAGTCTTCTGAGTTGCTACAGTAAAGCCAAAAAACCAATTGTAGAATAAAAATTCCTATTACCTCTAGGTAGTAGGGGAATCTTTAAATCAATTCAGAAGAATGTTCCAAAAAAAGGGCATGAACAAAACCACACACCAGAAAGAGGTGAAATATTGCCAGAAGATGGAAAAGCTGTATCAAATCATTCTGCACTGCTTTGATTACTCTTTTTTTATATTCAGCTCGTTTGAATCATAGGTTGAGACCCATGGTATAACAGGAAGAACGTGCCCATGCTAAATGCAAGCCAAACAAAGTTACACCCATACAGCTGTACCTGTGCTCCCTGGCTCCTTTCAACTCTTCCTTCATGCACTAATTGTCCCCATGAAGTTTTTCTTAGGGTCTCTGTTCTCTCTATTTTTTCCAAGTGATGAGAGGCTCAGGAGTCCATGACAAATAGCAATTCAGTCAAATCTATCTTAACAACTTTCACTTTTGGCTTTACTTCACCTTCTCAGTTTCATCTGCCTTTGCCTCCCTGAAACAGTGCAGTTTAACTTGAAGATTTTTTCTTACTATTAATACAATGTCTCATTAGATTAATCTCTGCTTAAAATTCATGTCCTTCTCTCTCACCTCTGAGATACAACCCCTGAAAAGCAGCCTTCTCTGGTGTGTATTTACTGGCTGTTGAAGGTCACTTTCTGAAAAACCCATTTCCTTCCCCAAAAGTCTGAAGATTCAGGATGGATGGATGGATGATAATCCATACTATCCTGTCCTCTTCCTTTATAGCTTGTTGTTTTAGATTGGAGGGTTTGGGGGTCTTTTTTTCCATCGAAGGAGATTTAGAAATGCTTGCAGGAATTCACTGTTTGTTATTTAAATTGTCTGAGCCACTGTCTTGATAAAGCAGCTGTGCTCTGAAAATGATGACATTTCTACCCCCCTGGGCTAGAAAAGGAAACTTCTGTCCAGGCTACAAAGAGCTCTAGTGACATTAAAAGAGATTTTCATGAAGTGAAATGCAAACACCATTAAAAGCTGTAATTTTTGCTCTTAAGAAATTATGCATATTTAACCAGATGTCTTTGAACTCATGCCACCTACGTAAAAAACAAACAGCTTTTTTGAGAATTTGAGGATTATTTTACATGAGAATTTAATTTGTTTAAAAGGAAATGAATATGGATGAGGATATTTGAATAGGTTCAGTGTGTTTGTCAGTCACAATTGCCAAGCTGGGACTAATCTTGGTGATTAGTAAGGGTAGTGATAAAAAATATGCTTGTACCCAATGTGCCTACTGATTGGCAGTTTATTGCTCTTAGAGGACCAGATGTCAAAAGCCATATGCTAATATTCAGCACAGAACAATCCTCTGGTTTACGCTTTAAAATGCACCATCATCATATGTCAATATTCAGCACAGAACAATCCTCTGGTTTATGCTGTAAAATGCAACGTGGCTGTCACTGCAGAGCAGGGAGTGAGCAGCAGCCCTGAAAGACAAGAGCCCTTTCAGGCAGGAGGAGCATTTGCTGCAGCAGTTGGCAGAGGGGAAGCGGGGGCTGCTCCAGGCTCTGCTGCTGACTCCTGGCATCTCCCGGCGACCATCAGGGAAGGGGACAGGAAATATTTTACCTAAACTGCACTTCATGCTTATTTAAAATAGGAATTATTTTCTCTTTATTTAAAATAGGAATTATTTTCTCTTTACACAGCAGCTGGCATAGTGTGGTTCTGCCTCATTACTAGAGGTGCAGCAATGGAGTTACTAAATCAGAATTAAAAAGTGTGTTATGTGAGAAGTGCATTAAAAAGAAAAAAACAAAACCTTTGGATATCAATGACTTAAAATGTCTTGTGTTTATATGGGATTTGAGTTCATGATCTTCCTGAGCAGGGGAAGTTTATATTTTACTGGAATTATGAATTTTGAATACAGAATTAACAATGAAAAAATAAAAAAAAACCCCAACCTCTATTAACTGATTTCTTCAAAGAAAAAAGTGCAAGCAAAAGCAAGAAGAAAAAGAAAGCACGGAGGGGAAAAAATACCCTTGAAGCACTTCACTTACATAAAAACAAAGCCATCTTCTGCCTGCAGTTAAACCTTCCAGCCCTAAAAATCAAAGTGATACAAGGTTTGACTGAAGGCAGTACTGGGATATGTTTATTCTGGTACAATTTTCCATATGACAAATATATTAACCATAAAAATTACAGTTAATGTGAGCCATCAGCATTTGCTTTCCACCCAATCAAACCAAAGGGACAGCAATGGGCAGGTCTCTCTCAGGACAAACTAAGCTCTAGAAATGCAGAGAACCAAGATTTCCAGCCTCTGCCAGCAATAAGCAAACCCACCAAGCTGTTATTAAAGGCAATGGTGATCTGCAACACACTGCTGCAATTTCCTTGGGATTATTCTGAAGTTTAAATTCCTTCTGCGTTTTGATACTTGCTGCCGAAAAATCCGAAGATCAGTTGAGTTGAACAGCATTCCCAGTAGCTGGTCTTACAGGTTGTTAGCCTCATTTTACATCCCATTCTCTTGTAGAGAGACTGAAATGAGCACAGTTTTGTACCTACATAGTTCCATCTCCAAATGCATCTACAGCCACTGCCTAAGCGGAAAGTGTCTCTTTGAAACATCTCCATTCCAGGCTGTATTTTGATGCAAGATGAGAATTAAAAAAGCCTTACAAAAAAAGATCACTTGAGTTCTTTTCTTTAAGGAGAATGCTTGGGTTTCAGTGTGTTGGAGCCAGAGTTTCAAACTTTTTGGAAAGTTGGTCTGGAGTACATTTAAATTGGAGAAAATACTTGGTGATAGTCCTGTTCCTGTACAGCTGTATTGCACCTGGCATGAGTTTCTCCTTCATTCTGGGCTGTGGAGAGCTCTGTCTCATTCTAAAGGAGAACTGACAATATGCCCTTGGTGAAGGATATATTAATCCAGTTCTCATGCTATTCCAGTCTTTTTTTTTTTTCCTCAAAGAAGCAATATAGTGAGGTCGTATGCTTCTCCATAATGATCATCTCATTTTCACCATTTAATGAAATTCTTTACACGAGTTGTGTAATCCCACACTAATTAAAGAGGGCTTAAACGACCATTACATCTCCGTTAACATCACCTTGTGTTCCTCTTGGAAGGTGTCATACACAGGGAGGAACAGGAAGGAGCTTGATGGGGGTAAATGAGCTTCTAGAGGCAAAAGGTCCTGGGTATCTGTAGAAGACAATGTTTGAGGGCAACATATGCGTTACATGCTCTGTAGTCTGTAGACTGTGCTTATCTTGTTATTCCCTCTTTGTCTGTAGCTTTGCTGGGAGAGGATCTTGGCAGGACATGCTGGAAGGTCCTGAGCTTCAGAGGATGCCATTGGATTAGGAGGTATTAATCACTGTTACAGTGTTATTGGGATTGTGATGGCTGAGGTGAGAAAAAGAGACTTAAAATGGCATCTTCAGAGAGTGCACATACTCCTGCACAAGTAAGTTCAAAAAAGTTGTGGACTCTGTGACCAGGGAATGATGCTCAGGAGGTTTTTACAGAACTGTGAACCAGAGCTGGTTTGGAGCTGCCAGGTGGGAAATGCAGGCAGAGTTGGCATGCAAAACCTGAGCCCCGAATTATTGATGTGCCCTGTAACACCTTAGTTTTAATGTACTTCTTGAGAGCTGGTTTAATATTTCACTAAGGCTTTGACAAGGTGAAGCTTCAGTAAATTTCAGAAAGACTCATCTGCTGTCTCAGTCTGGTGAGCAGAATGTGCTCTGAGATGCTCCGATGATTTGTAAAACCTAATCTTGGGCTGTCTGAATTTTCCCAGTGTTTTTCAGTCTGATAGTTTTATTAACTGCTTTTCTAGTACTGTATTATAAATCCATTAATTTATGTGGTTCTGGCTGTAATACTGACTTGGTGAGTGGTGTTCTACAGTCCTGGATTTTAAGAATAGTAGTTTAAGAGTTTATTGAAAAGACCAAAAAAACTACAAAAGTGGTTTGTTTATGGGCAACCAAACTATTGTAAGGGATGTAGACTAAAAAAAGGTTTTTTTTCAATAAGTAGAATCACTTGTAGTTTGTTTTTTGTTTCACAAAGGGGGAGAAAAATCAACCAGGGTGAAACTTCATGATGGTTTCCCTGTCACATAAACAAGAAATGCTGAAGCTTTCTCCTATGTCCCTTAACAATATTATTTATGGTTAGGATGAGCTCTACATAGACACAGGTATTTTTCTCATGTACTTTGGTAAGGTGATCAAAATCAATGACTTAAAATGTCCAGAGCATGGCATCTCAGGAGAGCCCTGTCCTTGAAAGTGGTTTACAAAGTCACTTACAATCTTGCTGTGAATCATAATTGATTAGCTGCTTTAAACACCAAAATATTTATAAGAATCCAGCTGAAAATCATGAACTGTCAAGATCTAAAGGGCTGAGGGACTTCTGAATTGTCTACTATTAGATTTGATTAAATTTTTTAAGAGGTAGGAATACAGGGAACCATAACTGCACACAGATAATTATCTCTAGGGACGTTAATTAATTTCTGCCTGCTAAAAATCGCTTGACTTAGGACTCGACAAAGACGAAACTTTCCTTTCCTTTGTTACAATACCATATATTCTGCAGCATTAGCACTAATATAATAGACATGTTGCATTTTTTCAGCATATACTCTAGGAGGTCATGTAATTTTAAAGTTTCTAATTACTCCAAACTTAATGATTCTGGGAAGAAAAATCCTTCAAGTTTGATTCACTGAGTCTTACCAAGTAATGCAGACACTACAAGTCACAGTCTTCTAAGCCCTTAATTTACAATTCTTTTGAAGCACACATTTTATGTCTGAGTCACCTTGCTAGCAAGTGCATTGGGGGAGGGAGGACGGTGCTCTCAGGGGGGTCATTCAGGCTCTGTTTGTTAAGCTGACTTAGAATGACCCTGCTATGGCTGAGACTTTCAATATTTATTTGAAACCCCATTATTTATTCTGGTTCAATTCCCACCATACCCAGAGCCTTTGAACTTCTTAGTAGTTCATAACAAGGCTGATGTGTCCCTTTGGGGAGCCCAAAGGAGATCACTTTTTCAGTGCAGCTGGGGAATCCTTCTTTCTGGAAGGGGCTCTGGGTAGGACACCACCTCCAGGTGCTCCAGATGTGCCCTTGGCTGTGTTGAGCTGCCCTGAAACACAGGCAGTGAGTGAGTGGAGACAAATGACTCTGGGCAGGGAGGATGCTCAGATTTGTGTGCTTTCACAATCTGGCTTTTGCAACTGAAAACAGCATTCTGATGTCCTGAGGGATGCCTACCCAGGGTAAAACTGAGTATAAGCCTGCATATTGCTAGACTTGCCTCTTGAAAGGGTTGATCTGAAAAATCAATGCAGGCTGGATGGGATGTGGTCTCATCATTTTCCTGACAACCTGGTGGAATTTCACCTGAAGGATTTATTTCCTGATCTTGACATCATTCCTTGTGGGGTCTTTTGAAAAGCAGCTGTCATCTTGGCCTATTTTGTGTCTTCTTTTCATCTCAGGGGAGAAGCAGATGGGAGTTTGGGGCTTCTCTTTTTAGATATAGTATGTTAAGAGCATAATAGCTTCTGGAGCCAAGAGTGGCACTTAGCCAGGCCAGAGGATAAAACATTTTGTTTGCCCCATATGTGGCCCAAGTACTAAGCTTTAAGGAATGTCCAACAGCCCAAAGTATGGGTCAATGATGAGTTTGTGTTCTGTAAGACAGGTGTGATGAGATGTTCCAGCTGCAAATAAGTGCTGTGTGTAAAAGGAAGTGGCTTCTGTAGGTGGCTCTTCAGTGTTTACTTTTCCCCAGGTCCCTTGGCAAACCTGGCAGCACTTCAGCCCCTCTCTTCTTCTGCTTATTTAGATCCAAATATGTCAGAAACCCAAACCCTTTCTTTTATCTTCTTTTGCTGAATTTATCATTTAGCCCCATAATCTGTGTATCCTAATTGTAACTCCTGTTTTTTTTTAAACTGGAGGAAGGAAGACACAATTTATCAGCTCATTCATTTTGATTTCCCAAGTATTACTGTAGATAATATTCTCCCAATCATAGTTCTTTGAGGCTAAAGAAGTTAGAAGCATAGAAATATCACTAGAGCTCAACTGAATTTCTTGTGCTAAAATAGCCCCATGCTCCTGCAGGGCACTGTGAATCACTACACTTGCAGCTTTAATTTATAAGTACTTTTTTTGTCTCTCAATCTCTACAAAGCTGTTTCTAAGCCAATTCATGCAACTTTTGGACAGTCCAAATTGATCCCAGACTCAGAGCAGTCCTGAAATCCTTTACAAGTCCCCTTGACATCTGCTGTTCCCAAAACGGCTGGAGAGGCCATCTGTCAATTTTAAGCCTACAAATGCCAAGTAGCCAGGAATAAAACAAACAGGAGAAGGCTGCAAACTCTTCCCAGCTGAATCTGTCATCTGAGCGAAAAAAGGCCTTTTCCTGCTTATCTCATCTGTGTTCTGCCACCATTGGAGCCCCTGGTCTCCCTGTTCTCCTGGTTCTTCTGCCTCTCACTGTCCCAGGTGTGCTCACGACAGAGCTGCCTACTCCTAGATTCTTCTCCTCTAGTAAGGGCACAACAAGGAACAGAGTAGACAAGGGATTAAATCTTAATGCTTTCTGATGCCAGGGCTTTCTCTAGCTCCACTTAGGCTGTTTCATGCTGGTCGTGTGGAAAGTGCTTGAACATGAAGCACTCGCACATTAGGTGGTGCTAAACTCCAATAAATGTGGGCAAAGTGATTTCTGGAGCTATTCCCCATCTCTTGCTGCCACTTGCCAAGGCTCTGCACTCACCTTTGTGCTCTAAATGCTGCCCTGCACAGAAGTAATCTCCAGTTCAGAAGCTTGCCAGTTTGCTGCTAAACTTGCCATGAAATAATTCAAGATTAAAAGTTTCCTGAGTACTTCCCCCACCCCCAAAATTACACCAAATATTAACAAGCTTAGAAGCCTGAATTTAGTGGTTTGGGACTTTTCTGCTCCTAGCAACATATCTGTTGCATTTGAGGGGCAACATAATAGTGAATCTGCAGTTGGGTATCTGGTAGAACTTGAGACACTCAGCAGGCCATGAGGAGAGAAGGATGTCTGTGGTCTTCCCTGTACACTGCTGAGCACAATTTTTTCATTCTCTGCACACACCTCCAGCCTGCATGAAAGGTCATGGGATGCAGTGAGAGTTGGCATGGAGTACATGGAACTTGTATGAGACACCTGTCAGAGCTTGCTTGTAAAATGTTTAAGACACACAGAAAGGTTCCTTTTTGTTCTGTTGCATGGGGGAAGCTTTGCATTAGGAGATCAGGACATTACAGGGTAATTGTGGACAATATTAGAAATGAAAGCATGTAAAATAACTGAAGAGGTGCTTTGAAACAAGCTGCCAAGTAATGAATAATCACAGGGAACTTAAATGAGAGTCACACTACAGCCTTTTGTTTCTTAAGGCAAGCTATGTCGCTTGGACTTCTTTCCCTCTCTGAGAACAAAAGGCAGAATCAATAAGCCAGTCAGTGAGACTAGTGGAAATGACTTTGAAGTTTGTGATGAAAGAGAATTTTCCTTCCTGTTTGAATTGCAGATTCCTTAGCACAAAACATGGCTGGATCACTTCCACCTCAACAAATCCACCCCAGGAGTCTAAGTTCTCATTCCTCCCTAGCACCCAGCCCTTCTGAGCACCACTCCACTGAAAGAGTTTTACCAGATGTAGTCTCTACTGCAGACATTGCTTTTCAAAATAGGAGCTGAATCTGCTGTTTCACCACCACAGCTCTCAGGAAGTTTTGCTGTGTCTATTTTTAAGGCGTGATATATTCTAGGGAGAGGTAGGAGGAGGATGTTTCTCAAGAAGTCCTAAGATCTTTAGCCTTTTGGTTTTTGCCTTTAGTTTGTGTTCATGGGTTGACAGAGCTGCAAAAGTACCATAATCATTACCAGTAAATTAAGAGTTAAGTTATATTAACAGGTAAATTAGCACTTGACAGTTCCCAAAAGTTAATGAACTATTGATTGGACACACATAATTCCTAAAGATGAACAAGTCTGAGTACAAATCATATGAGTCTTATTTTCACCTTTTAAACATATAACACAACGAGGTTGGATCTCTTGACTTTCTAGCTCACACCTGAAGGATGAACATCATTTCAGAGTCGCAAGGGAAGACATCTCCACCTTCCCTCAGATTCTCCCAAACACATTTCAAAAGACCCAGGTATGCCACAGGCTTCAGTCGAGGACTTTAATATCCCTGCCACTACTTCACTGCCCACAGAAATCCCTACAATCCAAGCAGCCTTAAACACTTGGGCTCCTTCTGAGCTGAGGTAAAGTTGCAGGGAGACACCTCTAAGTGAAGGGTGGGAAAGAAAAGGTTAACCAGCTGACTGCAAAATCATTCCCTTTAACTGAAGGCAAGGAGGCATGCTGCATTTTTTATAGCTTGGGACAGAAAAGTGCACAGTATGGCATGGATTAGAATAAATGTTTCATGAGTCTCCTAAGAGACTCCTCCCTGAGAGAAAGGAGCTGACATGGTGGTGGCAGCCTCAGGGCCTGCAGGAACAAGCCATGAAGTCTCTGGTTGCTTAGAGGATCCTTCCCCCTTGGACTTCTACTGCTTTTTGTTAAATAAAAATTGAGCCCTTTCTTAGCAGAAGGGCACACAGTGCACTGGACATCAGCACACAGCATCCAGCACACAGTGCACTGGACATCAGAGCCAGGCAGTACTGGAGATATGTTTGATGCAGCTCTGAAGGCTGTGAGCCTGCCTGCCCTGTACTTGTGAGCATATGAATAATTGAATGCTCTGTCAGACCATGCTCTTATTTTTAGCAGCATTGTTGCAAATGCCCTATGTGCCACCGAGATCTCTTTCTGCAAAAAGAATGTCATTTGCAATCTAATTTCAACATGGTTAGCAGAGTTTGCAAACACGATAATAGCCTTGGGAAAAATTGTTTCTGTGAGAGAAGAACCTTTGGTTTAGTCTGAGACTTATTATTCTATCTCTTATGCTATCTCTGTTCTGTGGCAGAAAGATTTCAGGGAATTTGTTACAGCTTGCAGTGAAAACAGATGGTGCAACAAAGGAGTCAGAAAACAGGGATAAGAAAATAGATTATGTTATTAGATTAATTATGTATGTATTATTATCTAAGGTATTCTGGTTACTTCTTTAAAAAAATGTCAGACATCAACTTTCTGGTATCAAATAGAAATGTCAGGTGGCTTTGTTACTAAGTAAATTACTTCACATTCTTCTACAAAATCCCTTTGCTCCAGTTACCAGGGAAGAATCTTCCCCCCACGACTGTTGCAAGTCCCAAGGTATTTTCTTAGTCCCACCGCAAGAAGGTGTTGAAAAAAAAAATTTCCCCTGGCAACAGCATAATGA
The DNA here is from genome assembly GCA_025920805.1 of Petroica traversi. Lineage (NCBI taxonomy): Eukaryota > Metazoa > Chordata > Aves > Passeriformes > Petroicidae > Petroica > Petroica traversi. Next base: position 7,828,838 of record JAHLSL010000067.1, read on the forward strand.
TCCTCACCACTCATAAATGACATCTCACAAGCAAAGCAAACCAAAAATTCATTCACCACTTCCCATGGTCAAGCAGGTGTTCAGCAACTGAAGAAAACAAACACCATCAGGCTGAGTACCCCCCTCTCATTCTCCCCCCAGATTAATGCTGTATGTCACCATACAGGATATCCCTGTGCCCAGCTGGTGTCCTCTGTCCCAGCAATGTCCTTTTCCAGCTTCTTGCACCCCTGCTCCAGCCTCCTCACTGGTGAGGTGGGGAGCAGAAAAGGCCTTGCCTCTGTGTAATCCCTGCCCAGTAGTAACAAAAGAGGGGCAGAAAGGTGTTTAAGAGGCATCTGGACCTGGGAGATGTGGTTTAGTGGTGCAGGACTTACAGTGATAGTACTGGATTGACGGTTGGACTTGATGGTCCTATGATTCTAGGACACCCATAAATTATTGACACTACTGGCAGCACAAATCAAAACCAAAGCCCCATACTACATACTGTGAAAAAAATTATCTCAGCCTAAACCAGCAAAGTCACACTGAATAAACTAAAATATTAAACTATCCAGAGCACCAAGCTGGCATGAAGAAACAAGTCTGGGAGCATGGAAGAACAAGGGTTGTGATGCTCACACTGCCTGGCACAGGGACCAGGCTGTGTCATTTATTCTGGACAGAACTTGAGCAGTATCTCAGTGCACACGTCTGAAGGCCAGAGGTGCCACTGCTGCTTTGTGAACATTTTGCTCTTTGGTCTGGCCACAGACAGCTCCAGTGCCCACTAAAACCTCGGTTTTGCCCTGGCCTCCCGGCTTGGGGAGCTCCCCTGTGCCGGGAGCCACTGCAAGTTGCTGTTACGGGACTCTCCACTTCGTGTCCTCGCTCGCCTGCTTTTGGATCAGCTAGGAAAAAGGGAGGGCTCTCGTTTCAGGAAGGACAGAGGCTAAAAAGCAAGACCTGAGTTTGCCCGCATTTTTTACTAGAATCAACGTGAAAAATTCAGTCCTCTCCAGGCTCTGACCAAGCACCTTGAGGTTGCAGCATCCTTCCTGATGTCTCTTGGGTTTGAATGGATTCAGGATGGACCCTCACTGTGTAGATATTGTAATCCCCATTCAGGGGCTTGTCTTGGCTCCTCGAAACCTGTGGAGTACAGCAGACTGACCTGTAGGGTCTGACACAGAGCTGAAAATCCCCGGGAATCCCTTCTGATCCAGAGAGCATGTCTGCCTCATCATGGATAAGCAAGTGTGAACACTTTCACACCGTGTCTGCTAATGAGTCACTGGACAGACTGCATTGGTCTCATTTTGAGTCCTGACTGTGAAATGCATCAGTGTGTGCTTCATGATGAAGATAATTCTTCCCTTGCATGTTCACTGGTAACTAAACAATCCAACTGGGAAACCCCCCACAGATCTCCATGTATTTCAGATTGGCAGAAAAACCTGACTGAGTTTTCACAACTGTCCCTGTTAAGCTCATATTCCTACCTTTAAAATTCAGCTAGCTTGTTAATAAAATCTCACTCCCTGGATGTCTCAAGCTGGGGAGAATAAGGTCTGTGCAGACCAGCTCATGGAATGCAATCACTTGCACATCACAGGACATATTGAATTGCAAGGGAATCTCTTCACGCTTCCTCTTTGCCCAATTCCTCAAACCTGAAATGGGTCTCTTCATAATGGAAATTATTTTAATAAATGTAATGAAAGAATGTATAACAAATTTGATAACTTTAGTATGATAACTATTGCTCAGCTTAAAGAAATGTCTTTGTAGCTTTTATATTATGACAACAAGGAGTGCACAGAACAATGCACCCGCTCCAAAAGTTTTCACCAGCTTGGACAGAGGAGGATTGAACCACGTTGCTGAACAGCGCCAGGCTTTGCCATAATAATTGTTTCAGGAATCTTTCTCTACTTGAGAGTTTGGAGCCACAAAAGTTTTAATTCTGTAGCAGGTAGAAGACAAAAACCTATTTCAAAACTGAAGTCTGTTGGGGAAGATGAAATAGGAAAGCCTTATAGATATGATTGCCTTGCAAGGGATGTTGAAAATATGGAAAGTATAGTTGAGATTGGGATGAGGACAAGGTTTGAGTTGAAAAGAAACTAAGAAACAATGGTTTAGCTGGCTGAAGGTAATCCTCCTTCTTGATAGAACAATACCCTCTGCCTAGGCAGGTCCAAAGGTCAGAACAAACCCTGCCTGCCTGGTAGGAGATTCCCAAAAGCAGTTTTTTTAAGGTTTAAAATATAACCCCGTATGGTAATGTAATGATTCTTACAGGTTGCATGCAAATATTGTAGAGTTTGTAGTTTGTTTCAGATTGGTTAAAGAGAATTAGAATATCCAACAAAGATTATTTATTGTATTGTAAACAGCAAATTGCTCTCTTTTTTTGCTCTCTCCTTTTACCTCTTTCTCTCTCTTTCTGGCCTGCTTTGAGCTGCGTCTTGCAGCTCAGCAGGTCTCTTACACCCACGCTCTTTCACAATAAATTCCCACGCTCTAAACCCATCTTTAGAGATCTCTCGCTTCTATTTTACCCTTATAACCAAATTCCACAGAGTTAAATCCTACAGAAATCTTTCATGAACAACATTGTATTTCAAATTATCCTCCTTCTACTAAGTTCTCCTATTTTAGGGTCAAAACCTGTGTGTTTTTTCCAGATCTTTTCTCCATACAAAAGCACAAAAGTGAGATAATCCAGCTCTTCCACCAGGAATTTGCTCCAATGATATCTTGCCCTATTTCTTTTGTGAAACATTTCTAGTTTAAGTTTGCAGCAGGTTGCTCAAGTACTGCCAGTCGCTGCTAGGGTAAACTTCAGAGGGATAAAATTTCTTGTTAATGGTAAATATTCATGGCATCAATTCATGAGTCAGACTTTCACCCAATATTTCCACCAACAGTTTAGTAGCATAATAAGAGGATTATCTCCTTCAGTTCCCATTCCTGTTCCCCAAACTCAATCTCATCAGTCCAAAGTCTTTTAATTATTTTCTAGGGCTTCTGACTTTTGTCCTATTGAACCTTAACTTGCACAGTTGTATCTGGCAATATTCTATGTCTATTTAAATCCAGCATAATTCTCCTTTGCTACATAATTCTTGATTCCATTTCTTTGTCCTGACAAATATCAGGACATGTGCCTCACTCAATCCTTTCTTTTATGAATAGTGAGGATCCACCTTGAGGCTATTGGGAGGTGGATGGCAAAGCTGGTTTTGTGTATAAAATCAAGAACAGAGCTGAAAAAAAAAGAAGCATTTATTTCTCCAAGGTGTAGACCTAGAGCAACTGGAAGGTTTGGACTGTCATTGATGCATTAGGTGTGAAATACCCACTATCTTTAACAAGGTGAATCTCTGACAGCAAAGGCTTTTATTCATGGCACCAGAGAGAAGTGCATCCAGGGGCCAATTTTCTGTGCAGCTGAAAATCACACTGTATTTCTTTGCAGAAAATGGACTTTCTTTGCAGGAACTGATTTTATTTGGGTGAGTTGTACTGAAGAAATACTGCTGTTTTAAAAATAACTGTTATTGGTTTTAGTTTGATGTGGAATACAATAAAAACTAGGCCAAATTATGCAGGGTTACTATAATTATTTTGAAAGCTCAGCATGGAAAAATTTGTAACAGCTCATGTGCTCACATCAGAGATCATTTCAATTTTACCCTCATGAACAGTTGTTCATTCATTGCTGATTGCAACAATCTTTTAATCAAGAAAACAGTGAGGATATTTTGCTCCAACTGGTAACAGGGATTGAGGGAAATGGTGAGATTAATTTTACAAGCTGAATTTGAGAACCAAATTCTTCAAAGTAGCAATACTTGCTTAATAAAAAAAAGTGGTTTTAAAGCTTCTTTAAAAGGAAAGACAGTGTCAAATCCAGCCTTTAAGCAGCGTGTCGCAAATGTTCTTGGACTCAAGATGCAGCAATGGGAAGGTTTGTGTCACAGTCAGATTACAGAGGGAGTTTTTCCCCTTTGTTCTTCATGTGGCAGCAATGGGCAGCAGCTCTGGTTTGCTTCACCAGCAACAAATTATAAATCACTAAATGAATGAGACAACACACAACAAAACAGCTGGAAGCAAGGATCTTCCCTTCCGCTCTCCTTGACACTCCAATTAGCTCATGCAGTGCTTATTTACTCTTCAGTGTCCAATCCCAGCATCTCACTGACTACCTTAGAGCTGGTGCTATCTGACAGCAGAAAGGTGGACAGGCACTGCTGTGCTGCCCAGAGAGGCAGATGTAGGGAGGGGATAAGATAAAAAGTCTTTTCTCTGTTCAAGTCCCATGCTCCTTGCATGTTACTCACCATCACAGCTGCCTGGGGAGCACCTTTCCATATTTTCCCAGTCTTAATGTGGAAGAGGAGAGAAAGACAGCCAGGTGGATCTCTTTAGATGTTGTTGTTGTCAACTTCTGTGGGTTTTTACCCTTGGAAAATGTTGAGGCTAAAAGTTCTAGAGTGATCCAGTGAAAGCAGGAGAATTCTTGATGGAACTTGATTTGAGGGTTCCCACCGAAACACTCACACACACAGACAAACATACACAATTTTTCAAAAGAAAATGGTACGTCTGGAGAAAAGAACCCACACTTTTCTGATCACTGTTTGATCAGCTCCAGGATGATGGCAAATCCTTCAGGTTCTGATTATAGTCTGATGGAGTCCCACATAATCGTTTTTAAGTGGGGTGCATCCAGATATTGCACAAGCAATAGGATTCCATTGCAGAGTTGCCTTGGAGAAGGACACATTTGGGCAAAACTGCTCCACTTCAGGTTGTTGCAGAGCTCAGTTGCCTCCTCTTACTGTGCTGGCTTGTGTCAACTTTGTCTCTGCTGTTGACCATGCTTCCCCACAGGACACTGCTCCAAGAGTGTGATGCTAATTGAGTCCAGTTCTCAGATGGCCCATCTGAGGAGACAAGAGCAAAGGTGAGTTTACCCCACAGACCTCACAACTGTTTTCAGTGACCAGGTTTGGAAACTTGTGAAGGAGATACCCAAGACACAATAATTTAATCTCAATTCAGGCGTGAGCAAATAGGCAGACAAGGAGCCAGACAAATACCTGTTTTGCAGTCAGGAGATATGACTAAGTAGTCTCTGGGACACGCTGCTTTTATAAGTGATCTTGTATTCTAGTAAGCAGAGGAGGAACTACAACAAAGATGTGTTTTTTAACAACTTAGGGGCTTTCCTGTCAGTATAAAAGGACATGGCCCAAGCTTTTCAGCCCTCCCAGGCACAGGTGGAGTGACTCCAGATATCAAAGGTGCAACTGACAGGCTTTACTCCCCCTGCCCTGGTTAATGCTTGGTTACCTCACTGGGGATCTTGCATACCTGCAGAATTCAGGTTGGGGCTAATCATCATTAAAATAATAAAAAGCAAACAAGAAATTCTCAGTTAGGTATGTTATTTGTATCTGTTTTCACAGATTGCTCTCCAGACTCATTTGGTTTAGGGGGTTGTTTTTCTACTGGCTCTTCTGGAATGCTAATAGGGACTGGGAAACTTGAACCTATTCAAGTTTATCTCTTGATATTTCTCATTCAATTATGCATTGAGATTATTCCATAATGAGAAAATGCTTGGATTTTTCATATAGAATCAAGTAGTTTTGATATGCCATGCTTTACCCCAGCCAGTATCTTCTACATAGAGGGAGTATAGAGTGACCTCTGTTGTGGTGATATTTTCCTTATCTTTTTAGCAGCATGAAAACTGGCAAGTAAATCTTCTATAGAAGCTCCCAGCACAAAACTGAAAATGAAATATTTAATCCCCATGGAAACAGCTTATCATGGAGGGAGGATTTCCCCCAAAATCAGATTGTGAGCTTCCAAGAACACATCTGAAAATGATGATTTCACATCAAAGCTGAAAAGGCAAGTTGAAGGGGAAAGATTTGGAGGAGGAGGGGGAACCTGACTGCCAGTGTTCACCAGGTCTGTGCAGTCTTACCCTCCAAGCCCTAAGTTCTTTGGATTACGTGTACATGTGAGCACTTCCATAGATTTTAAGCACTACGGGAAGAAGTGCCATTGTTAGGTATTTAATCTGAAAGTAAAGAGGATCATCTTTCTTCCTTTCAAATCTAAATCCCTTGTTAGCTTAATTTCTTAAAAGGAGAACACAATCAGATGGTTCCCCCCTGCCCCCTTCCAGTGCAATTGAGAGTCAGGCTTCTTTTCTGTCCTTACTCCCAAAGAAAAGTTACAAAGGAATGCTTACTTTTATTTGGAGCTTTTTTCTGATCACTTAAGTGCACGTGATATGTCAGCTCCTTAAATCCCTTCATCCTGTGTCTGAGTCTGTGTTCTTCCAAGTATTTTATTTTCAGTCTATTGTCGCTTCCCACTTTCCTCAGAGGTTCTCCTTTTACCTGTAGCATTTTAAAACTCAGTACCCACATACCATCACACAACCACACCATCTTCTCCTAAGTTTTAGATTTTCTACTCTACTTCCAGGCTATGATCAATGCACTTGATTGCTCATGCCATCTACCAGTGATGGAAAAATGGAAGATCTCTCATGAATGGCCCAGACTACTTTCCACAATCCATGGTTGAACTAGGTCCTTCTGCTGTTGTGGCCTGGAATTCATTTTAATTCTGCAAGTCAATGAATTGTCCTCATACTCTTTTACAAAATAATTCCTTAAGTGTCTCAAGCCATTGCACATGGACTCCTCTGTGGCTTCTCTGCTTGAGAAACAGTGCTCAGGTACTCAAATTTTTTTTTAACTGTTCATGATCTTTGCACAGCTGAGGGAAAAGGGATGGTTCCCTGCGAGTAGCTCACTTCAGAACCTTTTATTACTAATCTCACTGATTTGGATCTTGGCTGAGGTCTGAGGAAAAACTGGCAATACTTGACAGCTGGTTTCGAAAGGAACTGGCAGTTTCTATTTTCTATGTGGTTGATATGGAATACTGGAAATTTTGGTGACATGTTCTTAACAGAGAAGAAGCCAAGAATGGAATTAGCATGGAATCTGAATTAGTGTAGCATGATGAAACATCTCTTTAGATCAAATTAACCTCTTGTCAGGGCAAACCACCCCCATGTATTCAAACTATTTGGTTTATTCCTTTGGAACCTGGACTGTTGCAGAGTTCAAAATATTATGTCCTTGGATATAAGGACCTGTGCAAGCAACAGAATCCTTTACCAAGATGGACTTTGGAGTGGAAATAAACTGAGGGTGAGGTGAAACCTCAACACTGCAAGAAGCTTTGCATGTGTCCACCCAACTAAATTCAAGCAGAGGCTCTTTGAGCAGGTCTCATGAGGAGGCTTCCACTGAAAGCCTGAGATCAACTTTGCTTCTTGCAAAGAGATAGCTATGGAAATGTCTGGCCTTAAATAAACACCACCCATTCCTGGTGAGTGAGGGAGTGGGGGGATGAAGGACCTGGTCCTTCCTCACTCAGGCAACAAATCATTAATTTCCTTCTGAAAAGAAACAGTTCACTTTATTAAAACTTGGCAGGAAGCAGAAGTCTGAAGAGTAGCACAATCCCAGCAGCATCCCCATGAGGTCTCCATGTGGGGCATGGATGCTGGGCAAGCAGTGACTCTTCAGGCTGAAATCATTACTCTGCCTTTGAAGCTCTTCCAAACTCAACTCCCCTTCAGAAATCACAAAAAAAAGCAAACTTATACCAACCATGACAGCAATTTTAGTGACTTTCCATTTCAAGACAGTCCTTTAATGAGTAAGGAGTTTCAGTTTGTTTGTGACCTGACCTAATACCTGCCACTTACACTGAGTTGCAAGGTTGTCTCCTCAAATTTGCTTTGCTACCTGTAAAACAGTGGGGCAAAGAGCCTGGTTTTCCATTTCCCAGTGAGGCTTGTTTTACTGATGTTCGTAAAGCACGTGGTAGTTTCTGCTTGAGGATTTTAAAGATTTGCACTTCTGCCTAGTCTAAGCACCCTGACTTCAGCAAAGCTATGAACCAGATGAATATCTCCACCTTGTGCTGTAACTCCTAACTAATCTTATTAAATCCTTTCCAGACCCAGATCAATATCTGAAATGCACTCTGTCCTGTAATTAATCTGATGAGCCGTGCTGGCCTTGTTTACAAATCCCTCCAAATTTTTCTTTAGAGATTTTTATTTTTAAATTAAACTGGTTTAGCAGAAGCAGGGTCATGACCTCTCTTTCTCAGTAGCTTTTTTCATGCCGTTATTAAATCTCCTGTACTGAGTGCATTCAGTAATTCAGTGAGTCTACCTGGTGAACAGAGTTGGACATCAGGTTCTTAGAAAGCCTGCAGAGGAGCACATTTGGAGTCTGATGGCTCATGTGTGAAAGGAATCAATCAGAACAACCTGACAGATTTGTGGATTTGTTCCTTGGACACATAAATAAATGTGTGATGAAGTGTGTGGAACTACTTCAGTCAGAGCAGTGTCAGCTCTCCTGGCTCCTACCTCATGCAGCCATGTGTCCTCACCAGTGTTTGGCCTGCTTCAGCTCTTGAGGACAGGGTCCACCTCTTGGCAAGGATGGTTTCCTGACACCTGGCTCTTGCAGAGGGAAGGGCTATTCAGCAATCAGTGATGAACCACTAATCAGTGATTAGTGCTACTAATTGATTAGGGCATGAACAACCGGCCTTTAACTTCATTGCCCTCCAGAGAAGTGATCTTAGTTTATTAATAGTATAGATGACTGCAGGACTTAGAAGTAAGCTTAGGAACAGAAGGAATGAACAGAACAATATCCTGACCCAATTCTCTTGCCACTGACCAACAGCCACACAGCTCACGTATGCGAGAGTGCAGGCGTCAGCAATTAACACAGTACTGCCGTGTGCAGGCTCAAACCCACAGCTGGCTGGTCTAGTGTTGGCAGTAACTTCCAGTCTGAGCAGGAGGTTGGACTGCAGACCACCACAAGTTCCTCCCAGCAAGCGTTTCCAGGAGTCTGTGACCCTGCCCAAGAGCCCCGTCCTGCTGCAGGACACACAAATGTTCACACTCTAGTGAGAAAGAAAGGGGTCTAAGGGTGAGGAGAAGCTACTGGATATACATACAGGGAATCATTAGAGAGCTGGAAACAATATTATGGTGTTGGTTCCTTTTTCTTCATCAGTCTTTAGTACTCTTCTTTGGAAGAGACTCAGCTGATCAAAGACATCAAGGAGCTGAAGAGGCTTATGACAACAGGGGCAACAAGCAGGGCAAGGCTGAGGCAAAACACTGAGATACTGGCTGGAGAGCAAAGCCACAGATATTACCTAGGCCCTAGAGCTTTCTGTAGAAGTCTGAAGTTTTTCCCATTTAAATAGTGGAACTCACAAAGGTTTTTGGTCTCATATTTAAGGTTTCTCCATGAGATGCACAGCTCATTGAATATTGCACAGCTCAAAATGCAATATGTGAAATTACTGAGAATGTGTCAGCTCTTGGACATTGCTGTTGCCCTAAAGGTGCTCAAAGGTTCTGTGAGGAGGTCCATGCCATCACTTTTTATTATTGGAAGCTTACCATCATCATAGAATTGTTTAGGTTGAAACAGAGCTTTCAGATCATTGAGTCAAACCATTAACCCAGCACTACCAAGGCCCCCACTAAAACATGTCCCCAAGTGCCACATCAACACATCATTTAAATACCTCCAGGGATGGTGATCCAACCACTGGGAAGCCTGTTCCAAAGCTTAACAATCCCTCCAGTGAATAAATTTTTCCAGTCTTCCTGTTGCAATTTGAGGCCATTTCCTCTGTCCTGTCACTGTTTACCTGGGAGGGGTGAGCAGATAAATGGGCCTTTTTGTCCCTTCTGTAGAGACACTTAAGGCACTTATTAACAGTTCAGCTAATGATTCAAATTTGGCACTGGTCTAGACTGCCCTTGTGCCCAGTTTATGTATCTGGTAGCTGACATATATGCTAGTTTGGATTCAGAGCCCATTTAAGAACATCTTCCTTATCTCTGAGGGAATTTGCATGCCTCACCATTCTCCTTGCACAAGACCCTACAGCTTGTGAAAATGAACCCATTTTTGCATCAAAATTTTTGCCTGGGTGTGGTGACCCAGCCCTGACTGGGAGAGATAACTTGACCAGCCAGAACCATGCTGGGCTGACAGGAAATTGGCAAGCTCAGTTCTGCACAGAGTTGCTCAGCTGGGCTGCTGCTGCATGGGATGGGAGGATAAGAAACCCTTCTGGGATGAGATCTGGGACACAGCTCGGCCCTGTGTGTGGGCTTCACCACCAGGGTCACACAAGACCCCAGCTCCTGCAACAGAATTTCAGAGGAGTGCTCAGCATAGTTTGAATATCCCAGCGTGGGGTGGGGGTAAGGGAGCAGCTGAGGGGCTCCTCCTCTCACCCTTCATCCTCATGGGAATTAAACATGAGAGCTAAGTGCTCACTTTTCTGAAGCTATCATTGGCAACCAATGCAAAATGTCCCTTTTCATGACCTGCTAAGTACAAGCAATAAAAATTCAGGTCATGTTTTCTGTTTCATTAATATGCCGCCTGACAAAGCCTTTGCCTGCTGGGGCTCTCTGCTGGGGAATGGGAGTTAGAAAACCCTTAAGGATTTCTCACTGTCATTATGAGATAGAAAGGCAAACAGGCTTCTGAAGGAAAGACAGCTCCCAAAAGACAGGCTTTGTGTCCTGATCTCATGAACAGCCAGAGGAGGAGGCAAGTAATGCCATTTACACACACAGTCCCAGTAGTGTGGGGTTTGAATGCTTTTATGTTTCACTAATAGCTGGGCCTGACTGTCTCAGAAGTCAATAAGGAAGTTCTTTTGATTGCAACAGGCAGTGGACCAAAAATGCTATTTAGACACAGAAATGTTTGTTAAGTTGGCAAGGAGGGGGAGAAGAACAATATTAATCAGAAAGAGAATTCAAGGGAGAGTCTCTTTGAAATGTTTTTCCACAGAAATCGTAGAAGCATTTACAGTGGAAAAGATTTCTAAGATCATCAAGTCCATTAACCTAGCACTGCCAAAGCCATCACTAAACCATATTCCTAAATGTCACATCTTTTAAATACCTCCAGGGCTGATGACTCCACCACTTCATGGGCAGCCAGTTCCAAGGCCTGACCACCCTAACAGTGAATAATTTTTTTCTAAAAAACATCTGATCTTAACCTTCCCTGGTGCATCTTGAGGGCATTTTCTCTCATCCTATTCCTGGCTGTCTGGGAGAACAGGCCAACAGCTACAACCTCCTTTCAGGGAGTTGTAGAGGGCAATAAGATCACCCCCGAGCCTCCTTTTCTCCAGGCTAAACACCCCCAGTTCCCTCAAATGCTTCTCATAGGACTTGTGCTCCAGACCCTTCAACAGCTTCCATGGCTACTGTAGTCTTTGGGCCAGCAGCATCAAGAATTTACTGGAGATGGTTGCTCTTTCCACATAAAACTGTCTTTCAGAAATCAGAGAACTGTGTCACTGCAGGAGACATCCAAGGTGGACTCAGAGGGTGCATCACTTCTAGCTGGAACTACAGAGATTTCCCATAAAGGATGTAGGTGAGGCTGTATTTTCATTTGCATGCTTGGCTCAAGCTGGATTAATCTAAAGTTGGGTTCTGGATCTAAAACCTTTTCCCTGTGTGGGGAGTTCAAGCTTGAAGAAATTTGAAGAGTGCTAGGTTTTGCTGTTGGCAATATTGAGTAGGATGTGTCCTGCCTTCCTAAGTGTGTTCTCTGGGCTTGCAGGGTGGTAACTGATGTGCTGTCCTGCCTAGGGCTCAGGCTTGGCTTTCCACCTCCAGGTCAATTCCCATCCTCTCACCAGTCCTTCTTCCTCAACTACAATCTGATAAAGTGAGTTTCATGTGGACAGCATGGAGGCTGAGATGTAGCAGGGAGATTCAAAATGTTACCTGACTGCCATTCAGAGGGTTATAAACATATAATTTATAAATAAAAATCACTGCCGTTCAGAAGGCTAAAAATATTTCCTTGAGCAACCAAGTATTTCCAGGTTTGGCATCCAGGTGTCCTGATGAATTACTTCTTGCCAAATGTAGGTTTTAAGGACCTGGCTGCTTTGTGCCCTTTGTGTGGTTCACTACTATGTATCTTGTTCTCTGCAGTGCTCTTGCCCAGAATGCCAATGTTTTGGAGCAGCACTATCAGCCTCATTCCAGGGATACTCAGCCTGCAATGAATGCATTGATTCATAGCTTATTTTCCAAGCCAGAAGGAATTGCTATGCTGATCTGCTCTGACCTCGAGCATTCAGTGGGCACAGGAGTATTTATAGCTCTGTTTACAGCATTCTGCTCTGTGTACAAGCAAACAGGGACAAGTGAAGAGCAGGTTCCCTGTCCCAGTGTAGGTATGACAGCCACTACAAGCTCAACTGCTTTATTAAGGTATTGCCCTCAGTAACTGGCAGGGCAGATTAGCCCTGCCAATTCCAGAGCACGTGGGCAGAGAGTCACCCACACACAGCACTTGTGCCTACATTTATGGTCTGTCTGCAGCACAAACAGAAATAAGCTCCAGGTGCAAGGACAGAGATCTGGGAAATCCCAGGCCTGTGTTTCTTAGTGTCTATGCTAAGCCTGTCTAGTGTCTTCTCTTAGGGCATCACCTGTCTTTTGTTCTAACCATATGGAAGCAGCCAAAATATGCATAAGATCACTGGGTAAGATGATTGAAATGAGGTTAGGAATAAAAAATAACTTGTAGGGAGGTTCTAGAGAATAGCAAGACAGAGCCACACCAACTGCAGCTGCTACAGCTCTCCCAGTATAATATTTCTTAGAGTGTGCTCCTTGCTTTGTATTTGGAGTCACAGGCTGAGACAGAGCATGGTCCAGAGCACCATGCTGCGGCATTTTAGATGTGGTGATAAACTGACATGCCACAAGCTCAAGTGCTCCCAGAAGATAAACTCGCTTCTATGTATGGGACTGAGACCATTACTAAAAGTTACCTCACTTTCCACTTGCCATGACCTGTCTTCATGCCTTGCAGTACACTGCCAGTCTGTGTGGCCATTTCTCTTTCCCCTGCACTTAACTCCGTTGCCTGAGCCCCTGATGTGAGGTGAATGTCCAGCAAGAAACCTGAGCAATAACCAAATGTATTCATTAGACAGATTAGCTAGTTTTTCTTCCTGTTCGAGGTCAGATTTCTGCAGGTTAATGCCCTGGAACTGCCAGTGCAACATAAGACGCCCTTGTCACTTTTTTTTCAGTAAAATGGAAAAACCCTACATTCCTTAGAATATTATTTTCATAGCTAAATTTTGCTAGAGTTCTGACTGACATGTGTCCTGTCAGGTTCAAATTCCCCTGAGAGCCTGCCTTTTTCACCAAACTATACTTGTGAGTGAAACATAATTGACTAATGCTGTACATCCCTCGGATGAAATCCCTAAGAGGAAAAGTAATTGCTTTTTGACATGCACAAATGGCAAAATCAGCTGGAGCTAATGCTCTGATAGTTAAGAGAAGCAGTTATTAATATTTCTGCGTGGAGGCAGCACAGCCACCAAGGCCCTTGCTACTGTGAATCTCACAGTCTTGCTCTTGGGCAAAGTATATGCAGTCATGTCTAATCTGTTCCAGCTCTCCCCAAGCAGCTCATCCAGCAGTGTGAACAAATTGCTGGAAATGTCGTCATCAGGCTTCATCTGGCACTAGCTCCCCTTCTGCCTGGGTCATTGATTTCCTCATCTCCTCTGCCTTGAAACTCACATCATACATTAATTTGTGGCTCTCCTGTACCGAAGCAGCTGCACGGTGCCTTCACTGCTCAACACCAGCAGCTTTCAGCCTCTGAAGTGTCCTTCACTGCTGCTCACATGAAAACCTCCTGAATGTGTCTCAAGTGGCCTCCCAGCCTGTCACATAACAACATGTGCTCTGCCAGCTTTTGTTTCATCACAAGAGAGCTTAGAGCTCTTCTGCTTTCGGAAATTGGGTAAGATTCAGTCTCCTTCCTACAATGACTCAGTGTGCTTGCAGAAATTACTCCTGCCCCTTACAAGCAGCTAGTGTGGATCTCTCAGAGCTGAGCCAGTCTCTGCTGGCCACCAGCTGCCCTCTGGAGAGCAGAGCAAAGACCTGGGGCTACTCCATGCTCTGGACTTATGATTGCTAAATATAGTCCATTGTTAAATGACATAAATGCATGAAGGGCACAAGAATCAACAGTTGTTGCAGTTGCTAATGCAGCCTTTTCCTCTGTTCTTTCAGCCGTGTCACTGACGCCTTTCAACATCACCCTTGGCATTTTGAGTAGGTATTGCAGCTTTGCACAGCTATTTCCAAGGATCTAATCTGGCCAGCAGAAACTTACTTTCCTTATGTTTTATTAGGAGTAGTAAAAGTCCCACCTTTCCTCAACACTTGTAAACTGAGTGCATCTGACATGGAAATAAGTGCAAGATGGTGAGGCCTCAAATGTGAAGTCCTTACTCCTAAATTAAGGGTGATCTTAATGGGAATAATTCCATTCAAAGGAAGTGTCAGATAAAATGAGTCTATTTCCTTAGGGAAGTGTGTTCTTTTATAAAGCTCTGCCAATCCTTGCCTTTTTAGAAACCAAATTGGCAGTCTCTTTGTTTCACAGCCAAATTCCTCATCCTAGGCCTGGAGTATGTCTGCAAAAACATTTCTAGAGAATCCCCTGTTATAAATAACCTGGAGGAGGGAATATTCTTTGTATCCTTCCTAGAACAAAGACCAGTAGGCTGCAAAAGGGTATGGAGAAAGGGTTGATCTCTTGTACTAGAGAAAAAAGAATCTTGATCTTGAGGCTGATGTTTGCAGCCTGTGCTCAGGATGTCACATAAAAGGCAAATTGAGATAAGAGCAAAGACTCCTGAAAGAAAACTACTGATTTTAATCTCTGCATCCTGGCTAACATGGTATTTGCTGTAGAAATAAAAAGCTCTGCACTTCCCTGTGATGTCTCCTTAAAAGGTGCAGCCAGTTCCCCTGAGCTTCCTACCAGCGCCCTCACTGTACGTTCCCTAAGCCCCTCAGGAGGTTTTTCCTGCGTGACCCTTTTATAGGGGGTGCTCATGGTCAGCCTGTCCCAGCCCTCCTGCAGCTGTCACAGCCACACCGAGTCCCATCTCCAGCCACGCTGACTCCGAGGCACTCCCATGTGAACGTTTATCACGCTTATGCAGTTGCATGGGATTATCACTAGATGTCCTCTACTGCTAAGTAGCTTCACCGTGGTCTGTGCCAAGCACCAGAAAAATTCAGTGAAATCAGAGTCAGTTGTTTAAGCTGTGTTATAGCTCCATTGTTCCTAGCCCATGGAAGCACAGCAATATTGCCCATCCACAGCCCGAAGGAGTGATCTGCTCTCTATGACCAACTGGACTCACAGTAGCAGCAAAGCTACTGCCTTGGTTTCACGCAGATTTGGGGTCAACATGCAATGTAGGAAAACCTCAGCTTTTCCCGTGGCAGGTCATTTGAGACTGAGCCATCAGATAGGGCTCAGGCTGTGGTCTCCTTGTGCTCTTCTCCAAATTCAACAGGGTCAGGCCTGCAGGGCTCTGCTCTAGCCAGATCTGATCTGGTGCAGGATGGTGCATTTATCTCTGCAGGGTGCAGACAGGTACAGCTCCCTGCTCCAGCATAACCCACCTGTTCTCCAGACAGTGATGCCAGCAACACCTTGGGTTAGCTCTTGGGAGGGCCATTGCATCCCCTCAAATCCCATCTCCATCCTCTCACTTCCCTGAAGTGACCTCTTATCCCTGGCTATGTGGCACCAGCAAGAACTTGCATTGACAAAAACCCACTGCACTGTCCCTGCAGGGAAAACATTTTTGGGTTTTTTTTGTGCAAACAGTCCCTGCCTTGCTGTGGTGCTGTGCAAACCCTAGTGCTTGCAACCTCCTACTGCAGAGCTTGGGCAAGGGAAGTGTCCTCAACAGCCCAAAAGGCAGCTGCCAACAAAACAAGCCAAGAGGTTCATGTTGCACTAACCCACTCAGCTTTAATATAGGATAATAAACAGCCACATTCATCTAGACCTAATAGTGAAATATTATGCTACATACATAATGCATCCTCTGATTTAGTGAGAGCTTGCCTGAAGTCTAATCTGACTTGAGGAGTTCAGAGGCTGTATGGTCACTTTAATCTATTCACTGAAGCTGAAACAGACTGGAAATGTCAGGTGCTTGAATCTGTATGGGGGAAATGTTGGCTGAAATTTTAAGGCACTCTTTTCTTATAGCTTTGTATTTTGTTCCAGGGTTTGAAGTGTCGCCCATCCTGCACTCACATCCCCGCAGGGAGGGCTGGTAAAGGGGAGGCTCTTCATGCCACTGCCTTTGCTGTCAAACTGAACGTGATGTTTTGTTTGAGGGCTCCTTTGGGTGACTCAGCAGGATACAAAAATGCATTTAAATAGGAGTTGTGTTGTATAAGCGCTCAACCACAGCAGCAATTCCCCTTTAGCAATGTTGTCAACGAATACACACAACAAAAAATTTAATGCTGCTCCAGATACTGGGTGGAATTGACAGAGGACTTTTCGGCTTTCCTCTGTCCATAATTCTAATTTTTATGGGTAGGAAGGCTACTGAGAACTGAGCAGATAGCACAGATTTCTGATGTACTGGAACCAGGCCATAGGCTTTTCCTGTTAAGTGCTACTGACTGTGGAATTAAATGTGTCAGAGATTTACAGATTTAGGTGTCTGAATATTGGGCTTGGTTGGCAAATGCAGCTATCTCCACAGAAGCAGAAATGTGCAGCTCTGAAGGGTGATCTGTTTATGACACTCAGATTTAAAGGTCTAAACCCAAAATCTTTGGCCTACCAGTCCTAGGACTGCTGTATCCTCAGCAATTAGTGACAACATTTCCACACCTCTGAGGTATAAATGACCTGCTGTGTGCAGCTTTGCCAATTCTGCCCTGGCTGGGGGCAAGATGCGCTGATATCAAAAACCAGATTCCTCATAGCCAATCACCTCTATCACTGCACTGCAGTCTGGCCTGGGAATATGAGGAGACTGTTTTGTCACAGAGGGAAAATTTGAAACCAATGGGGAAGCCGTTTCACGCCAAATTCAGGTGTAACTCCTGTTGACAAATGCACATCTTACAAACCCAGCTGTGGATTCATGTGAACAAAACACGTCTGTCCCATGGTTTGGTTGGGAAAGCCTGTGGGGATCCTCCCGATCTGCTCCCTCTCACCTCCTCCATGATGCTGGACCAATGCAGATTTTGAGGAAGATACTCATGCATCTTGTTGGTAAAACGGCAGTAAGCTTCTCTCTGCCTCTTTCTTACACACATGAGAAAGACAGCACAGATTGTTTTGCTCTGTGCATGCCACAGCACTGTGGCAGTCTCCTTGGGTAGATCTTTCTGGGGACTACTGGAGTGTACATGATGTTAATTCGGCATAAGAGGAGAGCCAGGACTGTTCAGTCGTATTTAAAAACCATTTAGAGTTCCTGCACCTCTGCTTTGCACACCACCAGGGAGGTGCCTAACTGTAGCCCCTTGAGATGCTGTGGGCACTTGGCAAGTCCCTGAGCACCCTGCAGGGCTGTGCCCAAGGTGCTCCTATGGAAGGACACATCCTCCCTGCCATGGATTATTCTCACACAGCCATTGCCAGCATTGTCTCTGAGGGCAGCACGTGTCAGTAAGTGCGTGTAGGTGAGGGAGCAGAGCTTTTGCTGATATCAGGTGCAAGGTGTGAGGTGGCAAAGGAGCCTGCGGGTGACATGGAAAGCGGTGCTTTGGTTTTGTCTCCCAGTGCCAGCCACGGGCACAAATGAGAGGTAAAGCAGGTAACCACTGCCCTTGTGCTATATGGGATGAGCTCTGGTCTATTACACAGAGTCTCCTATTGAGATTAAAGTTGATGAGGCTTCCTCGTATTAAGTAGAATATATATACACATATATATGTGTGTGTGTATATATATAGGGGAGCGGAAGAATGGAGGTTTTGTACACATAGTAACTGGTTCTCAAAGGTGTGTGCTCTGTTCATGTGGCGTGAACGGCGCTTGTACAGTCCGTGCCCTCCAGCCGCTGCTCCGTCCATCAGATAGAACCGGCTGTTTGCTCTCCTCCTCCCCGTTTGCTGGCGGCTGCACAAACCCGCGGCCGGAGGGTCGGTCCGCTCCCCTTCAGCTCCGTGGAGCCGGGGGTGCCGGCCGGGAAGGGCTGGCCCGCGCGGTTT